>CM072886.1:64094432-64179432 GCA_037013685.1 Acridotheres tristis
TTTCATTTACATGTAAAATATTCTGACAATAGTTGTTTCCCCAAGAACAAAGAGCTGGTTTTTCTAGGGTGACTGGTTTATGATGGCTGCAAGAAAAAAAAAAAAAAGGATGTTTTTTTTGGCACCGGAACAGAAGCATGCTTATCTGAATTGAGCCCTGGGGCTTGCCATATATTTGGAATAAAACTTAAGTCTTACTTAAGAAACCAACAAATATGGAAGCACGAGCCATAGTATACTAAGACTGAAAATCACCTCTCTGGACAGAGTACTGGAAAGGACTGTAGGGAAAGATAATTTTGTTCTGAGTCACCTGGTCTTTTATTGTCAATCTCTGAAGTTTATTATGGGGTACAGGGAGGGAAAAGTGCTGCAGGTGTTGCATAGTGTGTGGTGTACATGGGAAATTGGGTTTTATAAGGGGATTCTTCTAGCCTTTACATTTCAGATGACCCAGGTGGTATCTTCTAGCCCTAGGTTACTGCTTCCAGTCCTGGCCAGTAATCTGTGCATCTAGACCTGAATTTCTTGCTGCCCTGCTGCAGAAAAGGTGCACAGCTCTTTCTGTACTTCCCTTTTTCTTGAGGAGGCAGGAGGCCTTTGCCTCCAGAGTTGTCACTCCAGCAGCTTTCACCAGCACAAAAACTGTGGTAAGAAGTCTCCCCAAAGTTTTACATAAGAATTTGACTTTGAATAGCATTTAGCACTTCATCCAAACCTCCAGAGTTCTGCTTTGTTAGTTTTCCTTCAGAATAAATTGTGTAATAACACCTGAATTATACGTATAGTGGCTTGATGACAGAAAGGACATCTCACCACCTTTGCTTCTGCTTCCTCCATCCTAGCCATGAATGTGAAAACTGTATGTGTCTCTGAGAGTGGGTTGAGGTTGTTGAACTGTTTATCTAAGTGCAGAATACATTAATCTGTTGACATTTATAAAAAAAAACCAACACCATAACTCAACTTCTAATTGACCTCTCATATTCCAACATCCACCATGTAACATGAAACTGTTTAGCTTGGCTTTTCAAGGACAGTGTCGAGAAAAAACATCTTGTGCGGGGAGTTGGGCTGAGGTGTGTGTGACCTCTTAATAACTGTCCCTCGATGGCACTCGTGGATGCTATTGATGATTAAAACTGTGCTGCGATCCCATCCACCAAAAATTTATTTTTGTTTCTGAAATCTATCCTGGCCAACTTAATCTGTCAGTTTAAGTTTCCCCGTCTTGTGTCCTTTAGGTATTGTGCAGAGCTCAGTGTCTTGCACATGAACAGTAGTGGGTTTTATTGAAGTACGTGCAGGTATGAACTAGCAGCTACTGTCTCTTGTATAATATTACTCCTGAAAGAACAACTCCACAAAGAATACTGTCTAGAATTACAGGGCAAGAGCAAGTCAACAGTTAATTGGCTGTGCTGTAATTACTTCTAGATGCATAATGTGCAATACTTATAGGACTTGTAGAAGTGGCATACAAATTTCACAGTGGTCTCTTGGTACTTTATCATGTGTGGAGGATTTTGGTAGTCTCTGTAGATCTTGGGATTAATGGTACAGTTATAATTTATTCCTGCTCTGCTGTTTTAAATAGTGTGGGTTTTTTTATTTTCCTCTTAAAAAAAATAAATTAAGTCTGTCTTTAATTGTCTCAAAGGCTAGACTGAAAAATAGGACAGATGCTGTTCAAAGGCTGTCATTCTTTTCTAGGATGGAAGCAATTCCACTTGCTTTTTGTTTCCTTGGAGCAGCTCACACTTCTGGCGTGTGTGTGGCAACCGCATGCCATGTGCTGTGGTACCTCAGCCCAGTGGGTTGCAGACCTAACAAAGGTCCAGATGAATATGGACAGTGAGACGGATGCAGTTTTTGAATATCTGGAACCTGATTTTCCCCATCTTTTACCTCAGGGTTCATAAGATGTAATTTCACCGAGCGTATGGAATGACTATTTTAGTCATATTGGGCAAAGATCTGAAACGGCCAAGAGCTTTGTGTGTGGGAATATGGATGAGATCTTTAGAAACAAGGCCAGGCAACAGTAAATTCTTGACCTGGCTATGTCTCATGGTTTCAACAGTCCCCAGAGCTGTGGCTCTTTGGATGTTATCCAAGCCTCTGAAGTCAACCATAATCCTTCCCACTGCAGCCGTGAAGAGGCTCTGCAATTTGGTGGCACAACAAGCACATTTCAGGGCTGCTGAAATCAGACTTGAGAAGCCAGCTCGGAGGGACTTGTGTGCATGTGAGCTTTGTATGCGCTTGGTTCACTCATCTCCAGTGACGTGGATACAGAAGTTAAAGTGAGGCTTTATAATATGGACTTTGGAATCCCCAAAATGTCATTTGTATTTTACCTTATTAAATATGGAAATCGTGTCAAAGGTAAATGTCAAGGGGCTATAAAATTATCCTTCTTATCTCCTGTACGTTTATCAGTTGATAAATGGAAAGAAGCTGCTGCCAAAATAACTGTGAATGAATAATTTATAAATGACTGATGCATCGTGTATGTTGTTTCAGGCAGGAAACAGTAGGACATCAATAATCAAAAGAAGTTGGATTAATTTAGCAGTATTTTGCTGTTAATATTTTTATCTAAATGCTGCAGTCTGGACCTTTGTTATGAGGTCCTTCTCTTTGTTGCTAAGGACTGATCTACAGATCACTGAAATCAATAGAGTCAGCTGTTTACTTCAGCAGGCTGTGAATCAAATTTATAATATGCATATATAGCTTCTTTCCTCTGTTTTTATAGTGCTCTGAATTTGAATTTCTTTAATGCTGTGTCTTAGCGTGGAATTTGTTTCTTCCCATGTTTCTTTCCTACCTGCTTTCCTGTGAGCTGAATGTCCCAGACAAGAAATTTGGAGTAGTTGATGGAACAAGAATGGGAGAAAGGTGACTGCCAAAAAAAATCGCATATCTTCTCTTATTTTTCAGTTCCTTTGTTTTTATTCACACACGGATAACTGATTTCTTGAAGCTTAGAGTTGTATGCAAGTTCAACTTTTTTCCAGCATGTATTTTCTCATGCCTTCCCCCAAACAGAGAACATTTAGGAGATTTTTAGCACTGGCCATTGTGAATAAGGTTAAACACTGAAGAGGTGAACTAGATTCTTTCTTTCTGTTCTTTTCCATGTGATTTAAATATGGCCCATTTTGCCCATCACATGACAGAGCTGCCAGAGATTGCCTCAAGCTAGTTTATGGCTTTAACTAAAGGTCATCTTAGGGGGGAAAAAAATCACATGGAGCAGAGGAAGGAGAAAAATGTATTTTAAAAAATACATTAAAATGGATTTTAAGCATTTGTTCTGAAAAATACACGTGAAAAAGAGAAGCTGCTGTTATATTGCAATGAGTCAGGAGCAAAAAAATAAAACCACCACCAATAATAACAAAAAACTGTCCTCCTCTGCATAGCACAGCACCTCACGACAGAAGGGTGCGCAAAGCAACTGCCTGGATTTCGGTCTACAGCTCTCTCTACCTGACCTAGATATCTGGCTAGCAGCTCACCACTGCAGAAAATGCCCTAGTGCACAACTCCTACCCCACTGGCTGCTAATAAGAGCGATTCTCACATCCGCAGCTCTGCATCCATCCTCACCATGTAATTGGTCTGGCTCTCCCAGCTAGCTGCCTCTCCTCCTGTAGGCCCACACTGGGAAGAGAAATCCCAGACCTCCTGAAGGCTGAGGGGCTCCAAAACTGTGCTATGTTATCAACAGCTACATGGTTAGCTAACTGCTGTGACTAAATGGAGATTGGGAAGCACTGCAGGCAAGGGATGAAAAGTGATGCCCTCCCATAGCACAATGCTGATATGCAGAATTGGCCAAAACAACAAAACTTCACAGACAGTGCAGCAGAAGGCATTGGCTCTCTTGTTTGGGCATTTTATTACCTGGAGCTAAATGTGCAGAGAAGGGAGATAATGAAGTACTTGACTAATTCAGTGTGATCCAGCTGGCTAAGCCAGAGGGGCTGTAGAGCAGGAAAAGCTACAGAACTCACTGCTAGCCATTTTCCCTTGATACCTGTGAAGCCAAAACAAAGAAGTGCAGAGATCAAAAAGCAGAGCAATATCAATATCGGGAAAGGGGAGGGGGACAACAAAAGGGGAGGAGAAATCTCTAAGATTGCCCCCCCATCCGTTCTCCCTTCTGTGCTTTATTTAGTAATGGGGGGGAGGGGAAGGTTATTTTCATTTGCCTCATGCTAACTTCTAATCTATTTGAGAAATTCGCTAACCACCCAAACATTTAGTACCCTGTGTGTCACAATACTCGATGCCAGCCTAATTTTTTGAATTTTATCTACTGTTTGTGCTTGGGGGGAAAAAAACCCTGCGTTTTGTAATGCAGGCACGTGCAATGGTAGTGTGTTCAAAAACCCATATTCCTCCCCTTTTCCACAGCCTAGATAAACTATACGATTCTTATCCAGAGGGAAATTAGAAAATGTAAAGTGTGTAAATCCCTCTCCCCGGCTCCTAGGCATTGGTTGGTTTTTGCGGCTGCATGTGGGTTTTTTTCCTCTGATAGCCCAGCTATTTAAGTACACAAGACACATTGCTCCCTCTGTCTCTTCCCTGACTTCCTTCCACTATCTGCCTATGGAGTACAATACAATTCCAGCTGCCCTAACAAGCTGTTGCCCCAGTTAGAGTGTAGCACTTGTAAAAAGCTGGTAGCCAGTGAAAGGCAGTTACCATACTTTATTAAAAATAGAAAGCCAAACTTCATACCTGGTGTAACGTAGGTGCAATGCCATGAAAGGAAATGGAGAAATACCCACCTCCACCAGGGCTGGATTTAGCCCGTGGTGCTCTCATCATGGCTGCCAGGGAGCGAATTGCTGCTGACCAGTCCGTGTGTTAGCTGCTGTTCGTACTATCTTTTTAAATTTTTTTAAAATTTATATGAAGACAGGCAGGCACTGTGCATCATTCAGAGATGAGCATCACAAACACGCTTTGCAGCGAAGACCACAGCAGACTGCCAATGCTCTTCCAGTGCCAATTACAGTGATGGTTTAATCGTAAAAGCAGATTCACTAAAATAGAATCAGAGCCAAGGCATTTGTGATTTGGATGCTCGTGCTAACTTTTGATAGTTATCATCAGGGGCAGCTGATGTGACATCACCCTGCAACTCTGACTCATATTTTTAATGGACCACATGCCTTTGAATGATAATTCTGCTGCTAGAGTTAGCTTGGCATTAGCTCGAGAGACAGAAACAGCAGCAACCAAATCTGAAGATGTGTTGAGAGTTTGCAGTTGTCATGGAAATCAGGGGTAATGGCTGGTGCTTACCTCCCCTCTAAAATGGAAGTCCACATTTTCTCCCTTCAGCCTGGAAGCTAACAAAAAGGACTAGAGGTGGCTACTCTCAGACAATGTGGATTTGAAGATACAGGAAGCTCCTTTTAGGGTTATGCATAATTCTTTTCAGAAATACTTTTTGCTAAGAAAATACTTTCAGCATTGTAGAAATCCACCTGTCTTGCACAGGCCTATTTTTTTTCCATATGGTGGTGTTGTGGCTAGAATACGCCTGGAGAACACCTTGCAAAGGGCACTCTTGGGTGTTAGCAGGGAAGGGGCAAATGTGAAGTGCTGGCTTGTGCTAAGCCTCTGATGTTGTGCAGTGGGATTTCACTGATGTATTGGACCCCTTTTGAATGGGAGCAGCCTGTGCTCTCCATGAGAAAACATGGGGGTTACAAGATGGTGTGTGCTGTAACTCCGTGATTCCACGTGGTGTGGATTAGCAGGTGCTCATAAATAACTCATGAGTTCAGAGAGTCATTGCAACCTGACCTGGCCACCTCCAGTATCAATGCATCTATCAATAACAGTGATGAAAATTATTAAGACAAAGCCTCTTAAGGCACTACTGGATTTAGCAGTGTGGGGAGAACAGGAATGTACTTGTCCCTGGAGAAACAATAACCTAGAGCTATGCTGTGTTTAATGGAAAAAAAAAAAAAGAATAAAGCTTTGTATTCCTGCTGAGGACCTAGGTGTGATGCTGGCTGAAGTACACATGTGTGCATGTGCTTGCCTTGCAGTTTCTCTCTGCTGGTGTTGTGTGCTGTGCTGCTGTAGCTGGCAAACCATAATCACTTGAAGATGGCATATTTCAGTGTAGCACCCTACTGGCACAGAGCTGCCAACAAACTATCTTGATAGCTTTCCTGCTCTTAGAATGCTTGGCTTTCCAGTCTTCATATTATTACGTCTAGAAACGTGGTTGGAAATTACTGCCATATTTTAAACCATACCTCTAATAATGTAGGTCTTTGGTGAAGTGTTTAAATAGGAAGTGATTAGGCAGCATCATGCAACCTGCTGTCAAGGTAGTGCCCGACTTGGAGGCTCCAGGTACAGGCAAGGCCCTATGTAGCTGCTAAACTTGTGGGAATGTTCAAGAGAAAAAGGTGTGAAGAGGTACGTATGTGCTGTAAAGCTCAGTGTGGTACATTAGACAACTTAAGCCCCAAATTAAGTCATGGCTTAAACCTTCTTTTTCAAACAGCAGAGGCATGCAGATTTTCTTGATCACATTGAGCACCCCATCTCCGCCTCTTGGGATGACTTTATACTAAGGTAATGGTATAAGCTTGAAACCAGCTTCTAATAAGGCTTTTTTTTTTTTTTTCTTTCCAAATGTAGTTTTGGCATAGGTTATTGCAATGCAAATCACAAACTCGAGGCTGGTGAATGGTCTAGAGATTAAATCATGTGAGGAGCAGCTGAAGGAGCAGGGTGTTTAACCTGGAGAAAAGGAGGCTGGGTGGGGGGACGTTATTGCTCTCTGCAAATGCCTGAAAGGAGGGATCAGGCTCTTCTCCCAGGTAACCAGTGACAGGATGAGAGGACACAGACTCAAGCTGCACCAGGGAAGGTTCAGGCTGGAGGTCAGGAAGAGCTTTTGCCCTGAAAGGGTAGTTAAACATTGGAATGGGCTGGTCATGGAGATGGTGGGGGTCGCCATTCCTGGAAGTGTTAAAGAAATGACTGGATGTGGCACTTAGTGCTGTGGTTTAGTTGGCACGGTGGTGATCAGTCAAAGGTTGGACTTGATGATCTTGGAGGTCTTTTTCAACCTTAATGATTCTGTGATTTTAATAAGGATTAAAAATCAGAACACAGTGGCTGGAATTGGTTGATATTCAAGGGATGGAGTTAAAGAAGGGAGGGGCTGTGTTGCCAGACTCCCACCTGAACACAGCTTTCTTTACTGTCCTTTGGAAGTTGGAAGCACAGTGGGTCCCAGCATATACAGCTTGCTGGAAGTTGTGTTTCAGAGCTGTGGCTCCCAGCTCCCTCTAAATATTGTGCATCTGCTTTCTGTAGCAGGAAAATGCACTAGGCTACTGCCAGAATGGAAATCTATTGAGGGTGATGCTGTATATATTACATGGAAGCAAGCCTGACTCCTGTTAGCCTTGCTTGTTCTTCTAAGTGAGATTTCTTTTTTCTTGGACAGTGTGAACCAGCAGCACGTTTTTGCTTGGCACCCAGGGAGGCAGTGGGGACACCAGAGGGAACTGCTGCCACAGTGGCCCTGTGTGCCTGGGTCACCTGAGGACTTGCAGGGGTCAGGCAGACATCAGTCGGATAAAATCTGTGTGCCCTGCCTTGTGCCTCTAAATGTTACACTCGTGTTTAAATAACTCACAGGTCAGTTGTTTTTCTATTTTGAGCGCATGGCAAACCAGGCAGAGGCAGCTTGTAAAACGAGTGACTAATTTCCAAGGTTTTTTTTCCCTTTCCACTCCCTCTGCAGCCTCTCTCTCCCTGAAGGTGGTCATGGGGCAACCTTACCCTGGTGAGAGGAGATTAGCAAGCCGGGAAAACAGAAAATCATCCTTTATTCCTGTGAAGGCTTGGTGGAAGCTGTACTTTTATATGGGCTTTATTTTGGGGTTCTGGGATGCAGGGGGATATTTTCCCCAGTACCCACAAGCTGGTGGAAGCCTTCTGCATCTTTTGGCCAGGGAAGCTTTCTGGAAGGGGGGCTGGAGCTATGGATCCCAGCGAGGAGAGGGACCAGACTAGGGAGGGAGGGCAGTCGGCATGGCTGCATGCAGGATCTTTGCTCACTTTGCTGCTTGTGCCATTGCTGCAGCTGCTGCCTGCAAAGATTTTTTGCTGGTGGTGGCAGAGTGCCTGAGGGGCAGTGGGACACCCCTGCTTTGGCACAGGGCTCCAGCTGTAGCTGCAGCTCTGCAGCAGAAGGGAAAAGGAGGGGGAGCAGAGGGAGAGAACACTGGGGCCAATTCCTAGAAGCGCATGCCCTGGTTTAGACCTTTCCTCCCTTCACTGTAACCTCTGTCTTCCAGCCATGGCTGCTTGCTTGCATTAATTAATCCTCACTCCCTAGATGCATTCATTTCAAGCTACCTTTAGGCTTTAGAGTGCAGAAACCGACTGACCAAGATTGAAGGCAATTAACAAACAGGTTATTCTAAATTTACAGCTTCTTTTAACCAACTGTCCAGAACTGCTTTGCTTTACTACAGCAAAATTAGCAAGGCAATGCACCTCAGTGAAAAGATGGACTGGGACTTCTTTTGTTATTGTACTGCCTTTTGGTTTTTTCCTTTTTTCTCTCTCTTTTAAACTTGTGCCAATTCAATACTAAGCACTTCCAGCTTGTATTTAAAAGGAGTGTTGAAATATACTGATTGCCTAAATGAATTGTAAATGGCATAGGATGTTGAGAAAGAGCAGTCCTTTTACTTCCATTGGCTATCTTGCACTACATCAAGATGGGTTTGCTTTTGAATGGCATATTGAGATGCCAATGCTTTCTTCAGGCATTGATTTTTATTTTTTTCTGTCTTGTCTTCCCTCTTCACACAGATGCTTTTTGTATGGCTGCTTACTGACTTCACTGTTTCATGAGGCAGTGGATTTGCAGAGAGGAGCAGGCTCAGCCCATACCCTGAGCCCAGCCAGGAGCTGTGAGGACAGTGCAAAGCAAAGCCCAGGCTCGTAATCTTTGATTCCTGCAGGAGCTCCTAAGCTTGGCCTGGGTGCTCTAAAGACTTTGACTGCTTTCTGATCAGCGGAGAGGGTGAAGAGATCAAGCTGTTCCCAGAAACCTGGGAAGCAGAAAGTGCTGTTAAGTCTTTTAATACTGTCAGAAATCTTCTGTGGGTTTTATGATTAGGACTATACTACCTTCAGGATGTTATGAGGAGGAACTTGTGCCAGTCATTTTGAGGCACTCATTCAAAATACACTGGCTTTGGTTGTCCACCTCAGCTCAATAATATGCTTCCTGATGCAGGTTCAAACCTTTAAACTCCCCTGTGTCAGACTGAATTTTGGCTTTAGGGTGATGCAAGGTCATACTGACTGATTGATCTCAGCCTTGAGAAATATTGCCCAAGTGTTTAGTCCAGGCCTACTCCTTAATTTTTCTTCCACAAGTTTTACTAATGTTCCCTTTTGCAATGCTTGAGTAAGTTTTGCATCTTCTTTGGTGCATCTTCTTTTCAGTCTTTCACATTGTTGTGCTTTTCTTAGCTATTGTGTGAACCAGAAACAATTCCCAGGGTGTAGCTGGACATTTACACAGGACAGCAGCTCTGGAAAGAATTGCCCCATCACTGTTAGCACCCTTCCAAGTTAGATTGGTAGTTCTTATAGTAAATGTTGACTGTTTTTGGTGCAAAAGTGAGCAGGTTTGTCTATCCTACCCTCAGCAGTCATCTTTTTTGTCATCTTCTTGAATTTTCTAATTTCTTTATAAGAGAATGTCTGTGGTGTTTTTTTTTTGTTGTTTTTGGGTTTTTTTTGGTTTGGGTTTTTTTTTGTTTTTTTTTTGCCAGCTTTTCATCTTCCTTGGTTAGTTCTGCTAGCCCTCCAAGCTATTCTGTGTCTGTTTTGTATGAAGTCCCTCCAAACTGCCATTAGTTTGTGTTTACACAAAAACCAGAATTGAGCATGTTTTTTCCATAGTAGACTGCACCCGATCAATATGGATAAAAACCATTACTTCCTTGTTACTTGCTGTCTCTGCATATGCAGCCTAAAATTGTGGTGACCTTTTTTGCTGTCAGACTGCATTGTGGACTCATGTCTAATTTACTATCTGTTACTGACCCTCAGTCTCTCCTTCCCATTGCTGCTTTCTAGGTTTGTGTGGTCTGGTGGTTTTTTTCTTTTTTATTAAGAAAAAAATGTACTTTTTTGTATTTTTTCCAAGCTGAACTTCATCTTGCAAATTTTCTGTTTGCAGGTTCAGTCTCTCTACCTCTCAGCCATTTCTCTGCTCTAACTAGTTTTGTATCTCTTGTGGATTTTTTAGTGTCTGTAAATTTAATTCAGAGGAATTTTAGCCTTTTAACATGATTCCAATCGAATAAATGACAGGTTTTACTGCCCTGCATATGTCTTGTTGCAAATTTTTTGTTTGCATTTGTTACATATATGCATCATTGGTGTATTTAGCAAGTGCTGATAAAAGGAAGCTGAGTGACCTAAGGACTTGCTGGCTGTGTGGTGGCCGAGTCCCTCTGCATGGGTGAGATCACCTGTAGCACTGTGAAAGAGCAGATGATGAGCAGGGTGGTGTGCTGGGGAACTGCTGTGGCAGAGAAATCCAGAGGCCTGGCATGGAACTGCAAAGAGATGCTAGAAGACAAACTGGGACATGTATGGAAAGACAGGGAACTATGGGGCAGCTCACAGTGATGAAGTCTTACCTGTCATGTGTTCTTAATTCAGTGTTTGCTGACACAGCTCCTATCTCCAGGTGAAGACAAAACAAACACCCATCTTGTTGATGTGCTTCCACTGATTCAGTTCCCTTACATGTCAGGAAGCTTCCCATAGCAGGGCCTGTCTACTGCAGGGAAGACAAGGGTACTTTGAGGGGGTATGAGGTATCCCAATTTTCTTTCCAGAAAATCCGCTAGGAAAAGGAAATTATTTTCACCATGTCTTCACTCAGAAAAGGATGTATTATTCTTTATGAGTAAAACAGGCATTGAATATATAACTCTGCATGCAGATTCCACCGGGAAGTTTCAGTAGATTCCCTCTGAGTCAGTAACAGGGAGGGGAAGACTCTCCAAATAACTGTGATCTGAAATAATGTAATTTCTTGCAGCTCTAGTAATATGAAAGGTGTATTTAAACATGAGTATCAAGATGAAAGAACTTACAGCTCGGAAATTTTACTTTGGCAGTTGAACAAATGCCGAGTGATTTCTCTGGTTTCCCAGCAGTGCTTGGATTAAAAGTTTTTGACTGAGCTAGAAAAAAAATTGACCTCATACTGTTGATCTTGAGGAAGCTATGGTCACTGTGTTCCAGCTCAGGATCTGGCCATAAGAGTGCAAAATACTGTAGCTTTATGCTTGACATGTCAGATTTGCTCTTCATCTGCCTGCTATTAAGGTCAGAGGTACTAAACTGTAGGGTCTGTGGCCAGTGCTGTAGCTGCAGCAGTACCACTGTGTATAATGAATGTTTATGTGAAACATGCTCATGCTATCAATTAGCCTGGGTTTGCTTCTCTGGCTTTTCTTCGTGTTGTTACCTCTGTGCAGATTTGATGAACAGAGCTGTAAACAAACAAAAAAACCCACCAATAAACCTCAAAGCAAAACAAGAAAAAAGGCATAATTAAAAAAAATAATGAGTTAGGAAAAGGAAAGCATTGTCCTAGGTCTGGGCTTTAGTGTTGCCCAGAAATTCCTAGTGATGTAAAAAAAAGATTATGATCTTAAATAAGCAAAATAGTTTATTAAAAATTATATTAAAAATTTTAAAAAATGGCCGGTTGATATCTGCTCAGCAGAGTTTTCTGAGTTGTCTAAGCTTGCTATCCTACTTCACAAAATATGAAGAGCCCTTCAAAATATGGAGTAGCACGTGGCGAACATGCCATATGTATGCTATCTATGTATATATGTATGGTCTTACGATCAACAGCTGGAGAAACTACTCTTTCAGTTTTTTCTTCTATTCATCTCTATTACAGAAAATAAGGGGCATACTTCATCCTGGGTGTCACTCTAAACCTTTTATACACCTGAAGATGTCTGTCCCATCTTCTTAAGCTGTGATTCCTCAATAATTTGGTGGAGGTATTTACACCTGCATGTCAAAGTGTCTGATGAGAGACACGATATGCAATCAGGCAGAACTGAGATAGTGCTCTGAAACTCTGTGTCAGCTGCTGGGTTATTGCCTGATCCAGTGTCTAGTTAGCACCTTCCTGCTTTCCCCAGCTAATTTTTGGATTACATTTGCAGAGACTGAATAGTTCTGTGCAAGCTTTGGGGAGGGAAAAAAAAAAAGAAAAGGTAAAAAAAAAAGAAGGAAATTAAATTGGATGGTATTTTTTCTGAAAATAAATTTCAAATGTTTTCTTCCAGTTGGTAAGATGCGTGCGTGTGACTGCAGTTTGTGATGTCTCAGGTCTGTTAATAATGGGGAACCAAAGACCATAAATATAATTAATATTTCTAGAAAGGTTCATATAAAATGGTCTAATTTTGATCTCCTTTACTCCTGATTTTAGGCTGCTTACATTCCATGGAGTTGGTGATTTACTCTGGAGTAAATAGCTGAATTAATTCCAGCTGTCTGCAACACAATGGGATGTAATGCTGAATGAGAGATTTTGGTTACTGAAACTATACCTTGTACATGACTTATGATGGACATTGTACCTCACATCCTGTGACTGGGAAGGGTGCAGGATCCATTTTCATGCAAACTGTGTGACTTGTACCAAATTATTACAGGTAGATTTATGGTAGAGGCAAGAGACTGAAAGGAAACACTATGTCAGAAATGAATTAGAAGTCAAGAAGGAAAAAGAAATGTAAAACACTTGGGCAGCCTGTATCTTTTTAATATTTTAAATAGAAAAATCATATTTCACTTGCACAGGGCCTTGGTCTAGGGAAAGTGCTTAAACCAATTCTTAAATTTAACATGGGCACGTAGGTACTTGGAGCACAACTTTTTCTCTAGTGCTTTCCTGGGATTGGGTTTAAGATTTCAGGGAAATGGTGCCAGTAGTATGCTTTTTTTTTATCACCTACAAACAGCAGTTATTAAGGAATAATTCATATGTCTTTCACCTCTAGTACTATTTATACATGTGCAAAGTGTACCAGATAGAACTGTTATTTTGTAGGGTAATTGCATGACAGGTACTGCTGCTGAGAACAGACGAACAGAATATTTGCTCAAATTAAAACTTTGTTGGAGATGCTTGTATGTGCTGATGAGAATTAGGCAGGCTGAGTTTTGTTGGTTTGCATAATTTTGAAAAATTGAATTTCAGGTGATATAAGATGGAACACATCTTCCTAGCTTCACAGAAGGAGCTAAAGGAGCCAGTTCTGCAGAGTTGAAACCACTCATATTTCATATATATATTTTTTGTTAAAACATTACCCAAAATGCAAACAAATTCTTAAGATCTTGTAGTGAAGAAGACTACCAAGGGAAAATCAGCTCCTCTGCAGTAAGTTTACAGTGGTCCTTTTACTAATGGAAATCATATGCCTCTACCAAGACCAGGGAAAGGAATTTCATCTCATATGTTCTAGTTCATTTTATTTATGACCTCTGTTATAGATGTTCAGGCCCCTTTTCCTAATGTAGTATGTGCCTGCAATTGCATACCAGTGACATCTACTTGCCATATTTGTGACAAATTGCAATCAGTGGAAATCAAGAATTCATCCCCTGATTATTACCAGGAACGTCCATAAAGTAAACATTGTCAATATGGAGAGCATATTTATGTTTCCCTTGTATGCTCTGGGATTTGGGGATCTGAGCAAGACTTTTCCTCTCCAAAGTCCCTTTTAAGCCATCCCAGATCAGTGCCACTGGGTAGGAGGTGTGGGTAGCCTAGAGCTACATTAGTGCTGACCTGCTGGCCGGGATGCATCAGCTACTAGTTTGCCAGTTGTTGTCAGAAAGAGTGAATTATGACTGAATTGTGGCTGAATGGAAACATTAATCTGAGTCTTTCCCTCAGCACAGGTGTTGCATTTTATGAAATGTGTAGGAATGCGGTGTTTCCTGAGACATCAGCTCCTCTTTTGGATTTGGTGAAACTGGGCCTGGGTTAATGTATAGGTGGGGAAATGAGAAAAGATTTAATAGACGGGAAAAGTGAGTCCTTTCTTTTCTCAAAGAAAATGTGCAGGTTACCTTTTTTATGTTTTCCCAAAATGTGTTGTGCTAAGAAAGTCATGATGATAAAAATGCTAAAAAGGTATCACTCCTGTTTCTTTACTGTAAATGATTCCCTCGACTTAAGTCAGAGCATAATGCACTTGAACGACTGCACCTCCCACGCTGTGCTGCTCTCAGTGGAAATAGGCTTGCAAGGAGATGTTCTGCTTTCCCAGTCTCATTTTCTCTTCTAAGTGCAAGCCTTTTTTAAATCTAAGAGCTCTCGTAGACTGTTTTTTATGAAGGATCATAAGAAATTAGGGTTTGCAGGCCAATTAGTTCTGCTCCATCTCTCTGCCAGTGTAGAGTTGTAGTATACCAAGTAATTTCTAGTGCTTTGTCTGGCTAATTTTTAACGTGGCCATGTAGCACTTTCACAGTTCAACAAAAGTATTTTCCCCCTGATGTTCAGCCTAAAATGTTCTTTTTCTTGCTTTCATCCCATGACCCCTTGTTATACTGCCATGTACCACGCTCGGCAGCTTGATTCGCTTTTTGGTGTTCACAGCATGTAGGTACGTGTGGAAGGTTGTCGTGTTTCGGCTGTATAGTGTTTCTTTTTAGAGGAGGGAAGTCAGAAATACACACCACTGAACCCCCACTATGTGCCGTGCAGTTACACTGCTTGGAGGAGCGCTGGTGACAGACTTTGAAGGCTTAACAAGTCACTTTGTTGCAATGAGCAGCTTTTTTTCATGTATTATTCCATGTTCTCCTCACCCCTGTGCTCACAGTAGGAGCCAGCCTTTTTGTAGCCTCTCCTTGTTTGAATTCTTTCTCTTTTTGCTACCCAACTCCATAATAACTGTAACAAGGCAAAGATGTACACTTAGTAAATCGCTGCGTTTGGCGGAGAAGGAAAGTTTGTGCTTTCTTTCATAATCCTTTTTTACATATTCCAAATTAATTTGTTTCCACAGCTTTACTCCTTTGTATGCGTTTTTTTTCCCCCTTTTTAAATGAAGCCATTGTCTGTTACCCTGGAGAACTGCTGTCCCATACACGCTGTGCTGAAGATATCTGCATAACCTGCCTTCTTTTACCAACGTCATTGCCTCTGTTAGCGTTAAAAGGATGGGGCAAGAACAAACTGGGCCAAAAAGCAGCCTCCAAATTCCTGTGAGACTTAGAAGTTGTGGAGCCTGCGGTTTGTTGTTGTTGTTCTTTTGTTTGTTGCTTTTTTTTTTTTCAACGTAGCTGTGTGTATATGAAACAACATGTGGTATTTCAAATAGACATTAAAAAAAAAATGCAAACAGCAAATAGAAATTCTACCTTTGACACTGGTTTACTGCACTGTCTATTTGAAGAGGACAACAAAGACAAGCTGATTGTTTGACAGAAGATACCTATAGAAAGGAAACAAACCATGCTCATAAAACTACCTCTTCTTCTCTCATGTTTGCAAAATGCATTGTCCTAAGCAGCTTTACCATCTAATTATACTGCTCATTAGGAAGGAGCTTCTATTACAATTTTACTGCCTTTACTGTGGTCTGGAAATGGATCAAGCAACACTGGTTTAATGTGTAGTTGTCTTGAATGAAGAGGTTGAGTCAGAGACCTCTGGTGTAAACCTGAGTCCAGTAATAGGTGGCAAAAGAGCTTGCAGGCTGACCTTTAAAAAGAGGAGCCACTCATGGAGAGCCGGTCCAATGGAGGGGACTGTAATACCTACCTCTCCTGTGAGGAAAGGCTAAGGAAGCTGGTCCTGTTCAGTCTCAAGAAGAGAGGAACTGAGAGTACACTTTATCAGTGTCTATCAATATCTGAAGGGAGGGTGCCAAGAGAATGAGCCCAGGCTCCTCTGGTGGTGCTGAGCAACAGAACAAGAGGCAATGGGCAGAAACTGATGCTCAGAAAGTTCCACCTGAATATGAGGAAGAACTTTTTTACTGTGCAAGCAACAGTGCACTGGAGCACATTGCCTGGAGAGGTTGAGTCCTCCTCACTGGAGTTATTTAAGATCCATTGGGATGCAATCCTGTGCCAAGTGCTCTGGGATGACCCTGCTTGAGCAGGGAGGTTGGACCAGATGACCCACTGTGGTCCCTTCCAACCTGAACCATTCTGTGAAAGAAAAAGAAGTTTCTAGTGGTAGTTGAATGATCAACATGGCTTGGAAAGATACCCCAAAAACCTGCTTCAGATATGCAGTTCAAAGATGAAATACAATGCTATCAATTCTGGTCTTCACTTCGTGGTAACAGACTTAGGTGTTACATCTGTTCTTCTAGGGATTCAAAATATTGTCTTGCTACTGAATGAGTAAATCAAGTCACTGAGTTATCACCCCTTGCAAAACACTGGGAATTTTAATGCAGACTTATTTGTCCCTTATAAGGATAGAACTGAGAAGCATGAGTTGTCTTAAATAAAAGATTATCTGTCCCAATGCATGTTGCTCGTAATTTACCTAAAATCCTTGGGCTTGACCAAGGAAAATATATATGGTCACATTGCTTGATTTTTAAGATAACCAAGCTGCTGCTTTTCAGAGGTGGGGTGTAAATTGCTTTTAAAGTTTTATCTAAAACATCAGTGAATGCCACTTTTAGAAGTGACTATCATTTTTCCAGATGAGTTATGCTGTAAAGTGATGGATGTGCAAGACACCAGGGAACATGCTTGCAGTTGTTTTGGTTTGTTATCCAGAAGAGGACCAGAAGGGGCACTACTGGCCAGCTATCTAGGCTCCCAGTGCAGTTTTCACCATTAAACTCAAAGGAAAGGTCTTGAGGTCTTTCAAAATGAAACAGGCATTTAACAAAGAGTGAGTGAATCTTTTGGTGAATTTGTAAGGAAGTTAAATCCCAACCTGGTGGTTGCATTTGTATACTGCTTAGGATGATGGACAGATAAACGCCCTCAGCTGATGGAGCACTTATGAATTTCACCAGGTCCTCAAAGCACTTCCCCCTGCTGATTAGCATTATTTCTGCCTTGTCCAGGTTGAGCAGCAGCCAGCTGGCCTTCTTCCAGAAACCAATTTCTGCCAGACATTGTTTGAGGTTGCCAGCAGCTGTGTCTGGGTCAAGAGGGAAGGAGATAGAGAGCTGGGTGTCATCAGTGCACTGATGGCAGTGCAGCATGTACCGCTTTGCAGATGCCCTGCAGCGGCCGATGAACCAGGGAGGTGGATGGAAGCGAACACAGCAGGAAAAATCTGAGGATGCGCAGCCGCCCAGCAAAAGATTTGAAAGAGCATAGCATTTCACATGGAGGTGTGGGGGAATGTCTGAGATTTCTTTCTATGGATTTTTTGGTGCTCATTGGCGTGTAAATCTCATAGTGAACAGGTTGTTCTGGGCAGTATTTTTATTGAGCCAATGTAAGTTCCTGTGGCCTGGGTTGTGAGTGACACTGGTGCTAGTGAGGCAGCAGAATGCAGAGGATGGTGACCTGCTTTCTCTTTTTTGTCAGCCTTTTTCAAGCATGTTGTAGCCATATGTCACACGTGGTTTCATACCATTATGTTTACTAACTAAAGAGATTTAGGTGTGCAAATGTGTGATTTCACACTTAATGTTCAGCCTGTTATGAATGTACTTTATCATATGGTACTGTGAGTTTGTATTTCTCTTGTAGGACTTTGGGCTCCTTCTATCATAAGGCATTGCTTGAGGGCTGCTTTAGTTATTACCTCTATCCAGTTGTGCCTGAGAAAGGCTAAAGAGTTAATTGCACACATTGGAAATGTACCTGGGATGACTCAGGACGTTCAGTAAGCTGCAACTGAGAAGGTGACCTTGAATCACAGGACATCTCAAAAGGTATCCAGAAGAGAGTATAGAAGTGGGAGAAGCAGTGGTTTGAGCTAGGACTAACACCTTTCCTCGAGGCTTCACTTAAAATGAATATTTTGAGCATAAGGCTGAGTCTTATGAGCGGATTAGTATTGTGCAAAATCTGTGAATTCAGTTCAAACTACTCCTTTAATGCGATGTCTTTAGGACATGAATTAATTATGATAATGATGTGATTGGTAAGGAGAAATTCAGAGAGTTTTTCTCTAGAGTGAGTTGCTAAGAAGAAATAACATTATGAGTTTAGTGATTCTTCAAGTTAAATACCCATAACATAATTTCCATATATTTAGAACTCTTACATACCAGCAAAAATGTTGCTAAGGGTCACATGTACTGATTTGACTTGTAGAAGTCCACTGACATTGGACAGCTGGCTATGCTTCTCACTGGAGTAAAATACTGCCTAAGAGACAAACAGGACTTTAAGGAAATGATATGGAATAAAATACCAAAGAGAAAATCTTCACATAACTGGACTGTAAGCAAACACTTGAAAATAAGATATGTGCAGAACTTAAATGGTTTTTTGTTAGTGAGACACAAGCCACCAAAACACCATCAGCAGCAGCTTGTGGATGGGAGGTTTTTCAAATACTGCTTTGGAAAGATGGTATCTTTAAACATGTATGTGCATGTTTGTTTTTTGTGCATTAGAGGACAGTGTTACGATGCCAGAGGTTTGGGCTAACTGTAGATATTACAACTTTGAGTTGCCACCTGACTGGGGTTTTCCTAGAGGGTTTTATGCCTTCTGAATTTTCTATGGAACACCTTATGTTTTAGAGCAAAAATCAGGCAGCAAATCACATCAATTGAGCCATTTTATTTTAAACTGGCTGGGGGACTATCAAAACTACTAGATGTTGTTTCTAATTATCTGGATTTGATAATATGCAAGCTACTAATGCAGGTTTTCAAAATAATTTGTGAAAAGCGTGGTTGTGGTTTACCACACTGTCAAACAAATGAAAATTTTTCTCAAGATTTTCCTTGAAAAAACAAACACTGGAAATCATTTCTACACCTGAGACTGTAGAGGAAATTCCTTTATTATATGAAGGGTTGGACTAAATGTCTGTAATCTTGTGCTCTCTCATTGAAACTTCCAGAGGAATTTTGCTATTTAAATTTGAGGCTGCAAGCATTTCAGTTTAAGTAGTAAAACCTGGGTAAACATCTAACTCCTGGAATGAAACTTTGCTTTTGATTTAGTATACAGAAAGATTCTGCAGTAATCTACTGTCTAGAGAAGGTGTAGGTGTATTCCTGTGTTCACTTGTGCTTTAAACAGCAACATGAAGAAGAGGGTTTATGTAGGTTTTGGACTGCCATTTTACACTGAACGCTGCATCAAAACACCTATGGCAGCATTTAAAGAATCAGTCCGACTGATGCCCTGTTAGCTATTGGTCTGCCAAAAAAAGGAGAAATCCTCCTTTTTTTTTTCCTTTTCTGCTTTAGAAAACAAATAAATTGCTTGTCTTGTGCTGTATGCTCATCAGGTCCATATCACTGGCCAAATCCAGAGGTACAATGTTCACCCAGTTTCCACTGAGAGTAGCTGAGCACCAAGTCCTCAGCATCACTCCAGATCAGGTCCTCTTGAGATTTACTGCATTATAGTAGAAAACAGCTCGTTATTATTTAAAGCAGTAGGCCGACTGAGTAACACACTTGGGCAAATGCAGAGTCCTTGCTGGCTAATAACCTCATTGCAGATGCTCTATGATTTTCTTCTGCATTTGCACTGTTGGATTTTACAGCAGCTTAGTTCCTCCTTTACTCCATGAGTTAATTAACAGTGGTTTACTGTAAGTGCTCAGTCTTTGACAGCTAAGTTGTGTGGCTGCATGGGGCCTTATCAGGCAAATTGCACATTTCTTCTGATGGGAATATTTCTGTTGCTAACCAGCGACATGGCTGATGGGTTCATCAGAGTTTGGGGGGAGACTGGGATGGAGATACTGCAACTGCAAAAAATGAGCATAAAGCTGTAAGTCACTTATCTGGCAGGATTTTTGGGCCTAATTTGCCACCTATCTGGAAGATTTAATCAATTTTCTTAGATTATTTTCTTTCTGTTTCTTTTGTCAGTTGGAAATACAAGAACTTTTGTTTCTTATGCATGACGTGTCTAGTTCAAAGGCTGAGCATGTCCTTTTGTGTTTTATATTTATTATTACTTAAATGAGTAGGGAAAAAAGCTTACTGTAGAGAAAATTTTCTTTTAAAGTCATGGACACCTACTGCAATTGGTAAACTTGCCAGGGAGCTGATGTGACCAGCTTGCTTGTTCATCCTGTAAAATCGCAGAGAGGATTTCAGCTTTTCTTCCTGGGCCCCATGGGCTTTTCCCTATCAAAAAGAGGTTTCTGTGAACTTTCCTGGGTAGACACAGGCTCAAAAGTAGGACTTCTATTAAGCTTTATAATAGAGCCTCTTTTTAGCTGTAGAAGGATCCAAGCATCTCCCTCCTAGATGTCTGCCTAGGGAAAATGATCACATTTGTGTATGAAATATGCTAAATTTAAAAATATTAACTCATGGCATTAATTCAAGGGGATAGTCTTTTGCTGTTGAATACTTTGCCATTAATAATGGCAGTCAGTAATATGCTCTGTTAGATTGCTGTGTAATTTACATAGTGACCCATCAACCATCTATAAAAAACCATGGTTTTCTATGCTAGCTTGGATGAGGCATCATTTTTGTTCTTTTGAAACTGACAGGAGCTGTGACATGTCGTGTTTTCCTACTAGTGTGTACCACTCCTGCTGTGGAGGGGAAAGCCAGTTTGATAAAAGTGAAGAAATAGGATTAATAACCCTTATGTTCATGCAAAGCTAGGGAAAATTCATGCTAGCAGCTATGTAGGCAAGTCCTCCCTGTTCTAGTTCCCCCCTGAGCCAGGAGGGAACCACAAGACCAGGGAAGAGCATCAGGACCGTGACTTGACTTTGTCTGCCCTGGGAGAAGTCAGAGGAGCTTTTGCCTCCACATTTCTGCAGGGGAGGGCAGGCCTCCTTTCCCTTTGGAAAATGTGGCCTCTGTTTAACATTAATTTTGAAGATGATGCCCAGATGTGGTTGCTCGGGGTCATTGGAAGGAAACAAGTGGGTGTGTTGCAGTGAGCTGCAGTTACTCAAACCATCAATGTTAGTCCTTAATCTACAGCAGAAGTGTTATCTGCTGGCATCTCGTGTGTTATTAGGTTGTCCGACATGGTGATGGTACTGGGCAAAGTCTGGTATGAGAAACAAAATTGGTACATGGTGCAATGGGAAGGAACCTTGCTGGCATTGTTAACTCTTCAGGGCAAGAACTCCTCTGCCAGAGACTAATGGCCCCACCGTAATTTAGATAATCATAAACACTGCAGCTTGCTACCATTTAGGAAGGTGAATCATTTAGCTTTATAAATCTGAGAATTTTGTCCTGAGTGTTTTTCCTCTGCTTGTGCTTAAGGAAGTGTTACAGGTCCTTGCTCAGAATCACAGAATGGCTGGGATTGGAGGGGACCTCTGGAGATCATCTAGTTCAATGCCCCTGCTGCAGCAGGGTCAGCTAGAGCAGGTTACACAGAACATGTCCAGGTAGGTTTTGAGTATCTCCAGAGGAAGAGGCTCCGCAACCTCTCTGGGAAGCCTGTTCCCGTGCTCTATTCCACTCAAAGAAATTTTTTCTCATACTGAGATGAAACTTCCCATGTTTTACTTTGCACATTGCCCCTTGTCCTGTCGCTGCTCACTGCTGGAGAGAGTCTGGCCCCATCCTCTTTCACATGTGTCCTTATGATGTTTGTGTTTTCTTCAGGCTTCTTGTGGAAGTACGTGATACTAAAATCACTTTCCATAATATTTCTTTCCTACATTCACTTGATTTCAAGGTAGATTTGTTTCTTAATTAAGTAGTCAGTATTTAGGAACTATACTTTTTCTTGCTTGATCACATGCAGAGGAGAGAATCCTTTAGCTATGCTGATGTCATATGTAAACGAGACACTACTGCCAGCACCAAGATTGAGAATTTATACTTTTCTTATTTATAGAAAAAATATTGTTTAAGCAGATCCTACATGTAATTCCTGCAGGCAGCGTCTGTGAGTCTGGAAGTCTACTGGCTTGTGAGTCACAGAAGACAAGGGTTTTTTTTTTTGACAGGAAGAATAATTTTAAAAAACCTGTAGCCACTAGCCTCTAACTAGGCTCTCTGAGGTACCTATTTGCAGATAAACTGTGTCTATGGAGATGAGATTTGTATCCTTTTCTGTGACAGTCCCTGCATAAACCCACAGAGATACAGGAAATAAGAGCAAACATTGTGCTTTTTCCAAGTTCTCTCTAGCATCCCAAGCTTTGATCTCTCCCTTCTCCTTTCTTGTGGAGGCAGTGCCTTTCCTTTCTTTCAAGTTCCTAGCTTTCTAACAACATTTCTGTTGCTAATCGATATTATTGATAGCTCTCTCCTGAGCCTAGCTGCGTTGAAAAACAAACTTCTGTAGAAAGCTTTGGGTTTATCCTTTGCACAGATTCCAATACCTGGCTTCACAGTTGCTTTGGCTGTGGAGTGAAGTGTTTGGGATAGGTGGAGGACAGTCCTATTGTGTCACTGAGAGCCACAATATGCTTAATATGCTGCTCACTGGTAAATATTAGGCAAAAAATCCTGTTAATTAATAGGAAAGAAAAGAACCCCTGTCCAAATGGAAGCTGTTGTCATTGTGAAGTTCTGGAGAGTTTTTGATCCCTGCTTGTGTAGCCTTTTAGCCTGGTGTCATCCCAGTTTGGGAGGTGGGGTCAGGGGTTGTCCCTCAGCCGTCACTGTATTTCACACTCAGAACCTGCAGCTTGGGTAACCAGCGTCCCGAAGGAGCACAGGAACTCAAGAATAATTCTCTTCACAACCTGCTGAAAATAGGAGACAAGGTAGAAAAAGCAGCATGTGGAAATTTAAGAGCCATCTTAGGGAAAGAAAGCAACCTGGTAATAGTACAGGGCTTGCATTGCATACCCACGGTCTGCAATGCATTTCTTCGGCTTTTATAATCCTCTGAAACAACATCCAAAATGGAAAGAGAGGGCAAGGGTCAATGGCTTTAAACCGACATGTAGGTTTAGATGAGATATTAGGAAAAAAATTTCAACTACGAGGGTGGTAAGACACTGGAACAGACTGCTCAGAGAAAGTGTAAATGCCCCATCCCTAGCAGTGTTCAAGGCCAGATTGGATGAGGCTTTGAGCAACCTGGTCTGTTGGAAGGTGCTCCTGCCCATGGCAGCAAAATTGGAACCAGCTGATGTTTATGGTCTCTTCCAACCCAAACTATTCTATGATTCTATGAACTGTGTATGAAAATGCTGCAAGTATCATCCAGAGAGGGGTAAAGGAATGAAGAGCTATGCTGGGGTGAGATTTAGTGGGAATTGCCCAGCAAAAGTATCAGGTTGTCAGATATGTGTCCTGTGCAATATTTGTGCATACTATAAAATGATGTACTTTCCTGGAACGAGCTACAGTCTTGTGTCACTGGTGTGTAATGTCTGTGTTGCAGAGCCTACCCTAAGCATGCCCTCCTGAAAGAGACCTGGGTGTTGGGGAGTGTATTCTTTGTCACCTATAAATTGCTTAGCTAGTTATTGAGGGGAAGAAGCAGGGTTGTAGGGAAAAGAGGAAAGCCTGTTGCCTTTCCTTCTATTAAATAGTGTTGCTTGTTTAATGGATGGGTAACAGGAAAGAGTGTAAGGGGACGCCATTGTTAATGTGAACTCCTGCAGTTTTTATTATACTTGCACCCGCTATAGTGAGGATTGAGCAGCTGTTTCCATTATGAACTCCTATTCCAAGGGTTTATAACTTGGTTGTAAAAATTTGCTCCAGGCTAAACTGTAACTTACTGGGTCTTAGCCTGGGAGAATTTTCTTAAACAAAACTTCAAAAGAAGAACTCCATCTAGTCATCGTACTGCACGCTTACACAGAAGCCAAATTTTACTGAAAAGCCTCGAGATGTGTTTGTAAAACTATAAGTTGATTATATTTCCCTCTGCCATAGTTTTTTTTTTTTTAAAAAAAAACCCCAACATTTGAACTGCTTTGTAAACTATGGCTGAAGAATGAAAGTGACCAGGGGATGAATGCCATGGTGACTCAGCTGATGTCTGTTCAGTCTGGTAGTTGATGGCTTATGAAAGTTTTCCTCAGAAAAGAGAGCAATGCGTTATTGCCATAGGATGAAAAAGTGCTGGATTTGCTTTTACTCGTAGGATCTATGAAGGTTTAGTCTCTGTGTATTGAACTGTGCCTACATAATATTAACACTGAATTCACATTTTGGAGCATGCTGTTTCTGCAAAGGTGTCTTATAATATGTGCTTAGCCATATGTGTGTTTAATACCTTAGGCTTGTAATTTCTTTGAGAGACATTTCAGAATGCCATCACTGGTCTGCCAAAGTCATGTTCAATGGTCTTTAACTGCTTTTGAATAATGTCTTATTGAGGCATTCTTTTAAAAGGTAGAGTCACACTTTGTAAAGATGTATTTTGTCAATAAAAAGGACTGTCTCTCGGCTCTTCCAATTTGTTTCTGTGGCAGTCAATACGCATTAAAAATTGGCAGATTTCAGTTAAAAACTTAGTAAATGTTGCAGTAAGATTATAAAAACTAATTCTTAATACATTAATTCCTTTGGCTTGCTAAATTGCAGATCCAAGATATCAAGAAAATGTGAAACTCCACCCTCAAGCATGCCATCATCATCTGTTGTCAGATTTGCAAAACTCTTTAGATAGAGTTAAACTGAAAAAAACATCTTTGTTCAGTTTCTACTGGCAGGAGCAATTTGTTTAGGCAGATTTTTCAAAATATCTGGAGACATAACTGAGTATTTCCTTTACTTGCTTCATCATTCCTTAGGTGACCTAAGGAAACCTTGTGGTTTCCCCTGGGGGCTCAGTGTAGGGTGTGTGGCCAATGCTGTATTGGAAAATAGGACTGGACTAAAGTTAGGTTTGCTACTTCATATCAGCAGTATACTAAGGTTTGCTCCTGTAGCACTTTTGGATCTGAAAAACAATTTAAAATAGGATGCATTGCTTTTCAAGTTTTGGATGTTATTCAGAATTAAAACTTCCCAAGTAAGTGACGATGAAAATAGGGAAGTAACAAGAACCTATATTTCTATTTGAGCATCTTTTGCAATAATATCTCTGTTATTCTATCCTAAATTATATTCTTCTTTATCACAAAGAGTGAAATGACTCCATCCTTTGTTAAGAGTCGATGATGTTCCACTGCTGTCTTGTCCTCTTTAGCTATTCAGAAAGGAGACAGTCTGTGGGAAAGAGTACCTGTAGATATTGGTATTTTATAGTGTCCTGCTGTCTCCCTGTGCTGTTCCTGGTGTGGCAGTGAATGTCACCACTGAGCTTTCTCTGTCACTGGCTAAGATTCTGTAACTGCATCATCTTTCTGACTATAGTATGACAGATGTTAATCTGTGGTGTCACTGTCATTTAAAAATATGCATAAAGAAAATAAGACTGTAAAATATAATTATAACCTGATTGCACACCAGCACAGAAATATCATCCACAATAACTCTGCCAAAGCACATGATTTCTTTATCCCAAAGGACAAAGGTATAAGAAAAGTACAGTAAATAATTCTTCTTACATGAAAAATTAAGTTATATCTTAATTCTCCTACTCAGAATCTACTTAAAAGGATGAAATCTCAAAATCTGGAGCATGTTGATGAAGATAAGATGGCATCTTCCTCTCTGGCACTGGGGAGAGTGTAGTGTGAATCTGACTGCTCTCCCACAGCAGCAGTAGATGCACAGGGTAAAGATGGTTTCATACGGGTAGAGCCATATAATCTTTCTAGGTCTAAGCAAACAGTTTATTCTCTTGGAAATGAATAAATGAGCAGACCAACACAGGGGTCTAGTATTGAGAGCTCCCGTCGAGGTGCTACTCCATTTATCAGCAGCTGCAGTTTCTCTGTTTAGACCTGTAGTACAGTATAACAAATTGCAACACTGCAATGAATGTTGAAAAATCACATTTTCTCTAGTTTTAAAAAACAGGAGAAGGCTCAATTTTTCTTCAGGGATAACGGTAAGCAGATAGCCTCTGAATTAGGGTGTGGTTGTACATATAATAATATAGACTGTACATCAAAATCTGTTAAAGAAATTTTCTCTCAAAAAAATCAGGGCTTTTAAAATATAACTATGTAGACTAAATGTTAAGGGTCACCAGTGGATGAGTTGAACCCTGATCCTCCCCTGTCCCATGACTAAAATTATGTGGCTGCAGTCACATGGTGAATACCAATCTGCCCTGTGATGAGAAGGGGTTTCAAGGTGTGCATGAGAGGATGTTCTATCCCATGGCCTATAGTCTGCATACGTCTGATGTACATTCTTGTTGACAATAAGTCATGGCTGAATTAATCACTGTGCCAGACAAGGACAAAAAAAGAGTTTGTCAGTGTTTTCAGCTCAGGTCCTGTCGATGAAAAGCTCCAGGATCTTATTTGAAAGAAAGAAAAAAGAACAAATAAGAAGACGTAGCAGATAAGGGCAGACAGCAAGGGCTGATGCAGTTTTCAACTATCTCAAGGATTTTGAATGCTCCTGGAGTACCTGATCAGGAATGTTATACTTTCCAACCTGTAGTTAGTACTTCCCACACCTACTCTGACCAAAGATACACAACAGTGCTACACCAGTAGCATCTGACACTGCCTTGCTTTCCTCTGGACACAGGCTCCCAAGGGCTAGAATTCTATTAATGATGCCTCTCAATGGTGCTCTCTGTGACATGTTCCACCGTGTTTTGCCTCAGGCTTTAGGCCTCTGCTCCTCTGGCATTTCCTCCTGTCCCCTGGTCATCTTCATTCTCCCTTCCAGCCAGAATACCACCTCCACAGTATCTGTCTTGGAATTCATCTGTTGCTCAAAGCAGCCCCCTGCTTATCTCTATCATCTTGCTTTTTCTCAGGTCCCTGCCAATGGAGTTTTCCACCCAGAATCCTGCACCCCTCACACTTCCGTTTTCACTGCCTCTTCGACGTTCTTTCCCCTCTTGTATTAAATTTTTCTACCTCCATTGTGCTGTCTGTTGTGCTCCACCGTGGCTCCCACAGTCCTTCCCACAGTGCCTGCCTTTCAACTGTTTTCGACAAGGAGCCAGTGAGCTTTTATCTGCTCCATCACTAGAAAAGCACTGTTCTTTCTAAGGTCAAAAATGTAACGGGTTTCTTTCTCGCATTATCTAAATCTGTGTTACCCACTCTGGCTAATTCCAGGAACAAATACCTCTTGCAAAAGAAATCAAGCCATTGTGCAGGTAAAATGATAGTGTTTTAACTCCAAATGAAATGTAGTATTTGGTGTTTAGATGATCATTTTTACTGCTCAGGTAGGGTACTGTAGAAGTGAACTCAACCCAGTTAATGACCATAAATAATAATGACGGCATAATTCTTTTGTCTTGTCCTTTACACGCACTAATCTGCTCTGACAGCCAGCTTTGCTCTTTTATTAACTCTCCATCAGCTGTAATCAGTGACGGTGAAGTCAGGCAGCAAAATTTACATGTGCCAAGTCTCACAGTTTTTTTATTTCCCCTGAATTATTTCAGTCTTCATTTTTGTGTACCTTTGGGATGGTGGTGAGGAGAAAGCATGGGTGAGAGAGGGCGCAAATGTGCTTTTTGACATGTCAGCTTATCACACAGAACAGCATCGCAGGACAGAGCTGCCTTTGGTTACTCTTTCCCACCTCCCTTTCTCCTGCCTGTTTTCAAGAAGAATAAATATGCTCAGGAATTGCAACTATAAGGCACATCCTTGATTAATTTTTTTATTTTTGAAAACTCAGAATCCAGTGTTTGCCTGGGGAGAGGAGGAAGAGCTTAATGGATCATTTTCTAACCCTTGTGACAACGCCTAAGCCCATTTTGATGTATGATTTATACCAGTTACTAATAGATTACCCGGAAGTTGATGATTAAAGTAGAAGTTTCTTTGGAGAAGGGTGAAATAACTGAGGTCAAGACCTCCTAGTGACCTCGAATGTAACTATTACCCTTCTAGGTTAGTTGCAATTGGAGATCAAAGTGTTGGTACAGGAAACATATTTGGTCCTGAGGTTGTCAGTTGGGGGCTGTTGTTTGACAATGAGGTAGATGTGGTGGTTGGAAGGGAAATAAATGTTTCTCCTTTGCTTGCAGATAAAGACAGGACAAAACTCTCAAACTGCATTTCAGGGTGTGGTATTTAGATTATTTTTCATAAGGAATTCTGCATCTCATCTTGAGTAGAGTAAACCACCACTTCATAAACAAGTAAGGAAACAATTCAGGCTGGTAGATGCAACTTTGGATATGGCAGCAAACTTATTTTTCTTTCTCATTTACAAACTGAGGAGCTTTGTTTTATTGTTAGGGATCCCATTGTTTTAGTTTCTGTGGGGATATGTTGCATGGGGGGAGAAGGGGCAGGAGACTCAGTACTTGTGACAGAGCATAGAGCATTTTAGAGTTTGTCTTAAAGGGGTGTGCATATTCATCATGTGTTAATACAGCAGCTGGGATTCGAAGGTGAAAAACTAGAAAAGCTTCTTTCTGACTGGCCATTCATGGTGAGTCATTCTTGACTGATATCTTCTAGGCATTTTTTCACCTAGACTTTCGAAGGCCTTGAGGTAAGAATGATAAATGTTCCTTGTTACTCTGAGTGTGCCTCATTTGCAGCTCGTGCTCAGTTTTTTAATGAAGAGACTTTTGATCTGAATGCCTCTCACCAACTCCACAGAAAATCGGGAAGTACATCACTATTATTAATAGAACCACTGCTTTGTACCTCTCTGAGCAAGCAGAAAAAAATTGTTTCCTACTATGAGAAAGCATCAGTACTTTCAAGTGTCAGGCAAGCTTCACACCATTTTTCATAGCTTTGCCTTTTCCTTATGCCTCCTGTTTTCCTGGTGGCGCTGCTGTCACCCCATCTGTAAGTGTGCTTGCATGGGGCAAGTCAGGAAGAGCTCTGTTGGCTGTGCAGGGTCTAGCTCCTGCTTGTCCCGTGTTATTTTTGTTGGCCCTGTGGAGGCAGAGGAAAAGCTGTGATGCCAGAGCCTCAAAGCAGAACTGTGCAGTAGTGTTGTTTTTAATGGAATTACTTCCCAGAGCAAAACACATCCTTTCAATTGTGGCACAAACGTGCTGCCTGGGTTTTACTGAGGTGCTGCTGAGCAGTGTTGCTGTATTTGGGTGATGCAGAGGTGAACTCTGCACCACTCTCGGTAGATGTGGGTGTCTGATTTGGAGGCTGCTGCCTGCAGACACAGGCACTTCTGCACATGTGAAGCCCCAAGTACTTTGTCTCCAAGCTGAGCCTAGATCTTTTGGAGATGTTTTTTTAAGTCAGGGCTTGAGTTTATGCAGGGCTTTAACATCACCTTGTCTGAAGACCATGCTGTAAAGATGCTGTCCTAATAGTGAGAACACGGGTGGTATTTCAGGAACACGTTTGAAGATCTGCTTTACAATGTATTGTTTGTTTTTTGTGGGATTCTTTTTTCCCCCCTTCCCCTCTTAGTGTGTTTTACTGAGCTGATCAAGCTGTAAGACGACTTTAAATACACAAGGGCTAAAGCTAGCTTGGCAAGAATGGGTGCTTGCAGTAATGCTGGAGTTATCAGAAGGGCTCTGCTGTACTCGAAGGACTATTGTTGAGCTCTACTGCAAATATGCCATGACAGCAAGTACTACAAAAATAGAAATGAAAACTCATGATAATAGCTCAGGCAGCCTTGCTGTGGTGTCCTGATGGTGTATTGGTTCTCTTAGTTTTGATTGAAGTTATCATAAGTGAGCTACTAAAAAGTGGCTTCTCGAACAACAAATACCTCCTGAAAGGATTGTCTTAAAAAGTTTAAAAAGCCTCTGCAAGATTAAAAGGGTCCTATTTCTTCTGTGTGTCACTTAGATGATTTTCCCCATTTTCCAGTCACCTGAGTATCCTAATTTTTTACTGTACATTTCTGAAAAATGTTCCTCTGTTGAGATATGTGTTAATGAAATGTCTGATCCAGAACCCAGGCAAGGTTTTCTTGATTCCCTTTTGTTTAACAAGTTAATGATAAATAAAATAAAATACACAAATGACTGACCACCCAGTTAAATGTGTTCAGCTTCATTTGAAGTGAACATGACAATTTGTGTTTAGATGTGCTGATAGAAGCTGTTTCTGCCTTATTGCCAATAGTAGGCAAAGTCTGCATTTTTTTTTTTTTTTATAAGATGTTGATAAAAGCTAGGGTTGACATCTTTAGGTGTGGTGCAAGCTGTCTACATTCTGGATCCTTCTTCAGGAGAATTTCCAAATCGCTGCTGATGCTTGCCTTCAGACTGCTTTTCAAAACTTACCTTCAAAACTGCCTTTCATCATCCACAGAGGTCTAACAGAAAAGGAGACTTGTGGCCCTGTATAAAAAGGGAAACAACAAAAGAAAGTATTTCCAGCACTAAACCCATATATATTAACACAGTCTACTGTAGTGTAATGTAAACTGATTATACCAACATCATCTCTGACTTATTTGTTTCCAGTTAGAAAAGCTGCTCGATTTCCTGCGCCATCTAATAATTTCTTTCAGACTTTGTGTGGCTAAAATAGTCAAACTGTGCTGTCCACTGTGGGAACAGCTGTATATTTCAGTACTGCTGCGACAGAGTTTAACAGCAATTAGTTGTTCTTTTTCTTTTTGTATTCATAGTTCCCATTTACAAAATGTTCTTCAGAACTAGTTCAATTCAAGGCTTATTTCCATTTGAGGAAAGCTGGGAATTTGACCTAGCTTTGGGAGTCAAGACATAAAATGAAGTATCAGGCGTGCAATAAAATCATATACCCTGCAGAGCTGTTTTTGTACTCTTTTGGCATGGCTTTATTTCAGTCCAGATAGTTACTGCATGATAATGTTGCAGAGAGGGGAAAGACCAAAAAAAAAAAAAAATCTCTAGACAGTAAACCAGATGCATTTGTGTTGGGTAGTTTGAGGAAACCATAGCTCACTGCTCCTATTTGTAAGCAAACTCAGATTTGAAGACCCCTGTGGACCACTTAATAATCAGCAATTTTTTCTTAGCTGCAAAATATAACCTGAAGTTAGGATAACAGGCTTTCTCCCTCTTCCTTTCACTGTATCCAAGAGGCTTTAAAAGAACCCAGGGATTAGCTGACCCTCCTCCTTTCCTGCACTATGCCTGGGCATGATGGGGCTAGTACTGGGGGAGGAGGGCGTAATTCCATTGCATCCCATTCAAGCAAGCTTGTGGAGGAAAAGTCACTGTCTTGCTTATCTCCTCTCCTGGTACTAAGGGTATGGCAGAATTTGCAGTTACACCTGATGGTATCTGAGGAAAGGCAGAGGAATTTGCTCCTTTGCCAGAGCATGTTTTGCAGTTCATTGCACTATTATAAATCACTTTACTCAGCTGTAACTCATGAATGAGTATTGGGGGTGGAGGGGAGTAGAAAGGGGAGGGTGTGGAGGTTGAGTAGGGTTAACAAAATTTGAAACAGATTTACTGAAAGCTCTTCAAGAGTAAATAAAAAAGACAGCCCAGCTGCTGCTGTTCTGCAACACAGCAAACTATAAGCTAGGAGTCCTAGTAATTAGTTTCATTTGTAGGTGAAAAAAGGTCTTTGAGAATGTCTGGTATTAATTATCATTAAGGGTTAGTCATCATTTCCATTTGAGAAACCTATATTTTTTATTTTTAGCTTTACGTGTTGTCGGCTTACATGCAATTAAAGGACCCTCAAAGCAACTGAACCACACGTGCCATTGGTACAACTTCAGCCTGTCCCAGACCCACCGTGTCCCTGGCTCTGGGGCACTGCAGCCACAGGCTGCAGGTTTGCACTAATACTGAAAGTGATGAGCAGCGCTCACACCCTGCAGCGGGCTCGGCTGCAGTGGCAGGGCTACCTCAGGTGGATCAGACAGAGCCTGTAAATCTCAGGTGTGAGGCATGTGGGTGGAGGCTTTCCAAAGAGGAGAGAAATGCTTGGTATCTGTGCAGTTTCAGTGGTAAGACTCATGCTCCTTTGTGCTCTGCCATGCCTCCTTTAAAACGATTGGAATTAGTGTTCTACCAAAAACGACCTCAATCTATTTTAATTTAAAAAACTCCAGGTTTGCTTTTCAGCCCTGCTTGGTGGTAGGATTGGTTTGTGTTTGTTTTTATTTTAAATGCTCTCTTACATTCTGAATTGCAGCTGCCTCATGTCACAGCACTGTATATCTGCTACAAATGATCTTTGTTTATCTTGTATGTGAATTTTAAAGTTCTATTGATTTGCACTGTGTTCGTAGGGAAAGGCGGGTTTTATGCCTAGTAATTGCTTTATGGTGGGCAATAAGGACTGGAAGAGGAAGGATTTGAGCTGGCTTAGTAAATAAGTGAGTGAAATCCTACTTCTGTTGAAGTTTTGCCACCACCTTAAATGTAGCCAGCCTCTTAACTGCTTCTGAGTAAACCACTGTAAGATTTTGGTAATTTGATCTCCTTATCTCTAAATGGAGCAACTATTAATGCTCTTCTGGCAGATTTTCTTAATCCAGGATAGGAAGTGTTATCTGGCATATGTGATGTAATGCCTGGCTCCTGTGCTGTTTCAGTGGAGCTTGTCAACAGAAAATATTTGGGTTGGCTGTTCCTAAGACCCGAAGAAATATTATATCACCGTGGCTAGTTATGACATTAGGCTTTTCTTTTGGTTCTTTATAGATTCAGGAAGAAATATGATAGCTTTGTCAGTAACATGAAATAGCAATGGTTCCAGAGGAACTCTACCTTGGAAGGATTCCCTAACTATGGTGTGCAAATTACAGTGTCTATGAATATGAGTAGGCAGCAAAAAACCAAACTATTTTGAGCTATTTTCCCTCCAGTATTAATTAATAATGGAAGAATTAAAAATAGTCCCATGAGTATGCTCCTTTCTATCATATAGTTAAAATAAATGTTCTTTCTTGAGTTAAAAAAACCCCAAAAATGTAGGCTATTTGTGGTTTTTGATTTGTGTGCCTCTGCCACTGACACCAAGAAGTTATCCTACAGATGGAAACCTTCCATACATCGTAATATTTTGTCCTGAAGGAAAAGCAGCACAAAAGGAATCAAAGAATAAAGAAATGGTTATTAGTCTTGAATAGCTTTTATATTATAATTTCAACTCAGATTTACTTACTAGAATGGATTATTTTGAATTATTTCTGTATTAATTTTTTGACAATCTCACTCATATGTTACTTTTCTCCTCTCTACTTGATTTGTTTATGTACCAAAACGTGTGTCAACTGAATACTCTAAAGTGTAGTCAGAATAATACTGTTCTGAGACATCATCAGCACTTCTATAGAGATAAAAATCCTAATGTAAAAAAATCTGTTGGCTGGTATTAATATTAAATCATCCCCTGGGAAAAGCCCTCAGTGCTAATTAATGAATCATGAAACTTACAGGTTTAAAGATAATATTTGTCACTCATATCTATTCATAAGAATATTTTCATCATCAGATTCCATCAGAAATTACTAATTAAAGCTTCCTCTTCCTACTCTGTGTTTCAAGACAACATAGGGGAGGAAGTTGCTGCTAAAGCTGCGATTTTATTCAGATTTTTCAGCACAGTCCAATTTGCATAAAGTCTAATAAAGCATTATTAAAATCTATTAACACTTGTCTATGGCAATTAAATTCAGTTTGCAATTTTGAATGATTGCATGTCATGCAAACTGAGATAAGGGCTCATGGAGGGCTATCAAAGAATGAATTGTAATACTGGGAAGGATGTGTGAAAGAAATGTTCAGAAGGCACAAATTTTAGGGAAGAATAAATATAATCTGCTTTCTAAAAGGCAGTGAATAATTCTTGGCTCTACAGAGTTGAGATTCAGTCATGGCTGCCCTCAGATGTTTATTTTACAATATATATCTATGATATACAAGTCTGATTGAACATTGTGGTATTTTATTATAAAACCTGGAGGGCATTGTCCTCTAGAGAGAACTGAAGATTTTCACTAATATTGATTATTTAGTGTGGACTGTAAAAATCATAAGTTAAAATGGAGGTAGGGAAAGCAAGCCAAGGCCAGATATAGAAGATTTTTATAGATTCTTAAAGGTTTCAGGGGAACTGGTGAAAATTCAAAAAACATTCATTCACAGGACTTTTAAAATTGCTAAGGTGTATACTGGATTTATTAGTTTATCAAAGTTATGGCAGGAATGCTCTCAATACAAACTTGTGGAGAGGGTGGGCATTAATACCTCGTTTGCAATCATGACTTGAAAATCAAACTCTGTCTGTATTTCAACAGTGCATTTCTTCCTGCTCACTTGTGGATGAGTTAGGGCATCTCAGAGCACTTGGACAAGCGTCCTTGCAGGGTGACTTCCCATCACCCTCGTTCTGACTGCTGCCCCACGCTGGGAAATGAGGCAAGGGCAAATGTGGCTGCTGGTGGCCTCTGTGCAGCCCAACCCCAAGGGCTACGTCTGGTTGTGTTTGCTCTGGGACCTGTTTCTTCTGTATCTGGAATTCCCTGGCACAAGCTGCATGGTCTTTAGGGTGATGAGTCAGGACTGTGATCATGGGAGTCATGCCTGTGTCAGTGTGAGCAAGAGCTGGAAACACCGTGTGTTATTTGGAAGAGAAAATTCCTAGCTCTCCCCTGCAGCCTGGAGCTATCAGGCTGCACTTTGGTCTCTGTGTGCTTGCAGGCTTTCATTCCTGCACCTCATGTTCTGGGGGAGCAGAGGGAAACCCCAACAACAGTGAGTGTGGTGCTTATGTGTTTACTTGGCAATGACCTTCCAGGATTATGTCACACTGGAAGTCAGCTATTTGGCTCTCCCTGAAGAAATTGTCTATCTCCATCTCAAATTGTCTGTTAAAACCACATAAAGGCTGGATTTAGTTACTAGAGATAACCTTGGCAACAACTTCCTACCAACACTGGTTATGCTTCACTGAAACCAAAAGCTGTGAAAGCAGTACAGAGAGACTCCTGGGGTGGGAGATGGTGCTGGGATACTAAATAATGCTTTTCCAAGAATAAGATAGCCCCATGTATTATCCCGACCAAAATGCAAAGGTCTTGGCTTTGAATTTGTCTCTCTTCCTTGCCAGCATCTTGTACACTACTTCACGTGCACAGTGGAAAATAGAGTAAGTTTGCTTGCCACTAACCACAGTATTTTTCTTATAATCTTGAAAGTTTTAAGACACCTTAATTTAATGGATCTATTTCCTTAGATGGGAAGGCTTTTATCCAGTGTGGCCTAGGTGGCCATGCAAAGATCTTGGTTGACAGGATGACAGTGTTTATGTAATTTTCAGAAAATTACTTGCTAGGGCATTTTTAATAGAAATTTCTTTAATTTATTCATTAACATTTTCTTCTCTGTAGCCTGCTAAGTTGAAATTATGAAAACAATACCAGCAACATTCTGGAGTGTTCTTCAAAGCATTTTTAAAATAGCTTTCCAATACTATGTGGCAAAAAAATTAAATGCACAATATTTTTTCTATTGTGCAATAGAATACACACAAATATAATAGAATATAAATGTTTTCTAGGCTTTTTTTTTTTTTTTTAATGACCTCCTAGTGCATTGAGGTTGCACCTCTTGGAAGTGATGCCACTGCTCTCAACTTTTTCTAGGGGACTGTTTATCTCCCACCATCCAGTGTGGGGAGCATAACCATTTTATCTATTTCTGTATTTTTTTCCTGACCCAAACTGCCACTGGAGTTGGCAATAACCAAGGGCATGCAAAAAAACGGTAGGAATGGGTCCTCTGCTGCCACTGCCCCAAAGGGAGATGGAACATGATGTTCTCTGTTTCTCAAGCTTTGCTGCAGTTTGAAGAATTTTTATGAGAGGGGATTCAGTTTGGCAAAGTGAGTATTCTTCTTTGTCTGTAAAACTGTTAGCATGAGAAGCATGCAGAACATTCTGAGACCTGGAGTGTTCTGACCGGTCAAACAGCATTAACAGCCCTCTTGCACTCCATGAACTGCTTTCCTCCTTGCTCTTGGGAAGGAGCATACCCTTTACTGTTTTGGAATAGGGAAGCTGGTGGCACCAAAAACAATCTAAGAAAACTTTCTACGAGCACTCTTCTGCTACAGCCCAGGCACAGAAATAAAAGCAAAATCTCCATGAGAAATACCAGATTTCTCTATATGAGTTAGGCTTTTTGCTAGCTGTTAAGGGGAAAACATCCAGATAATATATCTAAAATCTTAAGAGCTCTGTCTATACAAAGTGACCAGTGGAGACCTCCATTAAAACATTCCTTTTTTTATTCTTCTCTCTAAAATTATTAATAACTTCTTTTCCTCCTCTGGCTGTTTCTTGCCAGAAAGATTCTTAGCTTGGCAGTGTTTTAGAAAATGCTGAGCAATTTTAAAAAAATTATGATGTCTGTTGCTCCTTTCTACAGCTTGCATGCGGCTCTCTACATATGTTTTCATGTCTTTCTTTTCTGTTTGCCCGCCCAGTTCTTTTGTGGCAACTAGCTGCCTTTGCAAAATGCTTCTGGGTTTGCTTCATACCACATAAAGTCTAGGCAAATGAATGTTTTCTCTAATGGATTTACGTAGACTATTAAGAAGAAAACAAACCTAGGACAAGAACAAAATTAATTACTGGTTTATTAGTTTGGCATTGTTGCTTGCCTACAGAACTGCTTTATATCAAACGTGTTTTTTAATAAGTAAATAAATAAATGACAAGCGGGAGTACCAAGCTTAGCACAGCATGAGTATTGACAGTGGTTACTGCTGACAGCTTTTTACTGTTTCCAAACAACATGTTTCATTCCCTTAACTCCATTGTCATAGGGAATAGGGCAATACCAAGCTATTCAGTGGAGACGCTTGCAATAAGGGGCATTCATGGCTTTACTTTTGTCTTGACTTGAAGAGGTTTTGACGAAATTGTGCCCGGAGACTTCAGCCTGGCACCCCCGAGTCAGAGGCCATGTCCACAGCAGAAATTGGAGACCCACGATTTCCCTGCAATGAGACTGAACTGTGCTATTTTGGGAGAGCTCTCTTTCCCAGCCCTCCGATTTGATTTAATTCAAAACCACCAAGCCAACATGGAGGAGAAAACCCAGTAGTCCCAGCAGCTGCAAAGACACATCTCTCACTTTTGTCCAGAGCTTCCATTAATGCTAAGCTGGAAATACTCCCTAGAAGGGGAATATACTGCTTTATCTTGCCCCAGGGCTTGCATAGCTGTGGCAGCAACCCCCTGAATGTAATAGGAGTCATGTGTTGGCATAGCTGCTTAGGCTCTGCTCGGACACAGGAACAGGACAAGAAAACAGAATCCAGGAGACAAATTCACCCTAGCTGTTCACCCGTGCTGGGTGTGAATCAGGCTTTAGGTGTGTCTGTGTGTGATGTTGGGGGCTTGTGCTCACAGCTCTGGGAGAACTGAGTGCACTGTGTTTTCCTCAGTCATGTGGGGCCAGTTCTGGTGTAGGTAGGGTGGCTATGCCCACCATTCCCCCATATATAGCAGCTTGGACAGACTTCCCCTTCTGTATGCTTCCCCAGGAAAGCCAGCTAAGTTGAGAGACAGGAACTTCAAATTTCTTTCTTTATTTTTTTTTTACTTGTATGTTATTTCACTTCTACCAGACTATCTGAAACCTCTCAGTTTTTACTGAAATTTAAGGTCTGTTTTTAATTACAGGGCTTCACATGAACTTAGAGATAATAACATGAGAAGGGAATTTCAGGCTGCCTTCAGTCAATGTAATTTTTACCTGGGAGGTCGGGAACGTTGGCTACGACTTGTACACTGCACTTCTGCTAGAGTAGAAGAGAAAATTTTGTTTTCTGTTTGTGGTACACACTGATTAATGAACATACATGCAGACATATAGGTGGTTTTTTCCTACTTATTTAACATCTTATAAATAAAAGCAGAGGAAAAAAAATTTAAAAGTACTGATTTTACTTGTATAATATGGGATAGATTTTTGACTTAAAATGTCCATTGAAACCTATCTGATACACAATGCTTTTCTTTTTCTTTATTTTAAACCAGATGGATCATTTCCCTCCACCTATTCTCTGAGGTGACCAGCTCCAAAGAAGTAAACTATTTTTATTACTATTCTCTTGATTTTAATGATAGCACAGCACTTAATCTGAACAAGACCATAATCATGGAATTGTTTGGGTTGGAAGGGACCTTGAAGATCATCTAGTTCCAATATCCCTGCCATGGGCAGGGACACCTTCCACTAGATGAGATTGCTCAGGGCCCCATCCAACCTTGTTTTGAACACTGCCAGGATGGGGCATCCACAGCTTCCCTGGGCAGCCTGTTCCAGTGCCTCACCACCCTCACAGTAAAGAATTTCCTCCTAATATCTAATCTCCAGCTGCCTTATGTCAGTTTAAAGCCATTCCCTCTTGTTCTAGCTCTACACGTCTTTGTTAAAAGTCCCTCCCCACCTTTCTCTTAGACCCCCTTTAGAAACTGGAAGGATGCTCTAAGGTCTCCCTGGAGTCTTCCCTTTCCTAGGCTTCTCCTTCCAGTTGTTATATAGAACATATTGAGTTGGAAGGGACCCATCAGGATCAACTCCTGGCCCTGCACAGGACACTCCAAGAATCACACCATATGCCTGAGAGCATTGTCCAAATGCTTTTCGAACACTGTCAGGTTTGATGCTGTGACCACTGCCCTGGGAGCCTGTTCCAGTGCCCAAACACTCTCTGGGTAGAAAAGCCTTTTCCTGATACCCAACCTAAACCTCCCTTGACTCACCTTCATGCTGTTTCCTTGAATCCTGCCATTAGACACAAGGATGAAGAGATCAGTGTCTACCCCTCAGCTTCTTCACATCATGCCTGTTGGAAGAAGTGTTGTACCACGTGAACTACAAGATCTGTGTCTTACATTTGTGTTTGCTGAGTATCACACAAAGAATGAATCTTTAAACTTTTTCAGTTATATCGGATAATTTAAATTGAAATGCATGTGTGCCCCTTTGAAAATAATTTCAAAATGTTTTTCAGGAGTAAGTTTATGCTGAAGAATTTAACCTTGCTGATATATCTGGTATATACACTATGGCTGTAGTTCCAAAAGCCCTGTTCTTTGGTGTATGTGATATATGAGACATGCCTTAACTTGCACTAAAAATGCGAACAGCTTATTTTATGACTGATGGAATGGCCATATTTGTCTTGAAATACCTTGTTTTGGGCCTTGAAATGCTAAAATTACATGGCAAGGTGCATCAGTTGTACATGGAAATACCAGCACCCCACCTCTACGCTAGCACGTATTGTGGCAATGGGATTTGAAGACTTGCTGGGAACTAGCTATGTACGAGGATGCCTTGGGTTATCAAGAAATGAAGGTGTACGAATGGATTTTGCTAAAATTTTAACAATCTTCTGTGAAGTTTTCTTTAAAACAGTTTTGTGATGATATATATATATAGCAAGCAAAAGGTTTTTTTTTTTTACCTCACAGTGTTTCGTTGAAAAAAGTAAAGCATTATAAAATATTTCAGAAATGAAGTAAAAAAGGATGTGTAGGCAAAAAGTTTTTAAAATTTACTTTTAAACCACTCAGAAAAGTCTTCAGTTTATTGTCTGAATAGAACAAAGTTTACAGCTGAAGCAATGGAAAGATGGGATGCAGGGATATTTTACTTGTTTTTATGGAACCATTAAAAAAATGATTTGAAAAAAATATTAAACATGGGCAAGTGCTGGGGCAGCCTGGGGAATCAAAAATCTGATTAGTACTAGGACTTAGATGCAGGTGCCCAAGGAGCAGCCACCAAATAGAGCACAGGTCCTACTGATGTGAGTGACTACCTGAAACCACACATTTTTCTGAATAGGAAAAAGAAGAGGAGAAAAGAACTTTATTTTTCTTCTGCAAATAGAAGTGTGCAATAGAAATCTTCTGTAAAGGAACGAATACCTTTTATTGCTACTGCTGTTTAAATATTAGCTTTTGTAGTTCACTTGCCAGAAGCAGCATTCACTGTATTTCATTAAAAATAGCTGAAGTCCACCTCTGTAGTTTGTATATCAAAAAGGTGCTCTTTTGGCAGCTGTGAGAATGTCACTGTGTATGGTATGCAAAGGTGTGTAGCACCTGGCCATATTTACTGTGCTGGGACTCTGTGCATAGTGTCTGTACACAGGTGTGTGTGCATACATGTATGTGAATTTACATTTATAAATGCAGCGTTTTCAGAGTGACCTTCCAGTGAGATTAATTCTTCTGCATAGGTCCTCTGAAGCTGAGTAACAGGAATATATTTGGAGGAAGACAACTTCCATGCCTGTTGGTCTTCTGCTGATTGTAACGATCTTGATTCATTTAGAAGCAGCTGGCAGCTCTAAGACCAGGAGGAGGGCTTGAACAGACTCTGCAGTATTTGTGGGATCATGCTGTGTGTGCGGATTGACTTCCCAGCTCACTGGGCATCTAGTCAGGGGAAGAAGACGAAAAAATCTAAATCTATTTACAGTGTGAATGTAGAAGTCTGAATCCTGAAGAATTGCAGTGTTGTTATTTTTTTTTAAGTATCTTTGTAGCTGATTTCAAGGAAAGGTATTCCTTTTCCTTTCCTAAAAAAATATCTGCAAGTATCCTCTTACACTTTCTTCACCACTAATTTTTTTTGGTAATTTTTATAATTTTCTCTCCCTGACACATATGAGTTTTCCAGCTCTGTTTTCTTCTGAAAGTGAAGCCCCTGTTGACTCCTGCAAGATTAGGGCTTCCTTGTGTGGTCCATGAGAGTTATATGGCATGAATCCTCCGTGGTTCAGCTGGCATGTTGAGGTCGCCAGAGATGGTATGGATGGGAAAAGTGGTGTTTCTCTCTCTCTTTGGAATAATAAGAGCTGTGAGGCAACTGCATTGGCCAAGCGCTATTTAAGCCCTTGGCTCAAGGCATAGTGGGGTTTTGGGGGACCAGGGTACCTCATGGGAGGCCACACCTCACGGTGTCTCTCACTGCTATGCCATGCTGCTTCAACAAACCACAGCACTGGCAGAGCCTTCTTTCTCTCTGTCTTGTAACTCATGTTGGACCCTTTAGGGTCCGAGGGTGAGCTGGGGAGCTTTTTCTGCTTTGGGATTGTATGTTTTCCTTACTTCAGACCAGGTGCTCATTTTCCTGATGACTTTCATGAGCTTGGTGCTGTCAAGGTCTCTGACCTTCTGCCAGCAGTGATCAAAGTCAGGCAGATGCTCAAAAATTGCTGGGAGATACATGGATGGACACACACATGCACGTACTCAGCATGATTGCATTAGCCTTGTCTTCTTAAGAAACAGATGAAAGCTATATAATTTAATGGTTGGATGCGAGTTCTGTGAGTGGTAATGAGAACAATGCAGCCTCTGCCACACCACACAAAGAGCTGGCTTCTGAGGGCCTCTTTGAAGTGCTGGGGACAAGCAGAGCATTGCAGTGGTGAGACGTCTGCAGCATGAATAAACATGTGTTTAGGCATTGCTTAAATGATGCTGACATTTGTCTGTACCTACTTGCTATACAAACATCTGGCTGGAATAAGCTCTGTGGGAGAGAGGCTACCTATGGGCCTTGAGCTGGTGGAGACAGAGGCTGAGACACATCAGTGGCCACAATGACAAGCTGTGGCCCCACATGTGTGTTTTACATGGGTCCTTAGGGTTTCCCTTTCCATTTCTCAGCCGTTGCACAGATTTCCCCAGTACCAGTTTCCACAGCCTGCAGTAGCTGACGCAAGAGCTCCAAAAAGTTGCAAGGACTGGTGACTGAAAATGCAGTTTTCTGCTGTCAAACAGAACAGCTGCTGCAGCAGGCTGGGCAATGCAAGTGGGCAGGTTTCACTCTGCCTTCACTATTCTGAATGAGAAAGCTGTGTCTCATGATACTTTTTCGAAGTGAAGCCAGCAGGAAAATGTCAAGGAAGTGAAATTTTTTTTCAGGAAGAAGAAAAGAATTGTCTGATTCTGTTTCAAATAGTCTGTCTTTAGGTATCACCAGAGAGGCACATACATTGACTATCTGGCTTCTCTACCAGAAGTGACAGGGAAACTGAAGTTAAGAAGGGTTAAAAAAGCTAATTTTACTTTAGACGGGTGAAGAAGATCTAGTATTCGAACTAGAAATATTTAATATTTCTAGCAAATGCGCACTGTTTTTTCCCTGTAATGTGACAGAGGAAATGATCGTTTTGGGCATAACGATGCACAGAATACTGTGTGCATATATCTTGAGCTGTGGGAATGCTTTTTGATCTCTAATTACAAAGCATTGGCTGAATAATGTAAGAAGTCTGTATTATACAGATATATAAAGCCTTATTGGTACATGCAAGAGGAGAGAGTTTAAACTGTGGGTATTTTTCCCCTGGCTTTCACTTGCTTAATCCTGTCAGATTTCTCTTAAATGAGTAACTATAATAATGTCTGTACAGAAGTGGTTTTGTTACTGTTTATAGGTGTTCCACAGAAGTCACATACCCCTCCACTTTGATGCCCAACTCAAAGATACGTGATTTGCTCTGCCTGTGTTTCTGTTTGTTGGTGTTTCCACCTTCTGTGTGTGCCTGTCAGTCCCATCCTGCTGTGGGTTCTGGCTGCAGCTGAGCATCTCCCTGCAACAGGGGACTGGGAAATGCATCTCAGTCCCATCAGATGTGCACCATAATTTTATATACTCCTTTCTTTATGATGCTTTAGCATCATTCTTATAAATGCTTACCTGTGAAATTCATGCTCAGTGCAGTGGGAAGGATTTTGACTATTACACCTGGACCTTTCAGGAAATATCACTTTTATTTGACATTATCATCATTTTGGCATTTGCAGCTCCTTGTGCAACAGTGAGCTAAGAGACTGCAGTAGAGTCCTTGAAGCCTCAGATCTAGTTAAAGTAATAGTTAATGGCTGTTGCAGATTTACTTTGCTCTGGAGCCAAGAAGGGATCAGTGCTGGGAGCCAGATCTGAAAGCTCATCACAACCACACGAGATAGAAAAGCAGTCTCTGAGACATATTGATAACTGCAGATGACAGAAATGATATTTACTGCCATGGACAGTAAAATTTATATATATTAAAAAAATGCAAACTTTGGAGAACGATGGAAAGCACTGACAGGAAACGCCTTAGAACAAATTTCTGCAAGAAAAAGTGGCTGCAGGAAGCAGCTTCAATGAAAATGGTTTATTTGTTCTGATCTGTGGGCCAAATGATAGAGTACAACAAAAGTCAACTTCTGAAATATCATTTCTCTTCCCCCAGTAGAAGTTTCCTCAACTCTGATATACAGCATAAGCATTCTTTCCTGTGCATCTTTGTAATTAGAAATATTGATGTATTTTCAGAGAAGAGAACTGAAAGCTTTACTCCAGTTAAAGCATTATGGAATGTCCAAAAATGTCTGAGTTAATATTGCCCTTTTCTTTTGATCAAGTAAAATTTGTATATCGTCTCCCATGTTCCCTCCAATGTGAATGTCAGTATTTAAGAAACCTAGCCAAGTATTAAGCTCAATACTGTAGCTTGTCTTTAGTTCTCCCAGCTCGCTGTTGCTTTCTGATAGTGCTGCTTAAATACTGGGAAGCAGAACTTAATTTTTAGTAAGAAAAACAAGGTAGACTGTTTTAATAGGTGAAACAGGGTAAACTACTAGACATAATAGGTACTACTGCTTAGAAATTTTAGAAAACAGGAACGGAAGGGGTAAGAGCTCCTTCATAAGTCTGGAGTTATGCAATACTTGAAAAAAAATCGTATAATATGCTCATTCTGTACATAGGTGCATGCATTTTATCTTTGGTCTGTCAGGGAGAGGTGAGAAAGTGTTTGCTTTTGTCTTTTCATTCCTTTGGTATAGCAGATAGAGAAGCTGCAAAGACAAGAGTTTTAACCAACAAAACTCATGATGAGCTAGAAATTCTCTTGAAAACTGCTTTATATAGAAAACTTGCTTTCGAAATTGTACCTCAGCCAAATTACTGTCTGGAGAAATCTTTGACTTATCAAATAAAAAGGAAAATTAGAGAAAGTACAGTGTTTTCAATGTAAGTCAACAAATTTAGAAGCATTATGAAGGTGAACATGTGTTTATTACCTGACAGATTGTAGTGGAGCATCTTGAGGAAGGCTGAGGCGAGTGAGTGGCTCAGGGAGCAGAGTGCAGTATTTTGGGACCCCAGCCAGGTGCTGAGGACAGGATGAGGGTCGCCAAGCTTTGTCAGCAGCCAGAGTGACCATGAGTCAGTGCAGTACATGAGACAAGGAAATGATTTAATATATGCATATGTCATATCTAAAATACGTTCATATATGTGTATATATATAAGTAGTTGAATTACTTGAAATACTAAGATAAAGAGAAAATGGGCTGTAAAGGCCAGAGTCATAGAATCATTAAGGTTGGAAAAGACCAAGAACTTGCAACAGAAAAAGTTGATGAAAGAGTAGTTAGGGGAGGAGAAAAGTAAAAGGAAAAAAGCTGGCATTTCTTATTTTGCAAACTTCACTGTGGTAGGTAGATGTTCTAATCACCAAACTGTCAGCTGCTTGTGCAAACTTGCAGGCTGTGACCCCAGCCCAGCTGAAGGGAACAGCAGAGCTCCTGTTGACTGGGGCAGGGCCAGACTCTGCTCCAAAGCTGTGTTTTTCCCATTGCTAGTCGCAGCAAATCCCAGGGGCTCCAACTGCTCTGGGCTTGGATCTGGCTCCCTCCCAGCTTTGGAGAGGCAGGGTGGTGCATGGTATCTGGCTGTGCTGGCAGGGCCTGCAGGAGAGGAGAAGGGAAGGCAAGGCTCTGTACCTGGGAGATTTGGAGGCACGGCAAGCACTGTATGTCACGGTCGTTTAGGCTGCTGTGCACTTAGCACTGGAAGTTTTATAGAAAGGCAAAATATACAATTCAATTACAACTGCTGCAATGCATTCCAAGTTGATCTAGTTTCTCCCACACGAGCTGACCACAATTTTAAGCTCGGCATAGCCTGAAAGCTTGAGGAATGTATTTCCAGTAATTGCCAGGCCACTTCATTGTTTCTGTGTATACATAAACACTAGGCTGTGATCATAGTGGTCATGCTTGAGCTGCTATCTGAAATTCACTTGTGCTATAGGGATTGACTAATCTGGTTCATACTGACAGCAGTTTCCATTTACTGTATGAGCTCTCTTTGACTGTTAGCGCCGCGCGACTCCAGCTAGACTCGGAAAACAAAAACTGTAAAGAGCTACTAGGCACACGAGTCACGCAGCAGAAAACCCATGTGTCATCACAGGGTCTGTGACTTGTCAGCTTGGGAGAGCAGGCTGGGCTGCACAAGATCCATTTATGAGATGCCAGGATTACCAAGCACCTAGTGAGGAACAACAGGCAGTCATTTAGCTTTAAAATATACGACAGAGGAATAGCAAAGAGTTGGTCTTCTTCAGGCTCTTACTTGGCCTACATAAGCTTCTCCCTTGCTTTCTGTTTCTCTCAGTACTGTGTGTAAGAATATTAATCCTTAAAATTTGCATCCTATTGTTCCCAGCCAAAGTCCCATGTGAAGTCAGTAGGTTAGGGGTTTTTTTTCCTGTTTCAGCTTCAATCTATGCAGCTGTTGCAACTTCTTTAGTCCTGGGCAAAATAAAGCTCCCAGTTAAAATTGAGTGCACTTCTTTATTCCTTCCTAGCAAATCTATTTCTTTTAAGTTTTTTTCTCAGGATATTGATTGCTGGTAATTTAATGTGTCTCAACCGTGAAAAGCTGTTATGACAGTTTCACATGCTATTGCAGTCTTTTATTTCCCCATTCACAGACAAAAATGGAAGATTTTCCTCACTGGACTATAATATATAATTCATCTAACGTTACTCCACTTAGTAGCCAGATGCTGCAAATTTCAGCAGTTGGACCATTATTTTAAAAGAGCCCAGTCTGTAATTATTTGACCTGTTCTTTGTTACACTTCCATAAAACAATTAGCCCAATTAAATGAATCTTTAGGTAACAGAGCCAAAATTTATGGAAGGTTGTGATTAATTACTTTGAAATTCTGCACGTATAATTTAGCTTGCGCTTAGGGGAGAAGTGGAAAAAATGCTTGGGATCTTCAACATCCCTGCCAGTTGCAGGAGCTGAGGTGTCTATATAACACAGATAGAAATAAAGTGACCCTATTTCTGCCTTTCTGCACACCCCTTGTGCCAGTCCAGTCCCTGACAGCCATCACTTTGCTAGGAAAAGCAAAACATATCAGCCCTCTTCCTGCAGCTTCTCCATTTTGGGTTGAGCTCTCTCTGCTGGGGGAAGTGTTTTTTCCAAGGTCTCCACACTGTTGTGTAGAGTGAAATGGAGACCACTGTAGGTCCATGGGCAGGACCCACTGCTTTTCCCTGGCTCCCAACATAAAATAACGGGCTCTTTCTGCTGCCAACCAGTGTGACTCAGGAAGTAGAAATACTGATTGGAGTGTAGAGATTAATACCTGATGTGTAGACATACCTGAAGTGCTCTACATAAGTACATGAAAGAAGTTATACAAGGAAAATAAGATCATATTTGTATTTGCTTTTCCTTGATAAGACTGTGCTGCATTATGTACACTGTTAAAATAGTGTGCCTGACTTCAGAAATGTTAAAATTTAGAGTTGCTCATATACCCTTTGCTCAGTGCTGGCAGGGGGAGTTTTCCCTACTTTTGTTAGCAGCATCCCAAGCCTGCCTCCCACAGTCCTGGCTTCCTGCCCTCCCCAGCACTGACTTGCCTTTCCTGGTGTCTGGCCAGCAGTGGCTCAAGGCTTTGCCCTTTGTCAGTGCTTGACTGGTCTCCTGGTTTGAATGAGAGGACTGAATTGGGGTGACAAGTTATGGATTGGTCGATATGAAAAGTTCCCAAATTATTTTTTGCTCTGTTTTATTAGTGGCAAACTTAATTTGCCTTTTCTGTAGATCAGGGGAACTGAGTATAGTGAATATAGCGGTAGAAAACTCTTTTCTGTCTCCAAAATAGGTGTTTGTGGGGTAGTCTCTGATGCAGATGTTGCTTCACATTGTGAGATTCTCCACATTGCTTTCCTTCAGCTGGATTTCAGCTCAAGTACTGTAGGGAAAAGTAATAGATTAAGATGTGTCACTCAAAGCAAAGAGTGATTTATTCTCTAGTTAGTTGATATTGATGTGAAATTATCAAGTCCACTGTTAGTGAAAGCCGAAAGCTGGCACAATTTTAGTCCAGCTAAATTGAAATATATGGTTCCACAGAAACGTGACAAAGTACTGCGGTGATAGTTACAGACATAGAGAATAAACGAAAATTTATGGGTGTGGGGCTTTTTTTCAATGGCAAACAAGGGCCAATTTGAAAGAAAGAGGAGGAGGGAAGAGTTCAAAAATAAAGAAGTGATCCAACATTCCATATGCAGAGAAAACAATTTCCATGCCTCTTATCAAAAATGTGTTAAATCAGCTAACATTGATATAACTTCAAGCAATTAGGAGCATGCTAATAATGATATGAGTCTTCAGCTGTAAATAATTACGCTGCCTCAAGGCTATGCTTTAATTTTTGGCTTGCTGTATCTATAAACAATAATCAAACTGCAAAGCTAGTTGTGTTGTTTTTGTTCACAATTTGTGAAATGATTTCTGTACCCTACGGTGATGCTGATGGCTATTTTGACCTTCAGGAACTCCGGCCTGTGAGGCTAAGAGCTAATGTGTACTTCCATCGATCTGAGTTACAGGCACACAGCAGGTTCCTGTGCCTGTTCTTCACAAGTACAAAAGCTGCTATCGTCAATCAGTGTGTGTTGTGAAAAGGGGGCTTGCTGCTGAGACTCAATAAATAGGGACATTAGGAGGAAATGTTATAATTGCTGCTACCCACATCTTGTTAATGAGTAATGTACAGTTAGACTCCATGCAATTGCAGCTAAACTGTTTATACAATTTATTCTTATGTTGCAACTAACATTTAACATAATGAAGTATCATAATTGCAGCCATTAAAGTCAAGATTAAGATTTGTTTAATTAGAATTAAGAAAATGTAGAATAGACTTTGAAAATGTAGGGTTTACTGGGTAGAATGTGCAGCATGTAGGGAAATTCAGAGAATGGGTATTAAAGAGCTTTGTTTGTAGAAAAACTGTGCTGATGGGTCACAATTCTCCTGTCACTTACCCCAGTTCTGGAGCAGCTCTGTTGAAAATTAAGCAACACAATGATGCAGGTGTAAAAATGGAAACACAGGCTGGCCTTGACTTCTGACTCTGATCTTAAATTCTCTGATGAAATATAAAATAATATTTGTTTAAAAGGCAATGTGTATTCCTACTACTGGTGCTATTCCTACTACTAGAAGGCTTCCTATTTCTGTGTTAAAGCACACCATTCAAATGCAGACCCTCTGTTTTCTCCCTGATAGGAATCTGAACTATCTTTGCATGAATGGGGAATTAGGAAGGGAATGACTCCTCAGGCATGATACAGAATGGTCATGTGCATATAGTGTTTTAGGAATAAAATAAGTGATTGCTCTCAACTCTCTTAAAACACTCCACAAACAAAGTCAGATTCAAGCAAGCACTAGCATTTGGGAAAAAAACTGAGACTGGACCCATAAAGTATCAACTGTGCAAGATATTCGAAAATTATAATCATCTTTTGTGAGTGTAACAACATTCATAGATGGCAGAATGTTAAGGCTTATAAATAGAATAAAATCCCATGTCTGATTTCTGATGGAGCAGAATAGACAATACACTGGAAAAGTCATGTTATTTTTGCCACAGCTTGATTAGCTGGGAAGGGCCATTGGGTGGGATGGCTCTTCCAGGGCTGTTATGCCCATGGGAAACACCAATACCACCATCAGTAACCCCACTTCCTTCTAGAGAAAAATCTTCCCATATGCAAATAATGTTATGGTTATGGTTTGACTGAGAAATGAATATTGATAAAAGAACCTGTTTTGAAAAAAAATTGTAAAATTTGTTTTATTTTCAAATTGTGATTGGAATTTTTTCTTCTTTCTAAAGGCAAAGGAGCACGATGTGATTAGATTTGGTGTGGACTGCTTAACTTGGTGTTGTAAGGGTTAACTGTTTTGTTTTGGGATGCTGTGAATTCTCTTGTGAACAGAATGCTTTACAGATCATAACTTGCCAATATAGGATGCACAGAAAAAAACATAGGTATTTTTATTATTTTCATTATTTCTAGAAGATTTAAAGAAAATGTGTTATATTTGGGTTGCATTTTCAGCTTACTGAGTAAATGTATTACTGTAAAGGTTTTGATAATGGCATATTAAGAAACTCACTGATCATAAATGCTGTAGTCAATGGGATAATTTATGCAGAGAATAATTATAGATGACAGACAGAAACAAAGGCCAATTAGGACGATTACTGCTGTAGTGTCAAATCAAATGAAGTTTTTATCATTCTTGCTTTCTATAAAATAAATCAACATAAACCTGTTGGTCAGCATTTTGGAAAAAATGAATTGAAAAACTCTGAATATTGTTATGATGCTGAAGGTTACTGACAAAGTCAGTGCTGGTTATCTGAGATTTAGAAGCCCATTGATTCCCTTTAGGAGGATCTCTATAAATATGGAATAAAATTGACATTGATTTCCTTTTTGGGGGGGGAACCCTTGTACTATAAGATAAGAGATGTATTCAAGATTTGATTAAACTTGCAAGACACAGTATACTCTGCAGTTCTCTTATGTGTGGGCTTTTTGGCTTTCTTTCAAAATATACAAACTAGGAGCTCTGTGGCAGCATTGTTAAAGGCTGTTTTTAAAAGGAAGATGAAACATTGCTAGTTGAAACATGGTAATCTTGTTCTTATACATGAGGCATGAACAGGTAACATGGATTCTCCCAGAGTCATCACTTGTTACCTGAATGATTTTGTTTTGAAAGCTAAGAACCATTTATGGTTCCCTTGTCTGAACTTTTGGAGATGTACTGAAATATTTCCATGGTTCTCTAAAGACCCTTTTTACCTCACAATTTATTTTCAATTATCCTTCCTATCTGGAAGGCCCAATTCTGAGCTGTCTTGGAAAATCCCCCACCTTTTCTTCATTGTCTATTAGTTAACTTGACCTTCCCTTTCTACTCCAAATCATGGCTCAAGGTATCAGAGGTCCTGTTCTCTCCTCACAACTGTTGTGCCAGTAGGAAACCTAAAGGTTAGGGTTATCTGGAAGGAGCTGTCTGAGTTATCCAGCAAGTCCTTGGTAATCACAGCTCATGACTAATCCAGAGAAAAATGCCTTCTCTGAGTGAGTGCCTATAAGTACGGAGCTCTGAGATGCTGTGCCAAACCCCTCCTGAAAGCTATAAAGGCTGGTAAGGTGCACTGTAATGTAGCTCTTCTCATCAGTGTCCTAGGTCCCTGCAATAGCAGGAGATTCTCAAAGGTAGGTTACCCTGGTGGTTGCAGGCAGGGACAAAAATTCCTCCCCCAGTCATTGCTAAATGGATCCAAAGGAATTTCTTTCCTGACTCTAAACTTGGGGAACTAAAGTTAGTCCTGTGAGAGAAGAACATAGCAGGCAGATTTTTAATTATGCTATGATCACCAGTCCACCATGTCTCAACTTATGAAATCTCTTTTCTTCTTCCTCCTTAAAAAACAAGCTAGGCATGAAATAGAGTAGGGAATAAAAACTGCCTTTGCCCTCTTATTTGCTTATAGCTGGCAGCTGATAATTTTAGTCTAGAGTGCTCCAGTTCCCTTACTAAAAAAAAAAAAAAGAATATATTGTTTGGGAGCTTTAGGCAGATGTTATAGAGGTGAAGTAGGCACATTAAATGGTATTTTTCATAATCAGAATGTATTCAGCATCTTCCTTTCTGCTCTTTGGAGAAGACCCTTTCCAAAGTAGCACAGATTCATTGTGTTTTATTTAGCTGAGACCTTACTGGGAATTACTTTACTTCCTAGTCCCACTGGGTGTGTTTTTGTGGGGTTAAAAATATGACAACAATAAGCCTGATGCAAATTGTGTCTCCATTAAAGCTATTGTGCCAGAGTAGGTAGCACAAAGGGTTTCTAGCTGAGTGCTACCCCACTGAGCTGTGTTGTTGCAGCTTTCTTTGTCCGTGGCGCCTGGGATGCTGGTGTCCTCAGCTGACTCCAGCTGAAATAGGCAAAACAGCTCTTGGCACATCTTCATGTCCCACTGCAGGGCTGTGCCCACAGCCAGAAGGGGATGCTCAAAAATGAGCCAACCCACCCTGCCCCCTCCTCAGCCAGACCTCTGTTGGCACCCCGTGAAATTAGGGTGTGTGACCCCTGTCACACCCTGTGAAATTATTCCTGTCTTTTCTACCTCATAAAAAAGGCAGCTTTCCTTTTGCTAAGCTTGGCCATCTGGTAAAAGAAAATAATAGCACAAAATATATTTGTCCTTTTGCAGCAGGAAGGGAAAACGAAACTGTTATAGCATGTCTCTTTAGCCAGGAGTTCAATGATAATGACTGCAGAGAAGCAATTTTAGTACTTCCCAATGATTACAGGTTTATAGTTTCATAATTATTTAATGCTCGTTAGATATATCTATTTAAGCATGCTTCTTCTGATGCAAGATCTCTTGCTAAGCTAATTTGGAGTGACTCCCTGCCTAATCAATATCAATCTTCTGGCAAATATTATTAAATATTTGTTTGTTACCTATTTACAAGTAAGAAAATAATTTTGCTGCCAAGGGATTGTAAATGTGTGAAAAAACAGTCTGACAGCTTACTTCACTCACTGTCTACAAGCGGCGTCTGCATGCCAAAGTCGGAAGACTAAGATGAAGAACATAATTAAGGAAACATATGAAGGCTAGCACAGGGTTTGAGATTAATTAGCTGCGCGTCAATAATCTCATCAATATCCGATTAACAAATGACACATTGCCCAATGAAACATATTGATTCATTCACACTCCACACTGTTAATAAATTGAAGCTGCTTTGCTAAATGAGAAAGCTGACAAAATAATAGCTTCCTAATACTTCTTCAGTATTGTGATAAAAATGTAAAATTAGCCCAAAGTATACTTAATTTAGCAGCACTGTCACTACACTTATGAAGCTTGTTAGCACAATAGTGGGGAAGTTTTTTTTATGGCCTAATTGTTAGAATGGATGCATTAATATGTGGATGTATGCAAAAGTAAAGATCGAAATGTTATCTGTTTGTTTGGAATGTAAATCTTAGATAAAGTGTTTTGGCAGAGGTGTATAATATTGGGACCTCTGTTTTAATGGGCATATTTTGTTAAATACAAAATATTAGTTTCTAAGCCTAGTGTTCAAAAATGTCACAGACATTTTTTTTCACTCATTTAAAAAGTGATATCAGTGTTTTGCTTTGTGAAGACCGGATTAAAAAAAATATTTTTGATGAGGAAAATTCTGAAATCTTGAAGAAAGGAGATGTAAAAGTAAAGGAGCTCTCTTTTCCCTCCTATGCATTGGGACACCCAGTGTGTTCCTACAAAAGAAGCTCTGTGTAAAAATGTGAGAAATGTCTGCAGATAAAATGTGCTATTTGTTTTATTGAACCATCAAAAGTATTTAAAACTACAGAAAAAATTCAGGAACATAAAACATTGATAGTATTTTTTTGCTATGGGACTAATACCTCCTCATTGGTTTCTCAAGGTATTTGAAAGAATACTGTAACAGGACTACTGTGGTAGCAGTTTGTGTTGGATGTGTTACTCTTCAACAAAGCATTTGTTAGAGGGGTGGAAAAACCACTACAGCTATCAGGATCTGGACATAGTTTTGTTCTGTACAGCAACAAGAAAAATCCCTTCTCATGGTTTTTTGGAAGGGGATGTTCTTGTCCATGAGCTACTTGGTAAGATCAGTGGGGCTTCATTGTTTCTGGTGTGTGTGTGGTTTTTTTTTTCTTTAAATGCAGAATTCTTCCAACCAGGTGAAGAAAGCCTACCAGGTGACCTTCTTCCCCTCCCTCATTTGGCCACCTACAATTTCTGTGGTTCCTTTGGTGTGAGCCTGTGTTGCTACAACAAAACCGCTGTGTCCCATCCAGTTCTGGCTGTGCTGGTGTTTGCAGGATCCCACCAGCACTCCTTGCTGCCCCTGCCAGCCCCCTCCCCTTGCTGGTGGGTGCCCCTTCCTCCTGGCAGTGAGAAGAAGTGGCTGGTTGGTGTCAAGGGCACCCAAGGTGCCCAAGGGCAGCCTGGCACAAAGCAAATTATTGCTTTAAACTTTCAAGTGATCTGGACCGCTTTCTAGGAAATTTGGAAGGCTTGAAATCCAGAGGCCCAACCATTTGCTTTACTTTTAATAATGACAGTGCTCCTATTAGGGCTTTTTTTGAGTCATTGTTGTGCATTCGAAAAACCTTAACTGTTAGACCTCACAAAAAGTTTTATTACTGTGATTAGAGATTAATGTTCAAAAAGGTTCATTTCAGTACTGCCCCGTTGTTGAAGATTGTTCCCCCATAGTGTGAAGTGTTATTTTCAACAGAATTTCCAACAAACTGGCTAATGTTTGGTCCATCTGTAGCTTAACTAACTGTCATTAACTTTTTAGGGCTCCATGATATGCTGAATAACTTGGAACAACTAATGATTTTATTACCAATCTTAATATTTAGAGTTCCCTGTGGAGTCATGTATGGTTCTTGATGAAACCATTAGGTACAGGATTAAAATCTCCTGGAAAATTCCGTTCCTTTTGACTGCACTGAGATTAACACATACTTGCAGTCCAGCTTGGGATAAAAAAGGGCTTTATGTGAGGTGCAACACTTAATTCATTTAAAGAAACCGGAATTATGTCTAAAATGTCAACAATCAGAAATGCAGTTTACCAACTCCTACTCTAGATAAATTAAAGCTAGCCTGCTACTGCAAACTGTTATTATTTAATTTGATTCTGTGTTGTCTTAGGAGCAGTCCTTGTAAGGAGTAATTATTTGAACATAGAAGTACATGGGTATTCCTGCCAAATCAGTGGTAATGGCCCTAGCATTTATAATTGTTAAGTCATGAAGAATTCCCTTGTAACCAGTCTTGTGACTATTAAGGGCTTTATCTGAAATGCATACATAAATAGAAGTTTACTAACAGAAAAAAAAAAAAGAAAAAATAATATCTTATTGTGTCTCTGGCTATGTTTACAGCCTGTGGCAGTCACTAGGTCAGAATTTCATTTCACTAAAATACAATTTCATGTTAGGAGATTTTTGACACCAGTTGGTCTGATACCAACTAAACTTATATCATGTTTCTCATACACCCATTCTTAAAACTTAACCTGAAAATACCCTATTTTCACAGGTATGCTCAATTTTCTGAAGCACTCACATTAAAAATTAGTGAGCTGAGGTTTGTCTTGATGCCTTCAGGCTGAAGGAGCTTTTGGAGAAGTCTCTGGTGTTGTGCAACTCCTTGGCATGTGATGTGTTAATTTATGTGACTCTTACCTCAGTTAAGAGATGTCAGTGGTGACCATCTGCAGCTTCCACTGAAAGCAATATAAAGTTTCAGATCCTTCTGCTGTGATCTGAATGCTATGATCTGTGGATACTTTGCATGCTTTGTCCTCATATAAATCACATTAATATTTCTCTCCATCTTGTAGATGAGGAGTACCAAGGAATGGTAACTTCTCTAAGGGGCGCATGTCCACCAGATATCAGGAATGGACTCCAGAACAGTTCAGTCAATAGTGCAGCTCTTACCAATAGTGGCAATATTTCAAAAACAGTTAATAAGGGTGAGGATACATGTCTGCCTCCAGGGAATGATCCTCAGAAACCAGCAGGAGGAATACCTAATTGGAAGTGTCAAAAAAGGAGGGAAAAAATTAAAAATAAAAAATCCATTGCTATTAGATGCTACAGTATGCTAAGACCTGAAGGAAAACTAAGTGAAGCTTGTGAACTTTAGCTAGTGACTGGAGCTTTCTGTCATTTACCTGACAGTCTCTCAAGGAAGCTTTGTCTTGTTACCAAAGTGGGGATCTAGTGGATATCTTGTTTTGCAATTCCTCTTTCTTTTATTCACCTGCTCTAGTTACAGTGCACTTGAATATCTTTATAGTCTTTCTTGAACATAGCCATGGCTCTAGAAATCATCTTAAACTTCATGATTTAGGTAGCCAGCTTGGAGAAGTGTGCTCTCTCCCCTCCTTTGATCTGAACTTGTACAGACCATCCAACTCCTCCTACACACTTAATCTTCACTTTGAAAAGGACTAAAGTGAACATTCAAGAAAATCAAATTAGCCCCACAATCGGCACTGTTCCTTGGTTTCTCATAATGCAAAAGTGCTAATAGCAATTGGCATCTCCAAAATTTTTCCTCAATGTGTTTTTCTAATCTTAGGAGCTCCCTGAACAAGTGTAATATGTATGTGTTCAAAACCTTTGCTGGGCTTCTCTTCCAGGAAGTATTCTGCCTGTTTTTAAGCCTGTGTAAACTCGTGTTATCCACAGTATCTCGTGACATGAGTACTTAACCATGCCACGTGCAGGAAGTGCTCCTCTTTATTTCAGATCTACTACCTGATTATTTCATTGGGTGACCAGTAGTTCTTGCATTACAACGAACAGTGAGCAATGCTGTTTTTTCCAAACCTCCTGCAGTTTTATAGATCTGTCAGATGCCCTCTCAGATCTGTTTCGGAGTCAAAGAATTCCAGACTAATTGTTTCTTAGACAGAAACTATTCAATATCTTTGATCTTCTTGCTTTCCTTCTTATGTACTTTTTCTAGTTTTATTGTACCTGCATCTGTGCTCATGCTTGCATGCATGAACACACAAGGCTGTGCATCAAAGGTTGATTTCACATTGCAGAATAAGATAGTGTCTGTTGTCTCTGTAGTAATTTGCAATAAGTTACCAGACTGCCTAACCATAACCTCTTCAGTCTGTGGCACAGTGTTTCACCTATGCTGCATCCAGACTTTAGATCTGTAATTCATCTAGACAAAGAATTGTTTACATTTCTGCTACATTTATAACCGTAGTTTGGTGTTTCCTATCATCTTACTCTTTCACCTGGTCTGTTGTTTTTTCTTGGCATTGGAATGTCCTAGTGTACTCTGTTTTATGTTTTGAAACCTTACCTCATCAGTTCAGACCATAAGTTTGGCAGTGAGTGTAATGTGGACAAAAGACTAATAAAAAAAGAAGTCATAAGCTGCTGTTTCTTTGTGAAAAGATTTTTACAAAAGTGACATAACAAATGATTTTTTTACTTTTTTTTTTTTTTTGCTCCTGTAGTGGACATCAAGATACTGGATGTGTGACATTTCTATGTCCTCCTTTTGAGTGCCCCTTTCAGGCATTTCCAGAGTTCAGACAACACTCTGGCTCCTTAGTGTTAATAGCCACAGCTTCATCTGTGCTGTCTGCACAGGTAATGGCATCTTTTGGGTCTGTTAAAACCCCAGATTTTTAGGCTTCATGCCTTGGTCTCACTGATCTCAGCTGTCCAGAGCTCATCCTCACAGCCTGCCTCTCATCTTAAACACCTGTTAGTTCTCAAGTCAATGACGAGGGGATCCCTTCTATGCCACATTCCAACCTGAATGACAGAAAGACAGGAGGATGTGTGATGATGCTCTGTCCCAACAGAGTTTTTATCATATCTCTAAAACTCCCTGTTCTATATGACCAGGTGTGGGGATACCCTTTGTCTTCGGTCAGGGAGTAGCAGGAAGGTGGTGATGTGTTATGTGAGCTTCAAAGGAAGAAAGGTTGAATGTGCTGTGATGGTACCAGAAAATCCCATGCCTTGTTTAGTGAGGGGGTGAGGTTCCTTTTATTTTGATTTTTTGGCAGATTGAAGTAATCATAGAGTGATAGAGTGGTCGGGATTTGAAGGGATCTTGAAGGTCATCTAATTTCAACCCCCTTTGTTGGACAGGGACACCTTCCTCTAGACTAGGAGAGTGAAAGCCTCATCCAACCTGGCCTTGGGCACTTGCAGGGATAGGGCATCCACAGCTGCTCTGGGCAACCTGCTCCAGTGTCTCACCACACTCACAGTAAAGAATTTCTTCCTAATATCTAACCTAAATGGTGTTTTTCACTGCATGAAAAGTGCCTGACGTTAAAAGCCATTGTTTCGTTCACTGATGCTGGGCAGTAAGGGATGGGGATGGATGAGCCAGTTCTGGGTACAGAGCTCCAGGTGCTGAGGAGTCCTTGCTGGCACATCAGGTATTGTGCTTGTCTCTGTTCTCCATTTTCAATATGGTCTGCAAACTTTTAATATACCCTTGCACTCTGCTTCTTTTATCTCACTTATAAGTGTTTTGGGAAATGAATGTCTCTTCCAGAGTGTTGTGCACTTAGGTTCCTGATATAGGCACTAATACATGTGGTGTCTCTGGGCAAACTTCTTAGATACATACTCAGTATCACTCGAATTGACCTAAAGCTCATAGGGTAAGCAGCAGAAATTCAGGGTTTCCTTCATGTAAGCTCTGGCTTTTGTGCTACACAGCCTTTCATTGGTTGGTGGTAACTCACTGAAATGGTAATTCTTAGAATTAGACACTCAAAACAAAAGGCTCTTTTTAAAATAACCAAATCCAGCAATCACAAAGAATGTAGCTTTTGAAAAAACGTCTTGTTTCCTTGAATCACATTTTCCTGCTAGTCCTCAGCCCTTTATTGATGACAGATAGAAAAGGCTGTTGCTTGTGTTAGTTGTAAACTTCCCTTTGTCAGAGCCTTTTCCACCATCTGTCATTGCATAACTGTATGTTCCCAGGTTTGTAGCTCTAATGTGTTTTTGCTGTTCAGTGTACAGTACGTTACAAGTTATAAAAGCTTGAGTAAATAATTCATGTAAAAACCTTTGTAAATATTGTCAAACTGCGGAATAAATGATTTACTAAGAGGTCTCTTGGCTCAGCCTAGCAGCTTTATTACTGTAACTTGTTTTGTAAACAACCTCCTCCCCCCACCCTGTATTTTTTCCATCAAGTGTCTTTGTGTAAATTCTATTGCTAAGCGCTACTTAGATGCATTTCAATCACCATAAATAATGCAATGTCAGTGCTTTAACCACCTGGAGACTCCATTCAGAAGTCAACAAAAGGTGCAGTTTGTGTGAGACCCTTAAGGGTACGTATTTTCAATGCGTGTGGAACAGTGTACTTCCCACTGTTTTCATAGCTGATTGCATTTGCTGGAGATGGCTCCATCTCAGCTGGAAGGTGCTTTACTGGTAGACCTCAGGTTTCCTGAGAGCTGGAACCTGTGCTTCATTTCATGTCCTGTGAATATTCTGCAAATTGTGCTGTGCAAAATAGATCAGAATCTAGGGTTATGAGAGGTAGTCCTGAAAAACATCAGGATTTTTTCTAGCTTTTTAATAAAGTGTTGTCTGAATGGTCAGAGGGAATGTAATCAGAAACATTTGTTGTAAATGAATAATATGACTTTGCTTTGATGTATTCATGAGCCCCTTGTTAGCTTTCTGAAAACACAACTGAAAATGAAATGTTTCTTCAATAATACTGGAATGGGAAAATGTGTTACATCTGAGTCCTTACGGGTAAGCATAATTGTGTGGCTACATGTGCTTGTTCTGAGTTTGTCCTGTGAAATACAAACACACTTGACAGATGTCAAACCTTGGGTGAACAACTTCAGGGATCATGATACTGGGAGCTGTGGACAATCCATGTCATCATATTGACTCAGAATTTGAGCTTAGGCTTGAGCCTAATGTCTGAATATCCATATTGGCTACATGCTGTTTTTCCTGCTGACCCCTGGATGGAGTGTGCAGTCACATTTTCCCGACAGCAAGAAACAGGCACTGCTGGAGGGAGCACATCACAGTGGGCTTGTGTCCCTGCACGTAGGACAAACACAGGCTGTCGTGGGTGCCCTGGCTCTGCAGACTCAAGCTGAGGAGAGCACAGCTGTGGGATGGGAAGGACGTGGCCAACTCGTCTTCTGCTCAAGGGAGACGTGAGCTGCAGTTGTCCTGCCCAGGCATATGGTGCAATAGCTGCAGAGTAAGGTTTGCAAGGATAAAGATGTTGGGCAGCTGGGGACGTGAGAACAGTCTTAAAGCCATCCTAAGAACTGCTGGGGTCTCCAGGGAAGCAGAGCAGAGAGATTTTGATGGCTGCCTTGGTGAGCTTCTTCCCTTCTCAGGCCAACTCATCTTGTCACCACTCACCCCACTTCACTTGGCTCTCAAGTTCCGTGAGAATGGACTATTTACTAAAAAGCCTGGAGATCACTTGTTTGTGTCTCTTGGCCATTTTTCTGTGCAGTAGTGCAATTCAGCATAAAATTCCCCGATAATTGTTCAAACAGGTTCAACAACACAAACTGTCTTCAAAGGTCCTCTTATGGAAATGATGTTTTCAGAGTAAACTGCTTTGAAGTGATTTTGTGCCAGACTGATCTGAGCAACGTTTGCTGGTCATTTACAAACCTTTCTGACTCTGAGAATGGTGGAAATAATTATTTAACTTCATACTATTAAGTCTGATATCAACGCTATACAGAAATGATGGACTGCTTTGTGATTGTAGAGATGGAATTTTTAACCTGTTTTAGGTATGGAGTTGCTCATCTTCTAATGATTTACCTGGGCTCAGGCTTCAAGAAACAGAGCAACTAAGCTTTTTCTGGCTTGAGAAGTAAGGTTGGACTTCAGGAAAGAAATCTCTTGGAGAACTTGGCAATAGATTTTATATATTTCTGTATGTCTGAGGAATTTCTGTATGTAATGAGGAAAAAAACCTCTTCCCTCTGGCTCTTTAACCCTTATACAAAGAGTACTGTAGTGTCCCAGTGATGAATGTAACTGAGTGCATGAGAACGAAGCAGCTGATAATGGCAACCTTTGATGACACTGTGCTGATGAAAGAAGAAATAATGGTACCCTCTACAAGTATTGCTGGTAGTATCCATAAAAGTTAAGTAAATGAAGTCTGAGGCTCAATTAAACAACATCTTGTCTGTCTTGTGTGCCCAGGACAATACATTGTTTGCTGTGAATAGACCACCCGAAGGCTGGTCATGTGTTTTGGTAAAAATCATAGCTTTGTCAAACAAAGCAAAAGGTTTAATTATAGCCTTTTTATATTAAAACCCCACCCTATTTTAATTATTATTATGCATTTCCAATTAGAAGCGTGTTAAACTGTTGCCATTAGAAACTTTAAAAGCATGAAAACAGCAAAAGGCCAGAGATAAGGTGAGAGAAAAAAAAATCCTAACACTCACCCAGTCATATATGGCTAGAGTACAAAAAATGCTCTCAAAAGTGTAAATGTTTGCATTATGAAGTACATAATGCTTAACCATGTGAATTAGTGGTGTCATGAGATCTAAATCCCTTGGATGTCTGAAGTCTAGATAGCATAATATTTTAATACCTGTGACATATAAAATGGATGCAGATTGAGAAGGGAATCTCTTCGAAAGATCACTTTGTAGCCTTAATAAGCCCAAATATAAAACCCCTTGAGATTTCTTTTTACAGTGTACATGCACAGTTGTTGTTTTCATACACAAAATGATTGTAATCAAAGGTTTTGTTTGGGATTCTCTGTTTAAAACTTCTGTTTACCTTTCATTGGTTAGTTAGTTACTTTAAAGACTGGTCATCTTCTGGTGGTGCTTTTCCTGTTAAACTTTTGTGTGACTTACAGGTTAGTCCTTGGAGATTGATCTCTGTTCTGCAGTGCTCTGTGATACTCTCACTTTCAGTGGAACCTGCTCTTTCTGTGGAGCTGCTCTGTGTGCTGTCGCCTTGAGACTGCTGCACTCTGTAGTCACCTTCTGCAGCTAAATATCTCTCAAGACTGGAGAAGGAGTATTTTAAGTTAAACCTCGGTTTCCTGGGTATTTCCAGTACTCTCTTGGCTGATGGACTTGCCCAAATGACCTGTGCTTCTCTCTGTTGCCTCACTGGGGCTCTCTGTAAGTCCCTAATGGAAAGGCACTTGCAGGCACCTGGGCAACTCTGAAATACAGCCCTTCTTATTCCAGTGACCTAGGTACCCTGAGGTTTGATTGGGATGCTTTTTATTGCTATGAAATAGGAATTAGTCCTGTACAAACTAGGAGAAACAGATCTTTCTGTGCTTCTGCTTCTGTTGTGGTTGTTTGAAGACAAATCTATTGCCTGCTGCAGCATATGTATAACCGGTGCTCCCACGGGGAGGAGAGTACAGAGAAAACTCCATTACTTTGGATGAATATATGATTTCTGTACCTACTAATTATACAGACTTAGGCATTGCATCATTTGGATGCAGTTCTCACTTCTCAGGGGTTATATATGCAGCTAAGTCTTGTAATACTGTCTTGTTTTGGGCTTTCCTTGTATTTATTCTCAAACTGCCTTGTTTTTATATTATTTTAGCATCAAAAGCCTCAGGCAGGGTCCAGCAACCAAGCATGAGAAGGGCAGTACACAGAGCAACAAGTACTCTCTAATTCCAAGCATATACAATCCAAGTGCTAGAAAAGAGGTGATAGATAAATAAGAACAAGAAAACACAGGGGAAAAAAATTCCAAACAGTAGGTATGGTACATAAGTAACCCACTATGGGGACTAGATCTTTAGCATGCATTACAGCAATGCAAATTTTAGTCATATACTATTGTATTTATTGCTTTAAAAATTATTATTATTATTACGTGCTTGGCCATTGCAATCTTCATCTTTAAGATGATGGACTATCTCATTTTTGTCTGATCAGCGAAAATGTAGGGAAACATGGGACTAATCAGTGTCTGTGTTTCATTTTTCCAAATATTTATCTGGACTAATAGAACCCTTAAATTTTGGGTGGATGACTTTATCAGAGAAGAATTGTAAGTTAGCTGATTGCACCAGAGTATCTTGCAGAGTTAAAATCCTCAGGGCAAGGCCTTTTTCCACAAAAAGCCTTTATCCTCTCCCTTGCATTGGGGAAGAGGATTGCAGCGACATAGAGCAGTGGCATACATCTTCAGCTGCAAACTTACAAAAAGTCAGTTAAATATAAAGAAAATCTAGAGCATCTACAGAGTGTGCAGTATCAGCTGGTGCTGGCAGTGGACTGTGGCAGGAAGCCAAAGCCGTTTCCCTGGCACATATTCCCCCATCTGGGCAGTTAGAAGGGAAGAGCTAGTGGGGACTGAACATCCTTTGCTGTGCCTACAGGGTGCTACAGGACAGCATGTTACAATGGGGTTGTGTTTCAACAACTAGGCTGTAGAACATCATAAAATGACAAGGGCTGTATATAATAGCTGGTGTTCTGCAACCCTAGTGACTCACTGTGTCTCTCCTAAGGAGAGAAAGTCACTGGAGCCACCTTCTGTGGCTGCCTGAAAGGCACACCTTTGCAGGTCCCACCTGGTGCTTCTCACTCAGCACTCGATAAAAATCTCCCCTCTTGCTCCTCTCTCTGCTAACCATGTGCTAAGAAATATCTTTCTGTCACTGCTGGTTGCCTGTGCCAGGTGAATGGACATTGCAGGAGGCTTTCATCATGCTGCTTATCACTACTTCTACTTCATGATGCAAGTATCTTCTCCCTGTCAAACCCTCTGGCAGAAATTACCTTTAATTAGTTCATTCTGTGTAGGTTATTCAGATACGCTCTTTGATAGCAGTGCTATCACGTTTATTTCCCAATTAGCAGTAATTATTATTGAAGGGGAAAAAATATTTTAGACCCAGTTTCCCACTCTTTTAGGCAAAGGATAGTGGCTTAACACTGTTTTCTTTACCAGGTAGTTTGTCTGACTGAGTGGTGGAGAAGAGTATTGTGTCCCATGGAGGAGCTGGAGAGGTTTCTATTGCTGACAGATTTGCTCTGGCACCTGATGTGCGTGCCAGCAGCCATCTCATCAGGGGGACGTGGACGTCACTGTCACCATAGAGACAGCAAGGAGGATTCAGTTTCCAAAGGTGAAGAGAAGCTGGGAAGTAGGAAGGTAAGCTGGGTCTGTGTCTCAACTCATGAAGGGTTTTAAAGTGATGCTATATTTAAAAGGATGCCACAGAAGAGGAGCACTCTACTGAATATTTATGCACATGTGTGGAAATGTACGTCTAAGTATTGCTTCCTATGCATATATTTGCATTTACTCTTTTGAATAGACTTGGGTGCAAAAGAACCCAACACAGGTTTTTAAGGGCCTGCTGGTGTTCAGTCTGTGCTCCTCCAATTGATTCTTCTTTTGCAGATGATGTAAAAAAAAGGACTTTTATTATGTTTAAGTTTTGTTGTAAGAAGTCATAAAGTATCCACTGCCTCAAGATTTTCTGTTTTGCACAGAAGCTGAGTGAGCTGTGGTGTGTTCTAAATTAATGTTCACTTCCACTCCTTCTTGTGGTCTTTAGTTGTGCTCTAGCAATGGTATGGTTGTAAAGCAGTGGTGAGTGTTGACAGCCAAGGTAGGGATCAGCCATGAGTCATTGTTTAACCACATGGGACTTTTAAAGGCTGAGTCTATACTGGCCTGGGACAGCTTGCAGATCTCTCTGCCCAGTCTTATATCAGCAGATAAAATCACGCATCCTGAGGCCTTACCCCATCCCTTGAAGATAAAACCTCAGTGATGCATGGACTTGTTCAAAGCTTCAATTTGCACACTTATGATTCCCAGCAGGGTGCTGACCCCTGAAAGGATTTTTCTTGTACCTTGGAAGCAAAAGGTAATTCACAGGTATGGCTCTGAGGGGAGTGGTGGCAAGGAGGAGTGCATCCAGCAGAATGACAGATGAACTCTTGAGTAATGCCACAGAAGCATTACTACAAAAAGGGTGGTAGAAGGCTTATAGGGACTGATAAAAGACCTTGTCTGCAATGCCATGCAGTTCTGGATGCCTCTGGAGAGGATGGGGCTGGGTGCATGCTTCTGATCTTGGGCCAGAGATGCTCAACAGAGCCCTTGAGCTCTTCTTGTCTTTGCCCAGCCTGCCACAGCTCCAGCAGGAAATAGCCAGAGCACAGCGGGTTTCTTAACCATGACACACTTGTCTTGACAGCTGGAGGAAGTCTGGCGTGGGAGCCAAATCTCCTGGCTTTGTGTCAGCTCTGGGGTATCTTTCCTGTTTTGGGAATTCCCCGCTGGGGAGGTACCACTGCTGTTTGGAGCAGAGCTCAGGTCTCAGCCCCTGGGGCTGTCCAGTCTGGGAGACATTTTTGGCAAGGATAAAATATCTTTTACAAGATATTTTTTGCTATTTCTGAGTCTCTTTGACTTTATAAATAGCTAAGTGACAAGTAAAATTTTGGTATTCACCCTATGGCTGAATTTTCCGCAGGGATGTTTGCATGTGTGCGTAATAGCGTTTATATTTATTATTCCTGCTGCTGTCGTCACTCACACGTTTTCTGCAAACAGAACAAAAGGCTCCCTTTGCAGTCAGCTCATGGTCCAACTGCAGTGCAAAGACAGCAGAGGGCACAGAGAGCGCCTGGGGGGCACAAGGAATCCTTGAGATAACATTGCTTGGGCTTCTGTTGTCAGACCTCTACAAACCATGGTAATACATGTAGGCTTCATGCTAATGAGAGGCAAGCCAGGGTGTATGTGCAGAACTGAACTGTCTATTTACATGCAGCTGGGGCTTGCATTTTTGGGGGTACTGTTGTTGGGACATGTAGGGAGCTGGCTGACTTCCGTAACAAACTGCATTTTTAACTGATTTTATCTGATGGCTGCTGCAGGATCTTGTCTACCCAGATTTTAGTCATTCACCCTGACTTCTGTTTTAGGAACCTTCTGACCAAATTGATCTTTGGTATTGATATAAAAATCTGTGCTGATGAACTTTCGGTTTTGACTCACTTTCTGGGATCAGCCTATGTCTCAGTTATGGTTCACCCTCATCATTAATCATTTGATCATGCTTTTTTGAGAGAACAGAAACTGTGATTATGTTAGATTCAGAGTTCATCCAGTTCACTTCCCAGTCTCCCATGGTGGTGGTCTCCAGCTGTTTCAGTGAAAAGAAAAAGAAATCCTGCATTAGGCAGGAAGGAGATAAGCTCTCTAAGCTGTAATAGAAACTTTGCTTTCTTAACAGACAAACCATTCTCTGAGAACTTGATTACTAATTAAGATTACTACAAAGCCAGATGTTAAGAGAGGAGTTAGATACCAAAATTATCGAAGAGATCTCACCTGAAAGGTTTTACTGATGCAGAAGCCACTTCTGAATGACAGCAAAAGCAGGAGGACTGGACATAAAGATGGGCTTGACCTCCAGGCTAGAGCCCTGAACTTGGCATATTTAATCAGTTATTCCTCAACTAGAGGGGCTAATTAGCCACTCCTCTTGTTGCTCATCCCTTGCAATCTGCTTTTGCCACAGCATGTGTATGTTTTAACTACTGGGGGAGAATTGGGAGCAATACTTATTCTAACAAGCACCACCTTTTTCCCCCTCTCTTGTTAGGGGTGTGGTGAATACAATTCCTCTGTTATATATAATACCTCTCCTATAATGCTTCTCACTTGACAGCATATATGAAGTGGTTAAGACCTGCATCTGGAAATTATGCAGTAACAATATTTTTTCTTCCTGCCTACAGCAGGAATATTTATATATACCAGATTTATGCCATGTCCTTATGAGGTGGTACAAGAAGTAAAGCCACAGCAGCCATCTTGCTTGTGGTATTATTGTGTGATATTTTCATGTCTTCATGAGATTTTCTGAGGTTTTCTTTGGCTCAGGCTGTTAGGATTGGCTGTAGTTGAGTTTTTGCTTTGAGAATAAAGGAGTACCTCTCTGCCATCATGCCACTGGGTTTGTTGGCGTGTAGCTAGTTTACCAATTTGTGTTGAAAAGGTAAGAAAAAGAAAATGTGAAACTGATGCTGGGCATGATTGCAGAATATAGAGATGTTTACTCACTGTCAGCATCTGTGATGATCATAGTGATCATTGCCCAAAATTAGATATTGCTTTTTCTTGACACACTTCCATACACTGGCTTAGATGCTTGTATTTTTCAATTGCCTCTGAGTTCAATCCTTCAAGTGTCACTTAAGATACTTACAAGCCTGTTTATTTTCACCTATGCTCGTGCTGCAGGAGGATGATAGAAACAAAATAACTGTTCTGAGAGCTTGGTGTTCTTGTAGGGGTATACAATCCCTTTCCATGAATCAGTGGACTTTGGGGAGGGTTTCCAAGTGTGTCTAAATCCTGTTGTGCTGTTGGCCTTTCTCTCAGATTGGGCCCCAGCCAGAAAGGATAAATTTTCAGGCAATCCAGCCTGGATTTTTCCATGTGATAAAGGGAATGATGAAGAACTCTAAGCTCTGAACAGATGACTCAGTGCCTCTGGTGCTGAGTTAGACCTATCACTTTGCCTATTGCAGAGGCACGCAGTCCACACCCAATTTCATCCTCTGCCCACACACAAATGTGTCATCTATGTGTGCATGACTGAAATGCTCATATCAGACATGTTTACCAGTAAAAATTTTGGGAATTGTCCTAAAAGGTTATTATATGCTTCCAGTTTCTTTCCTCTCTGGTCATTCTGTTCCCTCTTTGGATCTGTTGCACCTTTTAGGGGATCCACTTGTGCAAATAGGTCTGTATGGGAGAGCTGTATTTGCAGGGCCATTTGTGAGTCATATCAATCTAAGAAAACATAGTGGGAGGGACCCAGTGAGATAAAACAATGAATGCAATAGAAACATATCATTTTGCTTATTTTGGGTATAAATACTGTCTCTTAATGCCAAGTATTCAATGCAAAGATTAGTTTGGATTAGTGGAATTGATAAAGGCATATGCTCTTTGTTTTCATGAATAGCAGAGAATTAAAATGTGGCTGTATCTGGCATCCATATGCAAGTCATGAGAGATACAGTTCAATCTGTGAAATTTGGTGCTATGAAATCGATTCACCTTGACCACACTGTGTAAGAGAGGCTGTGATATGATTCAACTATTAGGAAAAAGTGACTCTCTAGGCTAAAGGAATGTGAACAGGTATATCTTATGGTTTTATATTAAAATTACAAATGTATAAGAGATGCAGCCTTCCATGGCTTTGATCAGAACTTTAGTGTATGCTTGTGTGTATCTCTGAGATTAGGAATGCTAAGCAAGGTTCCCTGGCTTTTGTGAAAGATGGCCTCAAGCCATCCTTCGGAGTATCCTTAGGGAAACTATAATGAGGATTTGTCTCAAAGCAAAGGTGGAAGCTCAGCCCTGGTTCATGAGAAGGTGGTTTCCAAGCCATCCTCACTAGAAGGGAAAGAGGAGATATGATCTGCCTGGGAAGAGTTTTTCCTTGTGCTGCTGACAGAACAACTGCTTTCTAGTGTTAAACAGCCTAGAGCTGGAGGAAAGGGAGATTTCTTCTTCTGTTGAACTGGGCAAAGAAGGGAATAGAAAGAGAGGGAAAATCAGTTTCCCCAGTGTTCTTTACCCCTCAGAGGACTACAGAATCAATGCCTTCTGAAGAAGGGATACATGGAGGCTTTGTAAAAGACCAAGGTTTAGAGCATCTACCATTAATTTTCTCTTGATTCACTTTCCTTTTTCTGTCAGTCCCAACAATTCCCAAAGTAAACTGAAACCAGAAGATTTCAGAGTCCGACTTCTGAACCCAGTCATGGCTGAGTCACATCCTGCCTTACCTGACATTGCACAAACGAGCCAGAGAAAACGGCACGGTGTGACTCCTCTGTGGTAACTTCAATGAGAAGGATGGTTGTTGGCATGCATTTCTCAACATGCGGTGCGGCAAAATACTTTTTAGCAGAACTGTCAGCAAGGCCCATTGCAGAACAAAGGAGGTACAGACATTAATCTGGGATAATGATGGACAAGAGGTGGCAGGAGGATCTGAGAAGATGTGAGTCTCTTAACATGTGACAATTTTTACTGGAAAGCCAGGAGCACAGGTTTGACTAGTTCCCAAACGAGTCTAAGATTTTTGGCTAGTATTTAAGAAACAACTTACAGCATTCATGGCGGCAATACAAAGAAAAGAGAAAGATCTTTATCAGTAATTTTCACTTTGGCTTTCATTAATTTTATATATAAAAATATTAAAATATAACTTTGTAAGCATACATCACACTGTGTTGTTAGTCTCTCACCTGAAATATTGTTACATAGGAATGGAAGCAAATAGGAGCAAAACATTTAATTCCACAACATCTGCAAGTGACAAGGGCTGCTAGGGGTTGGTGTTGAGGCCATCTTTGTTGGCAATTGGACGGTGAGATTGAGGACAGCCTCATGTGGTGCAGGTGACAGGCTGGAGGGGATGCCATCCAGAGGGACCTTGACTTGAGAAGCTTGAGGGGTGGCATTGTGTGAACCCCATGAAGCTCAAGGCTGAGTACAAGGTCCTGCACCTGGGTGAGGACAATCCCAAGCACGAATAGGTTTGGGTGGAGAATGGATGGAGAGCAGCCCTGAGAAGAAGGACTTGGGGATGTTGTTGGCAAGAAGCTCAACATGACCTGACATTATATTTCTGGAGTCCAGAAGACCAACAGTCCTGGGCTGCAGCAAAAGTAGTGTGACAAAGTCAAGGGAGGTGATTCTGCCCCTCTACTCTGCTCTCATGACACCCAACCTGGTTACTGTGTCCAGTTCTGGACCCTCCAGTGTAAGAAGCAACCTGTTGGAATGACTGCAGATAAGGACTGCGAAGATGATCAGAGGACTGGAGAACCTCTCCTATGAAGTCAGGCTGAGAGGATTGGAAAAAGAGAAGGCTCTGGGTAAACCTTAGAGCAGCCTTTTTACAAAAGGTTGTTCTGGTAGGATAAAAGGTAATGGCTTTAAATTGAAAGAGAGTGGCTTTAGGTTAGGTATTGGAAAGAAATTCTTTACTGTGATGCTGGTGAGGCAATGGACCAGGCTGCCAGGGAAACTGTGGATGCCCCATCCCTGGAAGTGTTCAAGGCCAGGTTGGACAGGGCTTTGAGCAACCTGGTCTAGTGAAAGGAGTCCCTGCCCATGGTGGGGGTTTGGAACTAGATGATCTTTAAGGCCCTTTCTGACCCAAACCAGTCTGTGATTCCTTGAAATGCAAATAGAGGTTGAACTCAACAACCACAGTGTTGTGGTTTTGAATGTGGGACTATTGCTACCAGCAGCCTCCAATGTTCAGGATTTGAAGCATACTCGCTTCTTGAGTGTAACAATTGCTAGGAGAAACTGCATTAAATAAAAAAAATCAAAAAGCTTTCCACATAAGTCAGAGACTTATCCTCTGCGAGCATAAGATGATGTAGCGCTACTTTAAAATTGTGGGTGACAGTCTATGGAGCCTGAAGTCCTGGTGCAAAATCCTGTTAACATCCACTGTTTCTCCTCCTATCGCCTAAAACTGTTTCATGTAAGAACAGGCAAATTTACTGCTGATACCAAGCCCTATCTGATTTGATTTCATATGGCCTCCTTCTTCTATATCCATGATCATGCAACGTTTCACACCCACACGATTTCTCAATTTCCTTCACTGCCCCTTTCAAGTATCCTTATGTTATATGAAGCAGCTGCTTGTGTTTAGTAACTTTCTGCACCTGTGGTGCTTTTGGTCTAGGACACTGAAGTAGAATTTCCTCACTTGGCCGTGTGGAGATGCAAACTGTGCCCCTGGGCTCGGTGCTGGAAAGTATTCAGTACATTCAGTAGCACCATTGGCAGATGGTGTGAAAGAAGCTGCTCTCAAGGCATCTTGTCAGCAACAAGGATGAACATTCATGGTCCAACCTGAAGCAAATTCTTTTACACGCTGATGTGAAACCAGCTTGTTCCTGTTGCCTGTGTGCCAAAGGAAGCTGTTTCCTAGTAGATGAATAGGGTATGAAGTGTAAACTTCACATTGAGACTCATACCGTGCATGTTTCAGGAGAAGGGAGACTGTGTCTTCCTGGTCAGCTTGCATCCAGATGGCAGCTTATAGGTTGAGATTTTCTTTAAAAGGTGCCAGACAGACTTGTTCTTCATTGTAGCTGAAACAAGGGTTTTTTACCTTGATGAAACTCTTCAGGTTAATTTCCTTCTCACCCCAAATTTAATTTCTAAAAATGCATTTTCCTCATCATAGGCAACCAATGACCCCAGTAGCTGTGCTCAGGTGCAGCCATGGCTGAGTGTGCAGAAAAACTCAGATCCTGTGCCAAACCAAGTGTGCTGGGGCAGAGCTTTCCTTTTCTTTCCTGCAACTTTTCCTGCACTGTCAAAGTAAGTTCCCCTCCAGGGAATGGCTTTGCTGCCAGGATGTATTCCAGTGGCTATTTCAAAATCTAGTTTCTGATTCAGGCATGATAGGCTCTGGGGGTTTGAAACAGGTCCCCCAGTCTGTATTGCTTTCCCAACTTATGTATCCATGCCATCTATCAATCTTAGCAGTTAAGCTTGGAGACATGTCCAAGATTACTCAGTGAACCTGAATCAAAACCAAGAATTCAATCGAAGTTTTTTGGTTCAAGTAGAATGTCTTGGTTCCTGAAATTTGCCTACTTCCTGTGATTTTTCTGCTTGGGGGAGGGAAGGCAAGAAAAACAAAAAGTTAGTGCTTTTAACACATTAAATGTCTGCATATGCTTTGTTGTGCAATCTATGGGATAATGAATCCATCTTTTTTAAGGTGAATCCATCTTCAAACTCATTATTAAAGCCTATAAAATGGTTATAACTGCTGTGAGAGGACTAAACAACTCTTTTGAATAGTATGTCCATTGTTTTTGCTGATGGGATGACCAGGAAGACTACTGGTTCTGATCTGTCCTGTTGTTTTTCTGTACTATTGTTGTCATAAATGCTTGATGGAGAAAATGGGTCAATACAGTGAAGAGTCCTTGTTTGCTTCGTAAGACCACGACCTTAAATACTTTATTTGCATGCAAAAGGAAATACTTTCCTTCCATGCAAAAATATGGACTTCAGAATCTCTAGCCAAATACCATAGATGAATCTACTTTATTGGCATGAAACAATGTTTTTATGGCAGAATAAAGTGCTACAAAACTTATAGTATGCTGCTGAGTGCCAGTGCTAATATGATATTTATTGTTCTATCAGATAAGTTGTCATGGTTTAGTACAAGCAAAAAAAAGAAGCCCTCAAGGTCAGAGGCAAGCTTTAATGTCCAGTTTTCCTTATGTCCTGGTTTTGGTTTGAGGCAAGTTAATTTTCTTCACAGTGTCTGGTATGGGGCTGTTTTGGATTTGTGCTGAACAAAGCTTGAGTTGATAATGCAGAGATGTTTTTGTTATTGCTGAGCAGAGCTTGCACAGAGCCAGTCTTTTCTGGTTTTTGAACTGCAACACTCTTGAGGAAACCTGGGATGCACGGGAAGCTGGGAGGACACAGTGCCAGGACAGGTGATTCCAAGTGGCCAAAGGGGTATTCCAGACTGTATGGGATCATGCTCAGTATGTAAAGTTGGGGAGAAGAAGGAGGAAGGGGGGGATTTTTGAAGTGATGGTATTTGTCTTCTGAAGTAGCCATTACATGTGATGGGGCCCTGCTCTCCTGAAGATGGCTGAGCTCCTGCCTGCCCATGGGAAGCAGTGAACAAATTCCTGGTTTAGCTTTGCTGGTGGGAACTGCTTTTTCTGTCCCCATTAAGTTGTCTTTACATCAACCCATGCGTTTCCTACCTTTTGTCCTTCCAATTCTCTCCCTGATCCTACTGGTGGTGGAGTGAGTGGCTGTGTGGGACTTTGTTGCTGGCTGGGATTAAACTACAACACCTTATTATTCATACGAAGTGGCACAGAGAATCCCTTCATCTGAAGCAATTAAGTGGCTGAAGGAATTGCATGTGGCCAGGCAGTTAGAGGATGGGCTCCACATTACATTCAGCCTAAAGTCCTGCATTCATGCTGTTGCAGAGGACCTTTGGCATCACAGAATCCTGATGGATTTTGCTTGAGGAGTGACTTGCCCACACACAGCTCACAGTAGCTTAAACTCCTGTGATCATCTTTGTTTTATTTTCTTTGGTCTTTATAACCAGTTGCAGGGCTGCATGTGAGAGATGCAGAAGCTTCACTCATTCAACAGATGAAGATATTTCCTAGTCCAGCTGTCCACTGCTCTGGAAGCATCTACAAAATCTCTTGAAATACAAGATTTTACATTCTTAATTCAGATATTAAAAAGGTGGGGGAAGAAGGGGAGAAAAAGGAAACAAAGGAAAAAAGAAAAGGGATTTTTTTAGGTGTTCTTTATGATTCTTAAGGAAGAACAGTTGCTTTTTCACCTTAGAGATTACCTTCACCAAAGTGTAAAGTGTAAGAAGTAATTATCCAAATGTTTAAACTTGACCTATCGGAATATTGATAACTTGAAACTGACATTTTCGATTCATGAGTCAAAAACGGAGGAGAATTAATCTTTGTTCTGAGACAAAGAGCCACATACAGTTGCCACAGTTGCAATACAGTTTCCACTTGCAACATGAAAAGTCTTGACTAGGAAGACCACGTCAGGGAGCCAGGGCCTGAAAGGGGCATTTTGAGCACTATATTCTGCATTTTACTACTACTGTCTTTCTATACTTTCTGTCAAGTACAGAGGAAAAACATGGGTTTGGTTCAGATGGAACAAAATGGGAGACCTGCTGAAGGTTTCTTCCAAGTCCTGGTGTGAGGAGCAAGAGGGCACTGTGCAGAATCTCCCACTCACTTGTAGATCAGGGCTGTGTTAGCCCTTTCAGTAATCTCTTGAAGTCTGAGGGAGAGATTGAATCTACAAGAGTTTTACATGATTTTATACAAATTCTCATTTTAGTGTTAACAGTTTAGGAGGTGAATTGATTCAAAGAGAAGGAAGTAAACCAGTGATGTTAGTTTTAGTGTTTTCAACTATCATGGGAAAAACCCACAAGAAAATATCATCTGGAATAAATATGCTGTGTAAATAATTCTTGTCAATTGTTGTCAATTGTGAGTATTAGTACTTCACAAAGGTCACTTTGCTTTTTCTACCAGCTTCTATGGATTTCCTGAGGTTTCTGGTTGTCCCTACATTTTGGATGGGACTTGTGTAGTATATTGACAGCACGCTCTCAAGTTTTCCAGACACAGTCTCCTCATTGATTCCAGTGAGTTCTGTGCCTTATTTGACTTCTGCACAGCACCATGTAGGCTGCAGTGGGATGGCCTGCAGTGATAAAATCAGTCTGGTCTCAGAAGCTGCTATTCATTAATAGCTGGAAGTTACTACTGCTCCACTGAGCAATCTGTGGCCCCTGTTTTGGGTAGGTAGTAAACCAGGCCAGCACAGGTTTCACTTGCAGAAAAAGCAGTAGCAAATGACAACTGATAAGGATTTTTCACCTGTCAATTTTAATTTTTTGGATTCTGTTAAGTAGTTAACCCCTGGTCAATAAATGAATAGGAATTAATTAGGGTGACAAGAAACTGTATACAATCTCATATTATAGCAGCACCCTTTTTAACTCTATAGTGTCTGCTGTTAAAATTTGCATGAGAAAACCCTTTTTAGTTTATTAGGGTATGAAAAAACATGTTGAAATTTCTGGTGAAAAAGAGCTTAGTATTTGGGCTATCCTATGTCCACTTCAATGGTTTTAGTTTTTAGAGTGTGACTGATCAGCAGTAAGTATCTGAAACTACATTAGTCTTCACCAAATGAGGAACAGGTCTCTCAAATCAGTGAAATTATACCGACCTGAAATCACTGAAAAGATATTAGAATGAGTTCCTTAAGTCACTAATTTTGTATTCGAGGGAGAGAGGGAGAAGGATGAGGGGTCAGATAAAAATGAAGTGTAATCTTTTCAGTTCTGCAGAAATTTTCACACATTCTCTTACTACAAATGTTCTCAGCTGGGAGTGTGCTTATACATTAGTCTACTGCATTCAATAAAGTAATTCATGCAAAGAGAAAATGTGTGCATAAATGTTTTTCAGGATTGAGACCTATAAATTACAGACTTCCTCCTCATTTAATGTCTTCTACTCAATATGAAAGATGCTTTTAAATTGTCCAAACCAAATCCTAACTAGGTAATCAATGAACCTATAGACTTTAATGTCTTAAATGAGTAAAGGACATGCTTTGTAACATTGCTCTTCAAACCCTATCTGAAGTAGTGAAAAATGCAGTATTAAAGTCTGTTTTCAGATTGGGTGTGACCCAGGATAGCAAAAACCAAGAAATCCAAACCTCACTTATTCTCCTAACATAGCAAATGATGCTCAGAAAACAGCTTCTTCTAGCTCAACTTACCCATTTATTAAGTGAAACTGTCTCTTCCAAGACTGATTATCAAAATGTTAGTGTGCCACTAAACCTCAAGAAACTTCACTAATCTGTAAGCCTTTGGATGACCCTATGTGGAAAGGCAAATTCATTGCTTTTTTTACTTCCAGAGTGCACCAATCCAAAGCTGGAGAAGTAGATGTGGGGCATTAAGTTGTACCCAAATGGGTGAGAAGGAAGTAGGGCTGCCCTGCTCTTCTCCAAGGCAGTGGACAGGTGAGAAGACACACATACACCATGTGCAATGGGAATCCTCTCTGGATGTGTGCTGGATTGCTGTGCCTGGTAAAGTGTCTCCTTCCTGTTTTTAAATCCTCAAATCATTGCTGAATGCTACCTCATTGAAGGTTTTGTTTTGGTTTGTTTTGTTTGTGTTTTATTTGTTTTAATTAGCTGTAACTATTGCAATATGCAATTGGTAGTAGATTCTATTCTAGGTCTTACAATATCAGTCTAGTTTTTCACTTTGTTCTGCTAGCGGAGGAACACAAATATTTTCAGAATCCTAGTTTAAAGGCTTGGTAGTAAACTTTAATGTTGTTATGGGGATGTAGTTTTAGTATATGTTTTCTCTGATGGGAAAGCTCACTTAAGGATAATCTTTTTACTTGATGGAATTTTTTGTGCCTTGGCTGTAGTGGCACAACCATGTTGCAGGACCAGTGAAATGGTTCAAGGTAAATAATTATAAACAGAGGTGTTTTGGGGACAGGTATTTTTAACCTGGCTTAGATCTACAGTTGATACAGCCCAATGAGACCAATGAACTGCTTTCCAAGGAGAGGAATGAATGGCTGGAGAGAAGAAGGGGCAGACAGCAGGAATTTGTTAAGATGCTGCATCATCAAGGAGAACATGTCATGGGATTGCTGCTGACTCTTCTGCTCTATCAGAGGAAATCATGCAGAGGGCATATCAGTTTTATAGCTTCTCCATTGGTTAGAAAACAGCTTTGGGCCTATTGGACATGCCATCTATCCCAAAATGCAGGAATTTAGAAGCAGTCATGTTAGGCTATTCTTTGCTTGTTCAAGGTCCTGAGATAGCTGTTTTTCACATGTAATTAATGAAACATCAATAGCATTTATTTCAAAGGGAGATTTGGTGCAAGAATTCAGATCCTGGAATCAGAATTTCAATTGCTGATTTCCTAGCTGGGACAAAGAAACTTCACACCTAGCTGTGCTGGCTGAAGATACCAAGTTTAAAACATGCCAGGCACAGTTTTCCTGCTATTATTGATTGAAAACTAATGGAAACCATTACAGACTTTCAACTGATTGCATCTAGGTCAAGCAACTCTGCTTATTAGTCAAAATATGTCTTTATACACTGCCATTTCTAATTAGTGCTATGCAACTTAGAAGTGCATACCTAATTCCCTGTCTACTTTGTGCCACTTCTCAGTTATAGAAGCCATAGCCTCAGTTTCCCTTGTACTTGGTGGTTATGTCTCATTAACAAGTGCCTGACAGAGGAGTGCACTCAGTGGGTTGAATATATCGATATATATTTATAGTCAGTGTCAGCTGGCATATAGGCTGATATAAGGGGGACTAATGGGAATGTATGAGCAAGTAGCCTATGTTGTTTCATGTCGACACGTATATGACACTAATCCGGAAACTCCTGCCAGAGGCAAGTGAAATATGTTTTGAACAACTAGAGGTATTCCTTCTGGGACTGCTCATACAGTATGATTTCTGTCTTTTTGACTGAAAGAAAACTCTCCTGATCTATTAGCAACAGTACTGATATCTGAAGTGATCTATGTAACAAGTGCAACTTTTACAAGAAACATTTTCCTCCATTTTCCAGTGACTTCTTGCTTAATTCAGAGAGAAATCCCTTCAACATTACACTTTCATATATATATTTGAAATTTTGATCTTTGAACTAAAAAACAGAAAAACTGAATTTTTCCTAAAGCAGATTGTGCTATTTACAGTGAAACTTTCTTGGAAAACAATGCTCCAGTCACTGTAGGCTGATTTCCTAAATTGCAGGGTGCGTAAAAATAACTTCTGATCGGTTTGCTTTTCTTTTTAGTGATCATGACAACCAGAAAATGGACAGTAGGTGTTCATGATGAAGTACTAAACTCTATGGCAAATACAAAATAAAGTCAGAAAATGAACTATTTGTTCCCTGAAAATAAATTAGGGAGGAAATTCTGAAACACTTTTAAAAAGAAGTTGTGGCTCTTGTCTCAAATGTTGACTGATAATAAGTATTTTATACTTACGTTTTTTAATTTACCTTTGCATATGATGTCTGCTTAGAGTTTACAATGCTGTTTCTGCACAAGCAAAATCATTCACTAGTTTTGTCTCTAAAGCATATATTATTTTTTTCCAGGATTTCAGGTGCAGCTCAGTACTTCTAACTAAAGTTCTTCTGTAATGTGAAGGCCATGTAACTTAAGAATTGTAAGTCACAAAACTTTCTGTAATGAAAAGAAAACAATCTTTATTTTTCTTTTTGCTGGTTAAGAGCTGGGATGTGGTAAGGGAAAGTTAAGGACAGTGGCAGTGCTGAGGTTCCTGATACCATGATATTGCATCCAGAGTGGTGTGTAGAAATTCACCATGGCTAGTAGAATCATGAAGGTAATGTGGAGTATTATTGTGCCTGTTTTACAAGCGGAAAACTGGAGTCAAAACAATTTTTGGCTTGACCACGACCATGAGGAGCATGATTTTCTTACTGTGCTTGGCCCCTCAATCCTATTGCCTGCTACCTTCTTAATCTGAGCTGTTCTAAGTCTTGCAAGTCTCCAAGTAAGCAGCTCTGCAAAAAAGAAAAAAAAAAAAAGAAGAAAAGCCTGACAAGAAAGACTGAGAGCTTTACATTGCATTCTTTTGTCCAGACTGCAACTATTTTTTTTCCTCCCTCAATAGTGACTGTCAGGTGAAGATCACTAAAAATTCCAGTACTCTTAAACATGAGCCCTGGGACTTCATCAGGAGATGGTCACCCATAAGCCAGGCTCTGAAGCAGCGTGGTCAATGCTCATGTGTGGTGCTTTCCATTTGGTGGGAAATGGGAAGACTGGAATGGTGGCATGAAACCTAAGATTTTGGTGTTTTCAGCTTCCACTGGAATTGCTGGCTTGTTCTGAGATTAAATTTTGTCATAGTAGCTTGTGTGGGGTTTAATAGCTATGTTTTGGGTTTGTTATAGCAGTGCTGATGACAAGGGGATGCTTTACCTATTGTTGAACAGTACTTACAGAATGTCAAAACCTTTCCTGTTTCTCATACCACCCCATCAGTGAGTAGGCTGGGGCTATGCAAGAGTTTGGGAGGGGAAGAAGTTGGGACAGCTGACCCCATTTGACCAAAGGGATATTCCATAACATATGATGTCATGTCCAGCAATAAAACTGAGTGTGAGGGGAGTGGATGAAAGGAGTTTGGAGAGTGGCTGGACATCAGTCCATTGGTGGTGAGCAGTGATTTTATTTTGCATCACTGTTTGCTTGTGGGTCCCTCCCTACTCCCTTTTCTTTTTTCCCCCTAATTTAAAAATCTCTGGCAGCCCGGAAGGCAAACTATATCTTGGGCTTCATCAAAAGCAGCATGGTCAGCAAGGAAGTGATTCTCTCATCTCGACCCCACCTGGAGTGGTGCACCCAGCTCTGGAGCCCACAGCACAGGAGGAAGGACATGGACCTGTCAGAGTAAATCCAGAGCAGTACCACCAAGGTGATCAGAGGGATGGAGCACCTTTCCTATGAGGAAAGGCGAGGCAACTGGGATTGTTCAGCCTGGAAAAGAAAAGGTTTCAGGGTATTCTAATCATGACCTTTCAGTACCTGAAGGGAGCCTACAATAATGATGAAGAAAGACTTTTTACAAGAGCACATAGTGATGGGACAAAACGGAACAAACAAAAAGGCTTCAAATTAAAAGAGATCAGGTTTAAATTAGATATTAAGGAGAAATTCTTTACTGGAGGGTGATGAGTTGCCCAGAGAAGCTGTGGATGCCCCATCCCTGGAAGTGCTCAAGTCCAGGTTGGATGGGGCTTTGAGCAACCAGGTTTAGTGGAATGTGTCCCTGCCTATGGCAGGGACATTGGAAACTGGATGATCTTTAAGGTCCTCCTCAACCCAAATCAGCCCATAGTTCTAAACTATCTGTATCTAAACCTATGAGTTTTTGTAGTTTTATCCTTCTGATTCTCACCCCTACTCTGCTGAAAGAGAGAGTGAGTGAGCAGCTGAGTGATGCTTAGCTGCCTACTGAGGTTTATCATTAGAAAAAACATGTATCTATCCATCTTTTCAGGCACACAGAAAAAGGCTAGGAACATCATAACTATCAAGTGAAGGAATTGAATGTGAGCCTAATTTTGAGTATGTTAATGATCTTTATAAATATATATTGCAGTAAGCTCCTTTCTTTATAAATAAAAAAAAAGAAAAATTAAAAAGAAAAAATATAGCATAGATCAGAGATTACTTTGAAGGACCTGCTCCCAAAATTGATAATTAAAGGAGGATAAGCACAGTGCTTTTGGCTCCAAAGGTCAGTCCTGCTGAATTTAAGCGACTGATGGATTCTCTTCACTGGAGGTGCAATTTTCCCCTGAAGAAATATTTCTTAAAGACCAAGGCTGGCTACCTGGTATTTGTGAGAGTCCAATGGGAATTACAAGAGGGGTTGTTAGGGTTATCATTTACTCGGTGGTTTCTGCTGCTATTGTAGCACAGGGATCCCACAGCACTGCTTCTTAGCATGTGATGAATGGTGCCCCAGGTGAAGGTGAGGGAGGAGTGGGGGCAGATGCCAAACTGTTCCCGTTCTGCTCCTGCTGTGAGCCCGCTGGTTCTCCCCCAGCCATCTCCAGCACCTCAGCTGTGCCTGGCACTGCTCTCCTTGGCCAGGGATAATGTTCCTGTGTGTTGGGGTGTGCTCTGGGGAGATTCTGGAGGGTTCTTTCCTGCTGCGTGGCAGCATGGTGAAAACTGCACATTTTATGGCTATATTTGTGAAGCCCTTGTTGTACACTGGTCCAAGTGATTTCTGGTGGCTGATGCAGCATAAAATATCAACTACTGTGAGAAATGTGTACCTGAGCATGTTCCTGAGCATATGGAAAAGTGTGTTGTTTTCATCTCTCCCAGATCTAATAGAGTTGTGGTGCTAAGAGTGCTTTTGTGCATCTAATTCCTCCATTTTTGTATTAAAAATAGATTACTTTCACTACAGAAAGTTGTTAATATATCTTGTATATTTAGTCTAGAATCCTTAGTGTCTCCTCTTGTGGAAATAAAAAGTATTATTGGGAAAAAAATTAGGAAAAAATGTGGAATATCCAGTTTAAAACTTCTAAGTAATTGTTTTGCTTTGCCATTTTACTACAAATGAGCTTAAAAATAACTAAAGTCCATCCCTAATTAATGCAAAATACATCAGCTGGGTATGAAATAAAATACCTGGTAGGCTGACAAATACTTTTTGTGTTATGTTTTGATTGCTGAGAAGATCATGTACTCTGTTTTTGCTGTATTCTCTCAGGACTGCAAGCTAGTTTAATGCTAATGATTCAGCTGTTATCCAGATTAAAAAAATAGGCTGGTGAGGTGAACTAAGGCCACAGTCAGCATCAGTTGATGCAGTGTTGAACGTGTTTGGTACCACAAAGAGAAAAGGAAAAGCAATGTCTAACACCTTCATTTTAAAAAAAACAATAAAGTGTCCCCCACCAAAGCAAACAAACAAAAAAAAATTTCCTGGAAAACCCAAATAATAGGAAGTTCTCAAACTCTAAGAAAATCAGTGTTTAGATCCTAATGTTATTAATGTCTCTTCTGAACTCATTGTTTATCTATCTTTGCCTTTGCTGTCCTTATTTCATCCATCATATTTTTTAAGATGAAGCTCCAAGTCTTCCCATTAATGTTTGAATTCCTGGACTGTTGTGGTTTCACAAGTCCTTATTGCTGCATCTTTGGCTCTTCTACAATGCACAGATGTTGGCCATGGATGAAAATGTTGAATTCACAGTTTATGTCTTGATCAGTTCTCTTCTGCTGGCAGTTTCTCACCATTCTACTTTGAAGAGGGAAGGAGCCCTGTCAAGCTTTTGTTGCTTTTGGTTCATTCAGGTGGTTCTTTATTGCTGCTCCCCTTTGAGTCGTAACAAGCAATGTGCTGTGCCATTGGCCTTGAAACCAGTTACCTGTTGCATCCAGTGGATGTACAGTTCCAGTCACTGGAAAAGAAATGCATGTGCTACCTCGTCCTGAAAACCCATCCCAGATTTTGGAACTGTAACTGGGGTTGTTTTCTGGGACATACAATGACCAGATACATGACTTGAGCCTATCTCCAGGGTCTTGCTGGGGCTTTATGTTCAACATTGCACAGTGCCCTGGAGCAGAGAGCTTTGCAACAGCTGTGGGCTGTGGTGCAGGGGGTGTTTGGGCAAGGCTGGCTCTAGCAGAAGCAGGAGCTGCTGGATTCGCAGCCCCCAGCATTGCTTCCATGGCCTTGGCACCCCAAGAAGGGCACCGAAATCAAGGAGTGGTGGCAAAGGTCAGCAGGCTCTCAGCATCAGCAAAGCCTGGGCAAAAGCTCAGCCCTTCATTCATTAGTGAGAAACTGGAGTGACAATGCAGCCTTTTTCCATGGAGCATTTGTGGCCCCATCCACTGTCCATTGTATTGATTTCAATGAAATCTAAGCACATACTCAGAATTAGGCACTTCTTTGCCTGTTGCCCTCAGGAGAGAGAGTTTCCTCAAGTGGGGCCAAACATGTATTTTGTACTGGGCATCTTCTGACCCAGAAGGTCACCTATGGCTTCTGAGGAACTCTGAAGGGATATTTTTAATTGTTCAAAGTCTTGTTTTGTTTTCAGGCTCAGCAAAGTAACCTGAAAGTCTGTTTGTGTAAATACACAAGGGAAAATCTGGCCAAGGAAGAAGCTTGTTATTCATTGTGGGTCAAGTCCTGCAATTGTGGAGTCAGACTGAGTTTTGCCATTGATTTCAGTGGGCACAGGGGCAACCTGTCTGGCCATTTTGAATTAATAAATTTTATTCCCACATAGAGAAAAAAGTAGCTGGTATAAAATTGAGGCCTTTTTACTGACATGATATATAAATCGTGAAGTTATTGTATGTTTCCTTAATTATAACTTCAGAGTAGAGGAAAATTTTCATCCTTTCAATGCATAGGGAATGAGGCACAAGTGGGACCCACGTAAATACCAGATTACAGAAGCATTCCTGTGTTTGACAGCTTTGGTACTGTAGTCTTCAGGTAAGGTGTATTCTACAGCAAACTTTGTGTCATGTTTCTTGTTACTCTGTGGTGGTAGAAATGATCTACTTCTGGACCTCTTCCGCTTTAAACTGGGTTTTTGTTGGCATTGCTTCATCTGATCTTAAATTATGGGGTTTTTTTGTTTATCTTTGTTAGTAGTTTTTTTTTTTTTTTTAATGATCCGATGCAAATTTGTTTTCAAAAGAAAATGAAGGAGCAGCACCACATCATCCCTTTGCTCTTTGACCAGGTCGGAGAGGGGATGGCATCAGGAAAGCAGCCCCCTCACCCCCATCCCAGCAGGTTTATGGGCTGGTAGTCTGCAAGTCTGTGTGTTAAACCTAGTGGTATTAAGAACTGCAGACTGAAAATTCAGATATACTGCCTTTCCTTTGTTGCAGGAGGAAGCATTTTTTTGCTGCAGGTCTGAGAAAGGGCAAGCTGGCATGGAGAAAGAGGTAAGCAAGAAAAAGCCATGCTTTACAAAGAGAAAAGTCAAAGGGACTATTCCTAGCATTGCTATTTCATAATATTATTTGTAGTGTGATGGGAGGGAAGTCAGCAGACGCATAGGCTCCTTTATAGCACTGACAAGTCAAGGAGATGATTAACGAGAGTACCAGACAATGTAATGGTAGGAGAAGGCCCACAGAAGTTAAACAAAAGTGCCTTCAGAATTTAGAGAATTCCCATGATCCATAGTAGGACCTCATTGTGCTTGTCTACTGTTTCTATTTTTGATTAGATTTATAAACACAGCACCACATATTTTCATGTGGCTCATAGCCCCAGGGCAGAGTGAGATTGACTGCGCTGAAACTGTGAGGCTTGTGAATTTCGGGCAAGGGATGGAGTGAAATAAGTAGTGTAATTGTTTTTGTGGAGTGACCGTGGGACCTCTTCTGTTCTGAATTACACATGGTTCAACCCTTTGACCCAACCAACCTCAGCAATGCCTGGTAGATCTCCTAAAGCTGTGCTGAAAGGTCCTATCAGTGACATGTTGGAACATTATCTGTCATGTGAGATGTGTGCCAACAACTATATTAAACTACATTAATTACTAGTGAGGCCATGTTTGTGACAATCTCAACTTCATTTAACCCATCATCATGTTAGTTATTGTTTAAACAGGAAGTACAAATGGGGACAATTTATGAAATCAAAATGCAGCACCAATGTTTTGTTTTATAAATTGTATGTTTTACTTTGTTTTATTTCCCTTCTAGTTTTTTTCTTCCACTGGCATTTTTGTTCTTGTCATCAACTCTGTAGCTTGAGTTTTTTGAGGGCTTTTCTATTTTAAGAGCAAGCAATAAAAAGACTACTTCTTAGTGGCTGAACTAATACAGCAGTGAGATTGTTGTTTCTTTCAGTGCAATTGTAAATGAAAGTTGACTGAAAGCACCGTGTGTGTTTCCTAGCAAGAAGCAAGTGTGCTAAGATAGTTTGTGTAAGGCTGATAAGGCTGGGTTACTCGCCTGATGCACACCCTCACTGATGATTTACACCCCAGCTAGTGGGGCTCTGTACGGCCACGCTTGCACTCCTCTGAGCATACCCATGAGTGGAGCATACACTTCTTTTTAATCATATAAAAACAATTTTCTCATAGGTCTGACTGTCTAGGCAGCAAAGCTTTCTCTGGGTCCTCAAAAGGTATGTAGAAATTCAGAAGAATTCTTTGCACATGTTTGCTTTCTGAAGCATTTCTGTGTTTTATAGGGGAAGAGGCAAAGCTTTCCCACGTGCTCCTGCGTGGGCAGCGTGCAGGTTCACTCATGCCTAGCTGTGCCTGGTATTCTATTAGACCAGACACACAGGGTTATGTCTTCCACCTACACACTGAGCTGCTCTTTTACAACAAGCCTTTTCCTTTAGCCTCATTGTCTAGCTAGAATAAACAAAGTGTGGGGTTATTTGTTAATTTAATTTTATTTATTTTTGATTGCTTCGGAGTCAGCTAAAAACATCTTTGACCCTACTAAGTGTCATTCTTTTTAGCAATGAGGAGTTTGTTCTCTGCAAAATCTAACATGGAGTGCTTAAAGCAGACAGGTGCAAATACCAAGCTGTTTCTACTTGGCTGCCATCCCTTAAATAGACAAAGTAATAGGCTGGGAGAAAGGAAAAGGTTCCAGCTCCAGCTGCATAAAGGAAAGCCTTAACAGGGACTTAGCAGCTGGTTGCAAGAATTAAATGCTGTAAATACCAGCTAATGCATTTGTGTGTGCGAGTGGGTTCACAGAGGAATACCTACTGAGTGAGGCTCCATCCCTTTTTCTATGAGAGGATCACTCTCTGAAAACTGTGCTCTGCTTTTTGTTGAAAGGCTAATGCTCTCACTGAAGTGAATGAGAACAGAAGCCAACATACCTGTTCCTGTTTACCATCGTTACACTCCTTAGAGCATTTCAGGCATTATTAGGTTCTTGGAGCCCTACCAGATTGACAATATTTTCAGCTACTTCTCTTTTGGCTGTATTCAAACAAGGCCCCAAAGGAAAAAAAAAAAAACAACCCCAACAACCAACAAGACAACCAACCTACAAACAAAACCATGGATGAATCTGCTGAGCTAGTTTGCTGATGTTAGAAACAGTTGTTCATATTAGGAACACCTAATTTAATTTCATGAAAGAGACATAACATGCCAGTATGTGTATGAATCTAAGGTATGCATTTCCTAAAAGGAACTAAAACTCTGTCATTCCAAAGTTGCTCTTCTTTTTGACTTCCAGCTTGCATGGGGACTGCTGTCTGGAAGCAGTAACTTTAACTTTAACTCTAAGGCTGCTGATGAGGTCTGTCTGTGTGATCTTCGTAAGCAGATAAGGGTAGGGAGACAGCTCAGAGCAGAGCTTGTTTACAGCAGGACAGAAGAAAACAGCTAGACATAAATGAGGGCTGACGGTTTCATGAAGCACAATTGGTTGATCACAGATTCAATATGACTGCCCTGAACTGAGCGATGATCCGTACAGTATGCAAAATTCACTTTCTTGCTGGTCTGTGCCCACCAGCCTTCCAGCAGCTTTCCCAGAGCCCCTCAGCCACGGCTTTGAGTGGAACCAGAGCTGAACGCAGCATTGTTGTACCCAATTCCTTTTGACAACAATCACATTCTTTTAAAAACTTCATAGGTTTTAGTTGTCACTGGTTATAAATGAGGGGTTTTTTCCCTCGCCATTGCTGCTGCTGCTGCTGTTGTGGTGCTCGCTGCTCTCCCACAGATGCGAGTGCTGCAGGTTCTGGTATTCCCGGTTTTCCTTTGTTTCCGTTGGTATCAGAATGCAGGCAG
>CM072886.1:67334374-67684258 GCA_037013685.1 Acridotheres tristis
CAGAAGGTTCAAAAGCTTCTGACTAAAACAAAAGTAGATCCTAGGAAAAGCCCAGGAAGTTTGGCATGATGACACAGGAAATGGCATTTAATTTGTTTCCCCTTTCCAGGTCAATATTTTCAGGATATGTGTCCTAGCTTTATAGATATGGGGAAAAATTAAAAGTTCAGTTTGCAGAAAAGCCTAAGAGGAATATGGACAAAAGGTAAGATCTGATAGCAGGACCTGACACAAGAAAACACTGTTTTTTTTGAACAGCTAAGTGAAATTAATGAAGATTAGATGAGCTCCATTTGCTGTAGCCTCTACAGCACACTCCTTTTTATTTTGGGCATAGAAGGAAAAAAATCTTTAAGCACTCTGGTCTCATGGAAGGTATCCCTGCCCATGGCAGCAATGTTGAGACAAGATGATCTTTAAAGTCCTTTCCAAGTCAAACCATGCTGTGATTCTGTGATACTGTACACATCTTTCTCTTGATGAATTGTCACAGGTTTTAATTGCAACGTTTTTCAAACCAAACTTCAGGCCTGATTCTGGAGATGCAGGTGAATATAATCACCTACAGTTTTTAGAGATGCAACTGTAGAGCATTATTTTCATCTATTACAGCAAGTCTTACCTCTTGTTTCACTCCTGTGACCTCAGCAATGGAGGAAATAGTTCTTTCCCAGTTTTAGCTCTGTAGTGCTCTGGGGAAGAAGTTGATTTAAACAATGCCAGAAGTGCTTGACTAATATGCAGTTCTGTTTACATCCATATTACAAATAGACTGGTCAATGCCGCAAAGCCAAAGCCAGTAAAACTTGGACTTGCAATATTTCTGCAGTGCGCATCTTGACTACACCAGTGAGTTCTGTAACACTACTGATCCTAACAAAAAAAGGGTCTAATTCAACAGACAAATGAGCACTCTATCTGATCTACCTTACTTGGTCCATAGGATACTTAAGATACTTAAATAATAAATAGAAAAACCAAAAGGTAACATCATGTTATCTCTGGTTCGCTTCCTTTTAGGAGACACAGGACAGAATTGCAGCCAGTTTATTATTTGAGTACTCTGCAGATGAGGGATCAAGTAGAGATTAGTTAATTAAAAAAAAAGAGGATATTATTAGAACATCATCATTAAGGGGGAAACTGTTTGAAAGCCAGGAAATTCCTCGTTTAGTGTTCACAAAGTCCTGGCTGCTAGAGCTTCCTCATTAGGAGAGAAAACTTACTCTACCAGAGGGCACACAGAGTACAAGGTGCAGAAGAGGATGAAGGAAAAATGCTCATGCCTGCATCAGGTAGAAAAGGGCATCCCATCAGCGGAGGCTAAGTCCACCCTGAAAAAGTTTTCTACAAGGGACCAGTGCAAAACCCCCAAACATGACTCTCATATCACATCTCTGATGAAACCCAATAAAACCCAATCTAGATCTGCTCTTACTGCTTTAATGTGACAAAAGATAGCTATCTGCAAAATGGAAAAACAGGGCAAAAATCTCATGTTCTTCACACAAATTGCAGACACCCTTCCTCCTCTCAGACCATCCCTAGAATGGCTGCATCCAGGGCTGGAATGCCATGGTAGATGGTGGTGTGCCCACACAGGTGGGGAAGGCAGGGTAACCACCTCAGGGGCTATGGGGTGGGCATGTCTACTACAGGCACAGTGGTTGGCACCCTGTGGGGTCCAACAGGGTTCTGCTGTCCGGAACAGCAGCTGGAGTCACCTCCAAGGCACAGGCATAGTGCAGCCAGGCCCACTGGAAAGCCTGAGAGCCAGCTGTGGTGGGATGAATTAAAAATCCTATGCCCAGGAGGCAAGCGTAGGACTAGAGCTGTTCCTGAAACTCAGCTTCCCCAGCCTTAGGCTCCTTCCTCACCCCCATTCCCACGACTCGGCACAGTTGGGGATCGCTTCTGCTGCCTCGGCTGGCTGTCACTGCCTGCCCATCTCTCTTTGAGCCCATGAGTCACTTCCTCTCCTCAGATCCCACCTTTCAAAACTTCCTTTTTCCTTTTTGGGGGTAAAAAACCTTTTTGTGTCTGAAAGCCTTTTCTGAAAGAGAGCATTGGGATTACCATGGGCAAAAGCACTTCTAGGAAGCAGTGAGTTCTCCTGTCTGAGGACACACAGCCAAGACCTTACAGTGGCATTCGTGTGGTGCCCATGGTGCTGGCATACACAGCTCCACACTGACCTCCTCAAGTTTTCTGCCCTGACACATTGCAGCTGTGAGGGGCTGGAAGGGGGCTTCTTCTATCCCTACCTGCAGGTGTGGATAGACAGAAGGAACAGGAGAGGCCCAGCTCACCCCAGTTCCCATGCTGGCACCAGGTGCTGCCTCTTGTTCACAGAGCAGCAGCCCTGGGGTTCAGTCACAGCTGGAGAGAAAGCAGAAAGTAAAACCAAAAAAACTTTAACTTAAAAAATGGAGTTCCTTTTTTTATTCTTCTTTTATTGGTCTGTTGAGAATTCAGACAATGTTTTTCTCTATAGCTATGAAGGTTAGAGATCTGTTATCTGGAGAGCAACAGTGAACCCTCCTAAAATCAGTGACAGTGATTCCTCTAGCAAGCCAGTAGTGCCACACCCTGGGAAGCTCCCAGGTCTTCATGATACTCCCTTGTGTGAAATGCAGAGTTTATGTATCCCTGCCCCTCAGAGGCAATGAGTACCAAGAAAGCTAAAGGGGGACGAGAGTGTGGATGTGAGTGGAAAAGTGTGTGTGGGGGAGACCTGTCAGGGTTTGTGTGGTGGTTCAGGCACAACTTGTTCCCTGGGAGATTTCTGTGTTATCAGCAAGGTAATCATATTGGCCAACAACTTAACCTGCAGATACAGAGGCCAAATCTGCCTGCACTCATTCAGAATGAAGCTGTTAGTTTGCGATCCTATTTGTCACTGAATTTTCAGGATTATACTCTTGACTTCTTTAGCCTTCAAAGTATTTGAGAAGATGTTTTTTTGCTCCGGGACTTCTGAGGCCTGATGTTTTGCCTAACCTGTAAGGCTGTTATTGCTTCTTTGTGGTGTGGTAAAGAACCATTTACCATTAGAACAGGAAGCATAAAGTTATTTGGGTCAGATTCTCAGCAACATCTGGAATAGGGGCTATGCAGGTTCATGCTGGCTGAGAATTCAAGCTAATTTATAACAAGTATTTGCTGTGGAGGAGATCCTATGTTTGAGTTGTTCTACAGAAGAGACTTGCAGTTTTCGTGCTGATTTCATGCCATGCTAAATAAGTCACTGGGCAGACAATTGCAGTATTTAAATTAAGCATGCAAATGGCTGTGGTGTTGAAAGATAGCGTTTCATTAGTATCTTCCATTCTCAAACACTATGATGTTTTCCATGGCCAGATACACCCACACAACTGAGAAGGAACGTGAAGAAAATAAATTGTGTGTACAGATTCCCATGTGTTGCCATACTGGTGTTACAGAGCTGCATCACTTCTGGTCAGGGGGTTTTGAACCCTGGCCAGTCTGCCATGTCTGCCCCAACCTGACACTGTGACTGAGAACTTAATGGACCTTTCTAGGCAGGAATTAAAAAGTAGGAATAACCAGAGCTTTTTACTAACATTGGGTGGGCAGCACTAATACAGATTGGAGAAAAATTTTCCAGGGGAAGAAGTGCCAATTTTGCATAGAAAGATTAATAAATGACCATAAAGTCAGAATAGGAATACACTCCCTTCCCCAACACTTCTAAAATATTTTTATATTCACAAGGTTTTTAAAAGACAAAACCCACAAAACTCATCTTAGGACTAAGTGTAAATAAAAATTAATTTTTCAGATGCAATTTTTTCCAACACAGTGTTGCTGTAAAGTCCTTATCAAGAAGCAACAAAGAAATGGATTTCTCTTTTCAGATTGAGAGAGCAGCTTTGGTAATGGCTGTATTCATTCATCTTTCCATTCCAAACACCATCCATCATGCCTTACATCCCTTACACTGGACTGTAGAAAACATACCACAAATTCTACTTGGAATAGCAATGCATCTTGAACAAAGCTGACTAAACTCAAAATTAAGTTTTCAACAACTGCATGTTAAAAAGAAAATCAATGAAAGAAAAACAGCAAGCTCTACTGAACAAACATCCCACAGTTAAAAAAAATATGTTTTGATTGATGAAGGAAAAAGCCATGACATTTTGGGTGGCTTAAAAGAATTTTCAAGGATCATATTATAAAGAAAGTTAGCATTCTATTAAAATATTGTTATCCCAAGAGATAACTGGACTATACTGGGAAACAAGGATATAGTCTGGCTTTGCCCATTTCTCGAAGCAGTTCATTAAATTTCCTTTTCTTCATCTTGTATCCCCCGTTGAGGGAATTTACATTCAGGATCATCAACTTTCGTGGTTGTGAAGCACCTCTAATCCATTTGCTTGATCCTCCTGCAATCAATTAATGCCATGCTAATCCTGTGCTGGCCAGGCACAATGTGGAAAACTAAATATATCACACTATCTGCAAGAAAAGTATTCAGGAATCTAGATCTGAATACAAGACACTTTTACTTCTACGAAAAGGTCAGGATGAAACACTCAGTAAGATTTATGATATCTACAAAAACAGCAAGGTAAGCTCTAAGGAGAAGCAATATCTTTCATCACATCAACTGATCCAGCTGGAAAAAGAAGACAACATTTCAGGCACAGAGACCCAGTGCAACTATGGGCATCTGAAGTTCAGTTTAGGTTAGTCCTATGGTGAAAATAAGATTTTAGCATTGGAAATTTACACAAATAACCCTCACTAAGATAATCTTTTATACTCTTTATGAAAAACATTTTCATGGTGCAATTAGAAATACATTTTCAGCTTTTATTTTCATTAGAGAAACCCATTGGAATTTGTATGCTAGAACTAATAATGCAGATTTGTCATTTGTCAACATCAGTTATATTTGTAGTATTGGAAGCCTCTGTACAGTCTCACAGATTTTTAAACTGAGTACATTGATTCCAGAGGGTCGATGGTCCTTTTCCAAGGACCTAATTTCTATTCTTACAGACAGTATGAATCACATTCTTTCATGAGAAAGCGTAGGTCAATGGAATTACTATGGAAAATGCAACTTCCTCTTGAGTGAACTTGCCAAGTGAATGTCTTCACTTACAGTACTTTGAATGCTACTCTAAGGGCATCTTTGCAAAGCAGCAACTCTCTGGGAGAAGCAACCTGCTGCTATTCTTTCTTGTACGTGCCTGAACTTGTTTATCTAATTCCAGTCCTTTATGCAAGCAACAAAATGGCAGAAGTGTTCCATGGGAATATGACTCTTGTGTATGTCATCCTCCCTGAATTTTGTCCTGAATTTCCACTATTCCTGTGCGTTATCACTGGAATTCTTGATTATTTACACAATTGTAGTTGCCTACAGCTGGACAGGCCTATGGCAAGTTCCTCTGTGTATATTAGCTACCATTGCTGTACTGTATCCTATTTTTATTGCTCTTTCACATACAGAAAGAGGAGTGCAGTGTAAAATCATGGAGACAAAACCAAAAGAAACCATAAAAACACTGAGCAGCTCAATGCAATGGGATTGTTTTGTTCACAGACAGCCTCGCCAGCACAAAGGAAGTGAGGTGTGCTCACACTGAAAAGAAACAGACCCCTTCTGCATGGCCAGGGCCCCATGGCTTCTGCTCGTGAGGCTGCTGGTGCTCATGCCTTGGGCTCTGGAGGAAAATTGCTGGGACCTTCTTGTCTTACCTCCCTCCTGGGCAAGCTTCCTCCTCTCTGGGTGGTCTTTCCAGCGATGGAGGTCTTGTCCTTCTGCTCTGGTGTGACCCAGGAGTGAACTGAGCTCATTAAATGTACTTGCCTTTCCTTTGAAAAAGAAAAGGGTGGAAATAGATAGATCCAAATTATGACCATAATACATTTATATGAAAAACATAAAGACAGTGCACTTGTTTGTAGAAATCAACAGCATTTCACCTCTGTGATTCTTCTTTTTGAGAGGCCACGATTGTCAGATCAAGCATTTCAAGACACGTCATTTCCAGAAGAGAGGAGTTAGACACACTCTTGATCGTGTGCTTCTGTTTATTCTGCGTAAGGGATCTAGGACACCTGTGTTAGTTTTAAAGCTACTACATGTACAGCACTTGACTGCTATATTTTGGCAAGTCCCAGCTGTTATTTCACATGTGTGAACTAAGAAAATACCCAAGGTAAACACAGACTTAGAAGAAGTACCAAAAACATTTACAATAAAGTGCAAGTATAGCCCAGTATGTTAACCTGCTAATATATACAGTGTGCTGGCCCTGATCTATTTCCCTTTAGAGAGGCAAAGGAAAAGAGATGTAACAAAGCCTGTATGGAGCACCACAACTGGTTACTAGTTTTTTCTCCTAAAGCAGCAGCACTACTATGAATTGCCTTTCTCTTATTTCTCTTTACTCACAGTTATTACCAGCCAAGCTTACCCAAATGCAGGCAATGCAGAATAGAAACTTTTTTTCTGCTCATTTTTTGCATGTGACACAATTTAATTTAAAAATCAGTTTAAATCCAGATTACTTAAATGTGTGCACATGCTCACACTCCTACATACACAATGTTAAAAGGACATTACTGGTGATAATTTATTTTTCTCTGCTCTTGCTGCATTTCATACCCCTTCTCTCTTGAAATACTGCCAGAGAAGATTGTCTTTAATAGACTTCAATGATGTCAAAAGAACCTCAGGAAATGAGGACTGAGGTGAACTGAAGGTCCACTATATGTCACCAGGACTCCGATTATACACACTACTTTGAACAGGAGGCAAAGATCTGCACCCCTGATGTCTTGCCTCCAAAATCCAGTATCCTGCTCACCTTCTGTCTCCTCTAATTAAAGCCAGTTATTTTGACCTACTTGCTTTCTTGTCCAGAAGTAATGTTCTTTTACAATCTTCTCTTGCTCACACTCAGTTTTGAGTTATGTCTCAGAAACTCTTAGATTTCATTAGAAATGAGTTTTACTGGAAAAACAGGGCTACTTTATCTCCATGATTTCCTGTATGTGGGTCACATCCTTTTAAGTATGGTCATCATCTCTGTAAATACTATCCTTAGAGGTAAGTTTTCCAGCTGCCTCCTGACATGTCCTGACGTAACCACCCTGTAGTCTGTGAGCCAAATCTTCTATGGGGCAAACAAATAAAAAAATGAACTATTGATTCAAATTAAACAAGTCAAGCAAGGAATTTCCAGGCAGCAATCTGAACCCAGATTAATGTTTCCTGATTTATTTAAGCCAGGAGCCTAGCAGGTATGAGAAGCTGTAGTAAGAATGGTTAGCTCTTCATTAGTGACAAGACTAAATTTTTTTCATGTGATTTCAGCACTTTGTATATCCAGGATCAGCTCAAGATCCAAAGGAACATTTCCCAATGTTGTAGCTCTCAATTGCTAAATTAATTCCTGATGTAAATGAGACCTGTTCTGACGAAGTTATGCAAGCTTGCTGTGTAATAACCACATGCCATTTTGTGATTAACTAATTTCTTGCTCAAAAGCTTTCAGGAGTAAAAGACAAGTATTGTATTTGTCCCATGTTTGACATGGCAATTTTCAATTGAAATATCATGATCCTCTAATTATAGGTGCATCAAACTCAGTAATGTTTTGCTTACATCACTCACTACTTCCATTCATCGTAATCCAGGATTGCTCTAGTTCACTCAGCAGTAATTCTAGCTGGCTTTCATCATTCCCATGGAAAACATATACGAACAATTAAATCTCTCAGCAGAAGGAATCAAACTCATATGGAGATCTATGAAAGCATTGCAAAAAAAAGATCATGTGCATATTCATGTGAGCAATAGCAATGAATATCTATGTAAATATCTGATAACAATATGGCTCATTTTGTCAATGGTGAAACACTAATTTGATTTGATTCTTGAGAATTTCCTGCATAACCTGAAGAGAAGGAGAGGTGGAGAAAAGACAAGGAAAAGGCTTATGTGCTTATCTATAGAAGTTCATAGAAAGACCCCTATGCAGCGCAATCTAGAAAACATCCATTTACTCTAGTTGTATAACCATGAAATATTTAAGTATAACATTTAGAAACAACAAAGTACATCCCATTACTTTAAGGCAATGAGAGCAGGTGCCCAAGGCAGAGGAAATTTTACCTCACTCATTTCTTACCCTTACAGGTTTGTACATGCTGACCTCTGATCAACAATCTGCACTATCCATTCTGTTGCATCTGCTCTGATGACTTGTTCAAAGTCCTGCAGAAAATCTGTGTGAGGGCAGGCAATGAAGAAAGGTCTTCCTGCCCCATGCTGCAACCATGAGACCACCCTCCTGTGTAAGAGCCTGAAGACATCACAATTTCAGGTGAAAGGCACTTTCATAGCTTTCCATATATTTTAGTCAACATAGCTTTGCAATACTAGAGAACAAGCAGTAAGCATAATGGTTTGAGGGCGGATAGCTCTTCATGAAATATTTAACCAGGTTGATACTGACTTAATGTCTTTACAAGCTCCTAATGTGATGATTTATGTGTCCTTCCAAGCCTTGAAAGAAAGAAATGAGGCTTAGCATTAGCTTCCTAAAGACTACAGTTGTGGTTTTTATAGAAGAAGGAATATAACTGATGGATAGCTCTCTACATATAGATAATGTTAGTAATGAAGAATTGTAAGTGGTGCTCATTTTGCTAATTTGCTCATTTTGCATACACAACATGGAGTAAAAGGAACAAGAGAAAGAGGTGATGCAAAGCTACAGAAAGAAATTGGCATGGTTGCAAGATGTAAAAAAAAAAGGCTCTACAACACTAAGCATGCACAATAAAATAGCAAAACAAGATTTGATCAGGCTAGTCCACAGGTCTCCATCCTACAGACTGCTGTGCAAAACCAATCCTTTTGATGTAGATTTCCCTCATAGTGGAAATTTTTATAACTCACCAGCAAAAGACATTTAGGTGTAAAAAATTGATACTTAGAGTCATGGGATGATTTGAACCTTCAGAGGCAGGGCTAATGTTAGGTCAGATTTACTGTTCACACCCGAAGTTCCTAAACCAGGGAACACAGGTTTATTTTAGTTATATCCTTAGATAATCTGTCAGTACTTCATATACAAAACAACCGAAAATTGATAAATAGCTTAGCTCTCTTTGGGTTCCCAGTGGTCCTTCCACTGACTTCCAGGATTGTATATCATTTGCTCTTTCTAACACTACAATGTTCGTACAGTTAATGATTTATCATCCATGCCTTGATCCTTCTAGCTCACAGATATAATGGCTGAGAAAGAGGAATTGACTTTAATTTTCTGCTTTGCATGACATGACAAAAAGATTCTTCCAAGAAGAAATAGGTACTAAGAGAAAGCTGTTTTGGAGATACAAAGCCTAATAAGGACCTTTTCAAAGAGTGAGATCCATGCAGAATTATCAGTGAGAGATTAGTACTAAGTAGAGCAGAGCAGGAATTATGAGTTAGGAAAAGAAAGTGCAGAGTCTTAAAAGAAACAATCTATCTTTATTGCCTTTTAAATCAATTAGAGATCAGACCACCAGCATTTCTACATCCTGCTTTTGCTCATGGTACTCATAGATTATGAAAATGCTGACACTTCACTTATTCTTGATAAGACTTTTTTTTAAAAAAGGACATTATTTTTAGATGCATTGCTTTTTGCAAGTAGTGTTGTAACAATGATGGTCTAAGATGTGTAGAGAGAGGGATTGTCTTTGATGAAACTAAAATAGTTGAAAAAACAGACAAGATTTAGAACATGCCATCACTCTTCAGGTAAAAGGAATGAAACATCAAGCTAAACTGTGGAAAGAGATGAACTCCAAGGGGACAGTCAATGACCTTGTTCAGGCTTACTGGGAGAAAGAGGCATGCAAGCTGTCTATCATCTGCACTGTTCAAGAGGAACACCCTTTATTATTCCTGATTCTGATGAGTTTGGGGGCTTCTGTTCTCAGACACTGTAAGGGACAGAACTGCTTTTCTTCTCTTCTGAGTCTCATGCATGCCAGCCTGGTTTTGACAATACTTTTATACCTGCAGTGAGAAGTTAGGAGGAAGAAAGACATCCTGCTGGCTAATGCACACGTTCAGGATAGATTAAAGTCTTTGAAAAAAGGAGACCAGGAAGAACAGAATCACCATCTTCATAAATCCTGCAGATGGCATTGCTCAAACAAGCATGTTTGAATTCTGCATGAAGAGAAATACACATCTGAATAAAAACTATCCAAGCAGAAAAAGCTCCTAACAGTTGGCGTCTTCTGCTTTCTAGTATATTTTGCCTTGGATTCATCTACATTTAGTAGCTGTATATGAAACAAAGCTTTGTGTCCTGAAACCTAACTTCATATCCTTGCTCTGTAAAAGTCAATAAATAAATAAAAAACCGAATAAAATGTTAGAGTTTGGATGAGGAAGCATTTAATAAGTGGTACGTAAGTACAGTCTTAAAAATAAATTCTTGCTGTTTGGAGACTATTCTGTTCCCATTCTAGTATAATTAACAGAGATGTGATCACAAATATTTCACAATTACACTAAGGCAGGCAGAAGAAGCAGTGCTCTCAGCGAGCCAACAACGACTGAAAAAGAAGGTAATGGAAAATGCTATGCATTAGAAATCAATGCACAAATATTGCAAAGTTTTGCAAAATTACATGCCAACTGTGATCAGCCTGGAAATGTGTGGACAAAAAGGGCTAAAACTACAGAGAAGCTAATAATTTCAAAATTTTCTCATGTATTAATATAGTGTTAATTTTCTGGAATGTCTACCTCAGAAAAGATGGCATTTTGCAGATTATAAAAATATTGATTATGTCATTAGCTTTTAATATTTCTTAGCATTTGTATCTTGATAGACTAGCATGTGGAGAGGAGACTATTGCAGAGAATCCAGCTTCAGGATGGGAGATGAGCACAGAGGTTCCTCTCTGGTTCTGGGTCCCATCCCATGAGGAGCAACCAAAATGACAATATGCACCTCTGGTTTTCCATAGAATGAATGAGAAAGAGTTAACAGCACTTGGGAAGGGCTCCTTTCGGAACTCTGGCAAGCTGTTTGTCAGATTTGTTTCAGATCTTGGCAAATGTCTTAATTCTCCATTGGGTCATTGGATAGCTGTTCACCAATGATTAGGCTGGTTAAAAAGTTATTGAGAACTTTTTAAAAATTCACACCGTATCAACTCCAGAAAAAAAATGGACATCTACATGTGGTCCAGAATGTTGAAAATGCTCAGAAACAACAAACTATGATTTTTTTTCTCGAGGATCACACTTAGGCAATTGACTCTTTTTTTTTTTCTTTAAACCTTTTTAGGTAGATAATATTATCAAGATTTTTCTGTTTATCTTTCTGTAAAATATATATACACATCTATAGTATGTATGTATTTATTAATAAAATTATAATTTATAAAAATATAAATACAATTATAGTACTGTAATTTTTATAATGTTTAGTAATGATATGCAGTGTTAAATTATAGCCAGCATTTCACGTTCCTCTAAGAGAGAGGGAAAAAAATGGATGAACAGTCAACATGTCAGGCCTGTTGCTATTGGGAGTACCTTGAGACAAATTTTGCTATTTCTGAGGCTGAGACCCTTTCCAGAAGCCAGCAGGAGACTCACACTGAGCCTAGCAGGGCACTCAGTAGCCACTGCAAAGCTCATCTGCCCCATTCACCTCTCGGCCACAGGGACCCCAGCCTCAGGTGAAACCACACAACCCTGAATGGGATGTGGAGCAGCACAGCAAGTGATGGAGACAGCCTTCAATCCTCACTGGCTGCTACCTTTTCTAGGGCATCCTTTTCCTTGGGTCATTTCTGTTAGCCTCCAGTGATGTATTATAATGCCAGTATATATAAATCACTACAGAATAAGCCACAACTCTGGCATCCTGATCCTGCTGAGGACCAGGCTTAAACTCCACCCATTCACATACCTGAAATAATGTGGGCATTTGGCTGCCTGCAACTCAAGTTTTGTCCTCAATTTGATTTGAAAGAAGGCTTTGCAGTGAAAATACATGTGCAAGCTAGGTCACGATGGTGTTCTGGGGAAAATGGAGAATCTGAAAACAAAAACACCTTTTGCGAGCTAGGAATGATTCCATTCATATATAAAATTCTCCTAGTGCTAGTTTGTCACTCTGTGAGCTAGCTGTTTGAGTGTATATGGGCACAATACCTTGGCATAATATTTACTGAGTCCAAACACATTTTTATCATATGCTTAGCTGCTGAGGTGATTTATTTTCTGGATGTCATGGTGTCATTAGCCAGTTAATGCTGGGGGTGACCAAAAACGGGGTCATGATGTGCTCTGCTAATTATTTGCCTCCTTCCCAAAACTTTCTCAATTCTGGTGAAGTCACAGGATTGAAAGGAGAAAGGTAAGCTTATATCCAGTGAGGCAAGGGAATGTCCAGCTCCATGGCAAATTGTGCACATTCATCCTCTACCACGTGAGTCTGGAAGGGAATGGTGCCAGACCCTCAAGTCATTCTGCTGTACAGCAGGCAGATTACTCTTAATACAAAAAATGTAAACCACGATAAATGGGAGCAGATTTTAGCTATGATAGTCCATGTAGACTTCATGAGTTTATTCTTTGATGGAAGTTTGAGCTATTTGCATTGTTGACAGATACATTTCTGTTCACATGGGTGATTTTATAAAAATATATAAATTATATAAATGAAAAAGTATAGCTTCTCCAATTTAGATTCCAATAAATGAAACATAATTTTAACAGGTATTAACATACTGCATTCTGCTTTAAAACTCTAGTTATATTCAGTTCCAGCTGAAAAAAGTAGCTCAGGTCCATGATGTTAAACATATATGAGTTTTATTCTTCTTTAAAAGACGTAAAGCAAAAGAAAACTTGAATACCCTAAGTAAGAAAATCCAAAAACCTAGCCAAAAGAAATGTATCTGTCCACTTTTTAGTGAATTAAGGCATTGTCCAAAGAACATGTGCTTTGTACATACATAGGTCTTTCTTGCAGCGGTTCCAGCTGTGCAGTGTAAGACCACCTGGAATAACAATGGAGCCACTAGAATTACTTTTAATGCAGATACGGCAGCCAGGATTGGGTCCTATCTACATACAAGAAAACTTTTGCTTTTGAAGATATTTCCAGCCAGCAATACCTTTATGAATAGTAAAAGTTGCAATTTGAATACTTGAATTGTATCTCACATGTTTTTGGGTCCAGCACACTGTAACTGTTTCTCTTGATTAAATCTACTGCAGGACAGGGAAACCCTATGAAAGAAGGTCTGTCTCTAACATTCTAGTTAGATGGTAGAATTTTATAATATTCCTTGCTCTTAGCCTCCAGTAGAAATCACATTCTTTGAGTTATGTATAGGTCCCAAGACTTAAGGGAGACAGATTTCTGTCCTCCATTACCCAGTAGGAAATGGGAAAAATTAAATGTATGCAGAGTAGTGCAGTTAGTCAACATCACATCTGAACTCTTCTCCGTAATTAAACAGAAAAAGTTAGGGGGTGGAACGAATAGGGAAATTACTATGCTGCAAAGCATTTTAACAAGTTTTCCATTAAATGATGATAGGAAACTTGATTGGCAGCTGGCAGGAATATTAAGTGCATCTATTTTAATACCTGTGTACTTCTAAAATATTCCAAACCCCACTCCCCCCCCATTTTTTTTCCCTTTACACTCACTATAGTGACAAAGACACCTTTTTTAATAAGAAAAAAAAAAGCGCATTCATGCCTTCCAGAGTTAGGGTATTTTTTTCTACTTTTTAATATGATTAATAACTCTAACAGGTATTTTCAAAGCCAAACAGCTGGGTTATTGCTCAAGAAACAGCTGTTTCATTGCTAAATATATCCTTATTTCACCAGCCATCAGCTTGTTGAAGCTTTGCTGGTTACTTGCCTTTAAACATTTGCTGATAGCAAGAAAGTCCTGGTACTTAATCATAGCTGGTGCTACAAAAGCCGGAGCTACTTAGAAAAAACAATACACAGAGAAAAACATTGGCAGAAGGCTTTTTTCTTTGAGGGTGGGGAAGGATTTTTTTTGTTTCAATGCCACACATTAGGTTGCAACCAGATGTTCATGTTATAGATCCTGCCTGGATTAAAAAAACCCACACACACAAAAAAAACCCCCTTTTCATTCAAAAATGTCAATATCGTTTAACAGCAAATGTAATATAATTACAGTATTCAATAAACATTTAACAAGACACAGACATTTTCTGCAAGAAAATATTACTAGAGTGAGCCTTTTAGCAGTTTAGCAGTTAAATTAGTAATTTCTTTTATAACATCTGGTGAGCAGTCTCTAATTTCTAACATTTTGGAACAAAGAGACATCAGGCAGATTTTGAATTATGAATAATTTGCAGGTTGTTTACCTTTATGCCAATCTAATTCTCCACTGCATAGATGCAATTGAATACATTACAAATGTGTTTTCCATAAAAATATCTAAAATGCAGGAGGGGGAAGGTAGAGAACTGGTTCAAGCCACTCTGGCCCTTCACAGGCGTTGCCACGCCTGTCGCGATCCTCCTCACTTCTCTCAACATGTGATGGAGCCTCAGCAACCCACTCTGAGCTCCCAAAGTTCAAGAGTGCCTCTGTGCACTGACTCAAACCAGAGGAGTTGACCTTAGTAGAAACCTTTCTGTAAAGTCCGTGGATTTGGGATCAAGTCCAGTGAGGAGCCCCCGTGGCAAGAGGAGTGTCTCAGGAAGTGGGAGAGAGACAAGGGACCATTTGTGTGGAGGAGGATGGCCCCAGCCACCTGCCAATGTGCTTCTGGGCAGCCTGAGGACACGACCCATGGAGTAGAAAGGCTTCTTCCACATGGAGATGTTGCCAAGCCACTAAAACACTTTGCTGTGTGGAGAGCTTTTCCCTGGGTACTGTTACTCCCTAACATCCCAGTGCTTCTTGCTCTGTTTTCCCCTACTTGGCTGAAGACCTCAGAAGAGTTTGTGGCGATTTCCCTCCCCTTTGCAGCTCAACACTTGCCTGCACCACAACTGCAGTGGCTGCAGTGACACCTCCTCTGCAGGACTTAGGTCAGCCCACCACATCCACTGTGCCCACTTCTGCCTGCCATGGGGGTCGGATCCATCCTGCGCTACAGCCTCTGCAATCCTGTATGTTGGGAGAAGAGCTCCAGCAAGTAAAGGACCTGCATTCAGTGCTCCACAAACCACATGCTGGAAACAGTGTGATAAACCTTTCTCTGAGCTGTGGATTTCCAGAACACAGTTAATTTATTGCCCCTTATCTCGAATGGATGATAATACAGAAGTGAGTAAAAATTACTCTTTGTCATCGTGTCATCCATCAAAGATACAAGATTTTTGTATATTTTACATGAAAGGTTTAATTATCAGCCTATTTCTAAGTGACATAACTTTTATTCTTTAATCTCAAAAATTAAACCTGCGAGATTTTTTTAATGTATATGTTCCGTACATGCTCACAAAACTTCTAGAAAAATTTTATCCATAAAAATAGTCTTTTAAAGTATGCTTCCTGTTTCTTAAAGTATCAATGTTGAAAGCCTAGAAGAAAATCTCTTCTTGTGGGCACTTTTGTTTTGTATTGTGGCAAAGCATGGCTGGATCTCATTTGCGTTGTGTTGTCCATTCATTGACATCAGCTGAGACTGGTGCAAATATAGACTAGAATGTTATCTGATGTGAAGCACAATAGTGAATTTTTAACCCATCAGATCCTTTCCTTTTTCTCAGATCCTTTCCTTTTTCTGCCTACTTTTTTTTCCCAAAAAAGTTCAGAGGAGGCAAAAATAAAGCACACATACTTGTGGAGGTTTTGTGCTTTGCTGGATCATCTAGTGCACTTCCAGTTCCCCTGCAGGTCATGCTAACATAAACAGTCCTTAAAGAGGAAAGAGAGAGAAAAGAAGAAACAGAAGCTTAAGCTAGGCTTTGTTTTGCTCTCAGTAACTCACTTCCACATGTGAGAAGTGAACAATATTTTCTTCTATAGCCTTAAATCCCAAAGCAAAGCTACATAGCAGAAAGAAATAACATGTTTGCAAACACCAAGCAGCATCAGAAATTAGGCAGTACAAATCTTTTTCTCTTTGGAGAACAAAACCACTTTGGATCAGTAGGGAAGGGCACTCTGAATTCAAAATCTGCTAAGGCACAGAGGGACTGAAGAGCATTTTGTGCCTTTGATGGTAGAGGATCAGTTGTTTGCAATGATGAAAGTGCACAGTCTGTCCGAATTCTGTGCTGCCTTCACTGCAGATGGCTCTTGCCCTAATGACTGTGAACAGCCTTTGTGACCACTGCAGGTAATAGGACTTAGCCTTCTCATGCTTTTAGGAGTGCACCTCATTGCTACCTGCTAGGCCAAGAAACAGGAGTGCAAATGGAAATAGGCAGAGGTGAGTTTTTTGGGGTGATGATAGTTGTGTGGGATCCTTTTTCCTTCATGATTTGGCATTTCTCTGCTGCAGAGCAGCAGAGCATATCTGGGATGTGACGCCCTGTGGTAAGTGCTCCATCCAGCTGCAATATAAACAGAGCTTTTCACGGCACATTCTAAAGCTGTAACATTAAGGAGAATAATGGACGATGCCTTTTGATATCTTTGTGTAAACGAAGAATTTTATTACAGTGAATTACCATGTTAATTTATGAAAAGTAAACAAAACCAAGTGCAAAACTGATTCAATGTATAACCTAACTTTCCTGGTGCCTAATGAGGTGACAGTGATGGAATCAAAACAAATATCTTTATGTTTCATAAATGTAGGGAAAAATACTTCTGTGTTCAATCACCGCCTGGAGTCACTGACAATGCTGGCACACCAACACCACAGGTTTTAAAGTAACTAAAAGTCACTTTGTCTACTGGCTGGGGATACAGGCAGACTCACTGTGGACCACCATGGGTAGTAAGATAACAAGGATGGAGGGAAATGGCAGATAAGGTTGAGAAGCAGTTGGGCTATACTACACGTAAATAATATACTTTGCCCCTGTCATTCCCCCATTCATCTATAAACTATTGCAGAAGTAAAACTGTGCAAAACACTTCATACAGAGCACCTCCCTTGGGCCAGAACTTTCCTTTGACTCCCAAGGCTTGTTTTTTGTGGAAGAAGACATTGAAACCTGGGCCCATGGAAGACAAAGGGTTACCACTATTCCTAATACATTATCCATCTGGAGCTGGCAAGTTTCTTCCTGTGATGGTGCAGGTGCCCTGACAGGCCATTTGTCCAAAAAATCATGATCATGGGAAAAGCTGCAACCCAGGGTAAACCTTCAATAGGAATGTTGTCCAGACCTCTCTGGGACAATTTAGATGGATCTTTAGCTCTCTACATGTATGCTCTCAGATGCTCAAGAAAACCTGAGGATGACACTCCACCACAGCTGTACACTGAAGAGCATTTCTGTGCACAGACAGGAACTGGCAAATTTGGTTCTTCACAACCATTTCCAGTCCAGTTCCAAAAACAGCCATGCAAGGCAATAGAAAAATCAATATCCTACCAATTAGTAAACTACATCTAGATAAATTTATTATGTCAAGAGATGTGACATGAAATTAGCTTAATTCTTAAGTCTATGGATTGGACCTTTATGTTCTTAAAAACCGTCTGGAGAGCAGCCATGTGTGTCCCTTACACCTTATGAGCTTTTCCTGGGAAAAAAGACAGAAGGCACAGCCTCCCTAGCAACGCTCTTTTTCCCTCTCTTGTTTCACAATAGAAATATTTAGCAGCGAAAGTAACTTTTTTTATGTGGAAACTTAACAGAGAAACTTAGGCATCCATGGCAGAGTTCAGCACGGCAATTCCAATTGCCGTCTATACAGCCAAAGATTAATATCATACCAAAAGCTGTCAGTTGGCAGCAATGAAAAAAAATAGAGCCGGGAAGAGTCCACTTGTCACTGTCCATACATTTCTTAGTCTGATCAGGGGAATCCACGGTGTTGGCGAGACTCTAGCAAACAGTCAGGGCCTTGGACTCAGCCTCTTCTTGAGCTGCCAAGACATAATCACTCTAACATCCTGGACAGCCAAACCCTGCCTCCTTTTTAATAAGCTCCTATATAGGAAACCATTTATAGATAAAATAAAGGAAAATTATTGTGCTCACTTCATATTCCTGAAGAAGGAAATAGAAGCAAAGTAAATTAAGTCCAATTTGCATGGACTTTTGAAAACGCACAGTTTTGGATATAAGCTGTGGAGCAGACGTAAAATGTTGTAGCCTTTATAGTCAATATTTTATTAAATTTTTCCTTGTAAATTTTGCCGTGTCTTTATTGCATTCATTCAATAATGGGAGAACTTTCCTGTAGCTAATTCTAAGCCTTGAAATTTCCCCTCTTGTTAACCTGTGACTGCAGTCAAATGCAAAGAGTGTCTGCCATGCAATACAATAAGGGTAGATTCAGGTACCAAGGTGACTGTATTTTTTATTAAAATACCATTTTATATGCTCAGTTTCAAACTGATGACTGCATTTGCAACACCTAATTGCAACCTACAAATACTTTGCATTTAATGAAAATATCAAACTATTTTGGTTGAAGCAGTAGGTTGTATTACGCAGTGTAAAATCCCATTTTATGAAATTTCATAGAAATACAGATATAACTTTGCACTCTCCATTCTTGTTTGAACTTTATACTCTCTATATTGCAGGGCTTTAATAATTTTTTTTATGGTAAGTCTCTGAATATTTCTGTTGCATCAGGGAACGAGGCAGTTCCATTGTGACTAATTTAACACCTGTAAATTGCCATGGCTACCAACAAAAATCTTTCTAGCATTATGAGGTAAGTATCTATTCCATATTTTAAAGCAGTGGTAGATTTGGATCCACTGGTTTCATCTTATATTAAAAATCCTATTAACTTTATTCATCCACACACCATCAGGGAATGCACAACTTCTCACACTTTTTAAGGCCAGGAGGTAAACACTTCAGTCAGCCAAAGCTGAATTTCCTCATATTCTTCTTCTACATAGATCCTCACCTAATAATGGCTGAATTGGAATTGTTTTAAAGATCCAAGACAAGAGCAAGTTTTGCTTACAAGAGCAAAAAAGAAAATAGCTGAGCTATTTGAAGATTTTGTTTGAAGACTTGGTTAAAACAAAGATCTGTGTCGTCTTTGATTCTGTCCATCACTCCACAGCTACATCAGACTTCTGGTAAAATCGAGCAAGGTTCTGGAGGCCATCTTATGTGCAGCCAAATCATCTACTCCCCAGCCACCCTCTTAATGCTGCTTTGGACTTGCTTGAGGGAAAGAGCCTTGTCTACATCAGGTATGAAATGGCCTGGTGCTCACAGCCATGTCACCCAGGCTACAGCCTAATGGAAGGCATGACTCATGGCAGATGCCATAAAACTGGAATTTTTAGTGCCCAAATATGTCCTTCATATAGCTGCAATGTGAGTACCACATTCCGTAAGTGATGCCTGACATAACAGCCTATCCACTTTACAGGGACAAAGCTGGAACCCAGCAGCTGGAACACCTGCAGAGGTGAACCCAAAGGGTCTCAGTTTCATCCTTATTCTGCAGGAATTATTTCTCAAGAAGGCAATGAAACTCCATGATTTGCAGGGACAGAGAGCTTTCCTCCATCTCTTAAGCAAATAATTAAAAAAACAATAAGTGTAACACTGCCAATAAAAAAGCTTTCTAATTCAGTAATTTAGTTTTGGGCCATATTCTGGATTACATTTAGGTGACATGACTGGTTGAGTTCATTACTGCAGAGGCACTTGGTATAAAGAGAAGTGTCAAGAGGACATGAAGAATGACTGAAAAGGCAAAACAAACTGTATCAAACCCTCTAACCTCTGCTTTGTGCTTTGGCTGCTTCTCTTGAACAGTTTTACAACTCTGTGGGTACAAGTACAGAGTCCTCCTTTCAAAGGCTGCAAACATTTTGCAAAGGGCCCAGTAGGAGGAGGTTGTAACATAGCCAGATATATTCACTTCATCCTTCTGATTTAGTGGGAAGTGGTCAGAAAGGTCTCATGAAAAATATACAACACTTTCAGACAGAAAAAAAAAGGAAAAGAGCTTGGAATACATTGAAAGGAGAAATGAGAATGTGGGAATACAACTGCGTTGATCTTTTTGATAATGAATCCAGTAGGAATATTACTTATCTTTATACATGTGACAAGATTGTGGGATTTCATTTTTAGCAAGTCCCTTCAAAAATAGGAGACCGTGACATAAAAAATTCGTGCTGCTATTCAGATGAGGAAGACTTCCTTACGCGTACTGTATGTATCTTGGCAATCCTGAATGGAAATTTAGAAAAAAAAGAATGGGGAGATGCTTTTTGCAGGACACATAAATGTGAGTCTGCCATTTAATCGGATTTGGTTTAGTTCTACAGACCTTCTCTATTAAAATCAAACCCAAACAAAAGACTTAATTCATCTTTCATTTATACACACATCATGTAAGTCATAAGGCAAATCCACTGAAACTAGTTTTGTGAGACTGAAACCAAGTGTTATACACACAAAAGATGTGCTCAGGTCCTGTGTACCAAGTCAGGACTGGATCTGCAAGTAGCTGTATAATATCAACCCTACATAACACCTATTCATTCCTGACTTACTCAGAAGAAAACCCCAGCCCCTCCAAAAAAACCAGAATAAGATCTTTTCTTTAAGATTGCACAGAATACATCCATAGAACAAATCTTGGTATTAAGGTGTATTAGTCATCTTACTTCATTCTACATTTCCTCTCTTATTGTTATTCCTCTTTTTCATTTGTTCTTCCTTGCTTCAACTGTTGCTCTGCCTTCTCTTCTTCCAGGCACCAAGCATTTGTCTGATTCAATGAACTTTGACTTCTCACAAATCAGTTTCTTTCAAAGAATTTACACTGACAGAGTTTCTTTTGTCCTCTTGTAAAAAAACCCAAACCCAATACCTGTTGAAAATCTGAAAAGCTTTAGGTATGAAAAGTCGAAGAGTTTAGGCGTGCTGAAAGGCAATGAATATGCCTTTCTGCTCTATTTTTTCCAAGAAAACCTGAAAGAAGGTGCAGATATATTTTATGCAACAGGGATTCTTAAGAGCGGACATGTAGTTGCATTGCTACCTTTTCTGTGACAGTTTGGAGAAATGAGTTTCTTTTAAATGTTAAGTATTTTTTCTTTGTGTATATGGAAACCTTTCTTTTTTTAGTACCAAAAAGAATAAAAAACCCGAATGAACAAAGATTCTGTCAGGACAAGAAAAAGCTGCACAAGGATTCCAAGTCGCCTTTCATGCAGGGGTGGCCTGAGATCTAACCCTGCAGAGGATGATGGAGCGGGGAGATGGAAGCGGATGCCCGGAGCAGCTGCAGGGATACAGGGATGCAGGGATGAGCAGGAGGGGCGCGGGCGGCCCGGCAGCCACCAGGGGTCAGCCGAGACCTCCCAAAATCGCGCTCGGTGCCCCGAGCAAAACCATCTCCAGAGCCGGAGATTTGGTACCCTGTTCTGCAGGTATTTCGCCGGCTGATGCCTGCACGGAGCACTGGCGCATCCTTTTTATTCCCTCTGCATTTATGCAGTAATTCCACTCTTAAGTGTCACTCTCGCAGTATCCACTCGCAAGGGCTTCAGTTCGTGCTGATACATCACGGCAAGGTTTGTTACTTTTTTTTTCATACTCCCATGAGAGATGTATTTCAGGCTTCTACTTCGGAAGTAACGCAATCCAGCAAACTGATGGTGTGGGGAATGTGTCTCTGTGTCCCAAAACTTATCCAAAAGTTACAGATATAGCAAGTCAAAAAAATTTTCCATAATTATGGATATACCAGTCATATGCCAAATCTGTGCTTTTAAAAAAAATTCAGTTCACATGTAGCTCACTTTGTTTCAGATCAAATGGTTCACTGAACTAAAACTAAAAAAGAAACACAGCTAGCCAAACAGCCCGAGATCACAACCCTACAATAACAACCCGGGACACACACACAATAGAAAAGCAAAGCTCCTGCAGCAGCAAGGAAGCAGACTTCAGTCTCAAGCTTCCAGGGGGGTTAAAACAACAGCGAGTTAAACGTGCAACTTTGCATAATAGGAAAATATCTCAGTCTTATATTCCATGAGTCAAGAGTTGCAGAATCAGACCACGAGAATTGCCTACTGTAACTGAACCTGCATTACAAATCCTGGCTTTGTCTGCACGTGGAGGGAAACAAGGGTTTGCCAACACCAACTCAAGGAGAGGACCTGAAATTGGGAAGAATGCTTCTGCCCACATACTAGAACCTAGGAAAGTCCCTGAGACAGAAAAATATAAACCAGCATGTACTTAAACACTTTCCTGAAATAGGGCCAGTGTCTGTGGTAATGATTAGAGGACTTTAACGATCAAACTATTTTAATTAATAGTCAGATGGTTTTATTTTTCATGGAAAGAAAATATAAGCTTATAAACATACCCCAACATAAACTTTTTTTGTCTTACATAAATAATTGGGTTTTTGAATAAGGATTTATTTCCTAGAAATTTTTATCAGAACAAATAATAAAATAATACAAACAAGGCGTCTGATAATCAATCAAATTGAAAAAAGTAAATGAAAAAAAAATTTTTTGCTAATTTTGTGACTGACTGTAGAATTGCTTGTGCTTTGAAAAAACAATTCACTTGCATATTTTGACCACAATTTAGAGCACTTATATATTCTTTCCTGCTGGGATACAAACTGTTCTTCTTATTAAATGCAATAACTCTGTAAATATAATAACACACTTGCAGTATAATGAACTTTTCCACATTCAACCTTTTTTCCTGCCCTCAGTTATAATGACTACTTACTCTGAATAAAACATTGCTTGCTATACAGCTTGTTTGTACAGGATAAAACAATATAATATTTTTCTAAAAGACAGTTATAGCTTTATTCTGTCTTAACTAGAAAACCAGTCATACAATTATTTAGAACTGTTTATTTCAGTGTTGGAGACAACAAAAGATGACCTCCAGATTATGAAGTTCTGTCTCTGTAAGTGCTCATAAAATGATGTAATTCAGAAACACTTCTGCCTGTTCCTCAGGAACAATGGTCGCGATCTAAATCTGAGTCACACCATGCTATATCCAGAATTTCTCAGCAGGAGACTGGGAAAAAAATCACAGCCATAATTCTATCAATGTAGCAAAGGCTAACATAAAGGTAGGATTAGATGGACCAGGCGTTGACCTGCCAAGACTGGACATAAATTCAGAGCTAATCACACCAAGTAGATTAAAGAGTGGGGTGACACTATGTGTGTAAGTTACAGTGGACTGAATGTAATATTTGAAAATTCAGATTTCTTCCAATAGCCATTCCGCATTTGACACATATGTATGTGTGTAGATGTTTTTGTGCTACACAGCTGAAGAAATGCAGGCAGTGAATTTCCAGGAGGAGAATATGGCCTTCAGGTTTCTTGACCCCTGCAGAAAATGTGGGCATCTCATGTTCTAGCAGGCAAGACAATCTCTCTAACATCCTTGGAGCACTGCCATGAATCTTTGGTTCTAGTAACAATGTTGAGAAACCAAGGTCTAGATGGTATTTTCCTATAACAGACTGAGCCAGTTCAATGGGGTTGTGCCAATTAATACCAGCATGTGGGTTCACTCAAATATGTTCCAAATCAGAGTGCTATTTTTCATACAGACATTGCCTTTTTCCATCAAAGGCAAGGGACATGACCAGAATACTTTTAGAAGGATGTGTTTCATGGGAAGTTTCAAAACTTTATTGGGAAACATTGTTTGCATAAGAAATGGCTCAAAATCGAGGAACTTTTCAAACAAAATTAAGCAGATTTTAGGAGTTTTGGAGGACTTAAGAGAGAGTAGAAACTTGTGTCAGAGCAAGATTTCAACAAGACTGCTGCACACAGGGTTTGTAACAAGGTTCAGAGGCAGCTGAACGGTTGAAGAAAGAAGTTTGGTTTTTTTTATTTTAGCAGCAGCACTGCTGGGGTAGAGCACATCCTATCTGCTGCCTGCCATGTGCCTCTCTTCCCAAACACAGCACAAAACACGTCAGTCACTACTGGCAAAATTATGAGTTTTTTCTTCTACTGGAGAATTATGTTGGCTCTTCTCCACACTGTTCTGCTTCCAACTCACACCTTCCCTCTCAGACCCCAGCTCTCTTAACCCTTCCTTCGACACCCAGAAGTGCTGCTGTTCCTTGAACTAATTCCCTCTTGTTATAGCTCATTGCAAAAAAAAGAGTGGTGAGGAAAGAGGAATTGGAAACACACCTCTGAATCTTTCAAAGATAAAAAATCCAGTCGAGGTCTGAAGTGGAAAATTTCAGCCAATTCTGCTTTCCTTTTTGCTCAAGGCAACAGCTCAGCTGACCCAAAGCTTTTATGAAGCAGGAGAAGTGCACAGTTCAACAGCTATGCCTGCACACACAAATATAAATATATATACATACTGTATGTGCGGATATTTTTTTTTTAAAGCTGCTGTCTTGCTTTCCTCCCTTCCTTTGCTGCTGTCAGTGCTCCTGGCTGTGTTGCTAGACAAACCCTGTTCCAGACTGACCTCTGCTTCCCAGCATCCTGACAAAGAAACCTTGCCTGGTGGCTGCCCAGGGCTGGGGTAGGGAGTTGTGCATCTCTCCAGACAATCTGGATATCGGGAAAGGAAGCTGACACTAGTGTATAGAGAGAGCTATTCATAGGGCTGAAGAAAAGGTCCCTAAAAAAGAGGACACTCCAGCATGTACCTGGTGACTACTGAAATGTTTCCTGCATTAAAATTGCTGCCCAATATTCCCAGCAAGAAATCTATCTATACTTCTACCACCAACAAGAAAACAACCAAGAGCTAAACTACGAGGATCAAAGGCATGTAGAATCCAGGTGAGCATGCTTATTCAGAGAGACAGCAAAGCTACGGTGCTACTGGAGCATGAAGCAACTCCAAGGGATTTAACAGCTGTCAGTGCAACAGGTTAGGAGTTTCTGCCAGATGCTGTTGGGGAAATGTATCCAGTACAGCTCAACATCTGGGACCCTTGGTTGCAACTGAAATGTAGAAAGCACTGTGATATGATGGACAAAAGGCTTCTGGGGCTATATGTACCCCACCCTTCTTTTCAATTAATTGGGAAAAATTCTTGGGTGCTAGAAAGGACAAGTCATGTAACACAACTAAAGAGTAACTTCAGTAATTTATTTATATATTTACAAAAACATATGTCTCTTATTAGGGGTTTTTATTATTAGACCATTTTTTGAGACCTGGGAAATATATACTGAAATTAAACCACTTGTTATTATATTTATACATGATATATATGTGAGAGGGAAGGAGTTTTCCTATAGGTGATAACTCTAAACCTGCTCCCAGTTACATCCAGGCAAAATTGCCTTTAACATTAATAGGAGAAGAATCTGACCTGGTGAGAGTCAGTCAGACTTCCTCTGAACTCAGCAGGGCCTGAATAAAGTCCAAAGGATGGCTTGGCTCATGGAAGCTCATTCAAACCCACTTTTCCTGAATATGATCATGCTCTCCTAGGTCAGCTTCAAGGAAATTTGTATTCTCTCATCCTTATATGTGCCTGCCTGAAACCAGAGATACCTTGTTGGTACATTAGGAGTAGAGTTTGTTACATTTCTTTTCCAGTTTCTGTTTTATTCATTAAGGACACAAGCATCCAAAACTGCCAGTCCTTCTTTGCAGTTTTCTGGGAGAGGTCTGATTTTTGAAAGCATCCTGCATTTGCTACTCCTATTCAATTTTCCTGCAGTGAGTGCTCAGCAGCTCTAAAAATCTCTCAGGCTCAAGTTGAAAAAAGTATGTAAAAAACAACCCGAGAAAAAAAAAGCCCACAACTCCATCTAAAATCTTAATATTCTTTCCCTGTTCACCCAATGCCTCATCACATGCTGAAGTGCTTTGCTGGGAATGGGATGTGTCTAGTGCCAAGCACATCTCACAGTGCTTTGGTGGTGGATGCTGAAGCTGAGCTCCCGGAAGGCAGAGCCCACACCTCCAAGGGGCCCATGGCACCATCCCTCGCATCCCAGCCTCAGTCCCTGAATGATTTTGTGAAGACCACTGGAACCATATGGACCCAGAAAACTAAAACAATGACAAAATGCCATCTGCTCCTCTGATTTGCACTTTGAATAGCTCTCTGCAGCGCTGCTAAACAGATGAGCAGCATCATTAACTGCAACAGGAGAGAACTATGCTGTGCTGGCATTTCTGATGCTTTCTTACATGAGGGGCACGATGGCACAGCCTGCAACTCTTTATATCAACAAATGACAGGCACAGATTTACTGTGGAGAGGGGAAGGGGCAGAAGGAAAGAGAGTCTGCCAGGTGGAGCCAGCCAGAGCAAAGTTCACACCGTACAGCACAATTGTCTGCCCAGCCCCTGTTAACATGGGAAACCTGAGCTTAAAAGTGTGACTTAAAAGTGTGGGGAGTTCTGCAGCACATGAACTGGGCAGTTAGTCGTCTGCCCTGCAACAATTTGATTTTGTATTAACTTAAACTAGGGGCCTATGTATAAGTGAACAGAGAAACAGTGACTGTGCGAGGGAAGAAAAAAATGTCAGTTTGTATTAATTCAAATTGCCTAGGTCTTTATTATTTGAGAGCTCAAATTAAAACAGGCATAAGTGTAAGAACAATTTCAAAGGGTTCGACCTTAAATTGGAAACAGCTAAGTAGCACTGAATAAGTTATTTTCCATAAATATTTAGACAGTCAGCAGCTCACAAACCACGGGCAGGTAGAAATTCTTGTTGGCAGAAACAGAACGCTGGGACCTATCAAGCTCAGAATTTTGTGTTGCAGCTCCTGAATTGTTAGGTATTTATGAAGCTCCATGGGTTTTAAGAAGTATTCTAGGATAACATGAAGAGAGGTCTTAAATGCTATGGTTAGACTAGAGACTACTACATAGGATGCATATTTCACCTGCACAGCCCTGGACAGAGTAGAGACCTTCAATGAATCCTAATGAGTAACTGCAACTAGAGAGGTAAACACGCCAATCAAAATTATAAATAACAATTTAAAAAATAATAATAGTTTCCATTCATTATTTCAACATTTTTCTCAAACTGGCACATTGAAAAATTCTGTCTCATGCCTTATTTAAACTAGCAACATGTCTTATGTGCCCATTTTTCTAGATTACATTTACATATTTATGATTACATTTCCAGACTCCCCAAAAATTTCTCTTATGACTCCTAAGTTTCAAGGAAAGCTTGAGTAGCAAGAAAAAGAATTTCAAAGTAGTCCCCTTCAGAGACATTCAAATACCTTAGAACTGGAGAAAAACAGGGTGATGAGTTTACCAAGTTGCACCTCTAGACCTCGATGCATTTCAGCCCCTCAGATGGTTTTCACACAATGTTTTTCAAGGTTTCAAATCATTAGAATCTGAATTGAGAGCACTTCTAAAGCATGGAGTGTAAAAGGCTCTATAAAGTAGGTTAGCCTATTTTTTTAAACCCAAAATTGTTTTGGCCTCCATAACCTGTGCTTGGTAAGCATTCTGGGCAAGATGGAATTGGCTGACTCTATAGCCACGTATTGTACAAGTAGGCATCACACAAGTCATGTACAAGCAGGACTCCTAATAGTCTTCAGCTTTCAAAACACTAACCTTCACTAAGGGAGTGAAAAGAGCTGTCCTACTTGTGTGGAGGGAACCTAACAAACACTCAGGAACAGCTTCAATACTTTCCAGTTTATGGAAACCAAAAACAGAGCTTAAAAGAAAAGAAAAAAATTTGGAACTTTACTCATGATGTAGCCCTGATTTTGAGAACCTTATTGATGAAGATGGAAGGTAGTACATGTAGAGTTTTGCTTTGCTGAATGGAGAATGAGCACTGAAGTGTGATTCTTGTTCAATGTGGGGAACAGCATTCTGGCTATTCAGGGGTAATGTTTACATCAAAACCTCATCATATTAAATCCCAGAACAGGCCTAATTTTTGACCCATACTCATTCATAGGAAACTGAGCATACGCAGCAATAAAGCAGCTGGCCTTAGTGCCCACCTATGCCTTCCATTGACTGGGGATATGTTTGAACACAAAGAAATACTGCTTTTGTTCTTGTTCCTAAACACTTCCAAGAAGTCTAGACACACACCAGTACTATGCAGGCATGCAGATGAATGTATGAGGGCAGAGGATCTAACAAACCATACAATGGACAACAGCTTCAGGAAAAGTTGTGTTCCTATGAGCACTAGCCACTATCTCACAGGTTCTTTTTAGCAAACAACATAAGCAAAGCAATGCAGTTGGTCCAGCACTTTTTGTTTTGAAATATCCTGGGATATCGCTCAACATAAGCAGCCTTTACACTGCTGACAGGTGACTTGGAATATGACAGCCAGTTCTGACCAAAGGCAGAAAGGTTAGACCTGTTACAGAAAACAGCCACTGCTTTAAAATCAGTCCATCAGAAACCATCTCTGTTGACCTAATTATTCTACCCCCACTGAAACTGATAGAAGTCTCTGATACACTTCAGAGTTACCAGAAAAAAGTTAAACATAATTTTACCTCTAAAAATCACATCCATTGTGACCACATTTCACAAAAAGGATTTTGCTCTTTATGCCAAGGCATCTGCACAGAGCTTAGGGAATCCAACACTGGGCAAGCTGAAATGCATTTATTTTATTTATATTAAATCTACCATATAACATCTGGGCTTAATGTAGAAGTACATCATAGCAGACAAAAACATTGAAATCAGAAAACAACCCCTAGTCTACACGAGCACCTTGCCTGTGCATAAATAAATTTACCATTTACAAAAAGGCCAGGTCAGAGAAATTAGTGTAAATGTCCTAGGCTAGGTTTGTCAAGCTGAAACTTTTCAAGTCTTTGAAAATTTGTGGACAGAAGGCAACAGCATGATCAGCCACAGTGCTTTCCTGCAAAACAGCAAACCCAGGATTTTACTACACAATTTTTTTAGGAAATGTAATAACTTGTGGTAGAAACAGAGAGTTTAAGACCTTGCAGTGGTTAATTGAAATGTTATGAAAATATTTATATTTGTCTTGAAATGAAGCTACAAAGCAAAGAATTTCGGCATTATAGATTGGAAAGAGCCTTGACACTCTCTCTTCTTTTTTCAACTTGCTACCTTTAGGATACTTGGTATTGACCGATTCAAAAACTCAATCAACAAAGAACACACCTGCTGTGCCAGATGACATGGTAAGAGGTTTTTGAAACATGTTCAAACTGTTTTCTACCTGTTCTTTTCAAATACTCATATTTAAAAGAAAAAAAAAATCAAAATGAGAAACAGTTTGCCATTTAACTTCCCATTTCAAAATTCTTGTCTCCATAAGAGAAATTAATTTTCCTGCACATTTTCTTTGGCAGAAAAATAAAATATTTCTGATTCATATTCCACAGATGTTAAACTGTGACTGCTAGTATTGTTCATTGTAGAATTACAGACTGCTTTTAATATTTAATGGGATTTAATAGTCTTGACCTAAACATGCTCCTTTCTGTGAAATACATTAGCATTGAACTGATTTAGAGTAAAAAGATCTAGTGTTGTGCTCTTTTGAACTGATGTGTCTGGGGTATTTTTGTTTCTTTTGAAACAGTAATTAATAGAAGTAGCAATAACAAAAGGAAAAACCGACTAAAAACAAAACAAACAAAACTCCCACCCGAACAACTAAAAGTAATCAAAAAACCTGAAATTTACACACTGATTCATGTCAGGAGGTTTACCTCAGAGATAACCAGCTTTTCATTATTTCAAATAGATTTCAAGATTTAACTGTGTAGGATTGGAATCTTTGGTGGTATGACCCAGACTTTCACTCACTTTTATTCTCTTATAAATTTCTACAGTTGATTAAAGTATATTTCAGGCTTCCCAAACATTTCCATTAAAGTTGCTTTGTGTTCATGAAATGCTCTTTATGAGAATGCCAAACCTCAAAGTATATCCTGAATCAGCTGGTTCAGGCAGCTTTTAACATTTCTTTGGGCCCAGGTCTATGAAGTCCCCAGCACTTATCTGCAGCTCACTCTAAGGCTTCATTAACCAGATGTTGTGGGCACCACAAGATCGAATTGTCAAGCCTGTATTTCTGGTACAGCATTGGAATGGAAGGCACAGTTTAAACCCCAACTGGGGAAAACTTGTTTCAGGAAGTTACAGGGCTGTTTTGGGCAAAAGGACAAGAAAATTCTATAACACCAGCCTATTTTACAAAGTCCCATTAGATCACTTAGCAAACTTTTTGGCTCCTAAGAACAAACCCTCAGAAAAGAAACTCAATTACCTTCAGATGCACATGACTAACTCATTGGTTCCAATAAGTACCAAGCCTGTGCATGTGCTTTTTGAGCACTTATGAACGAACCAAGCTAAGATGCTGGCAGATTTACAGGCTGGATGCAGTTCTGCTTTTTTGTAGAAGGTGAAAGAAGATGAGCATCTCCCACTTCGGAAACAGCAGCTATTCCACAAGTACAGGAGCAGCTTATCTCAAGGTGCATTCGGCCTTATAGGAAGAAACCTCAGATGTGCAACACTCCTAGTTTTCTAGGAGACAATATGCATTAATTGCAACCTTTAAATCAATGGCAGAACAGTTTTGTTTTGCCTGAATGATGAATGAAGATTGTTATTTCTAAATTACATGTTAAGATAGTGAAATTGCTATAAGATTTCCTGAGGTTTGAATATATTTTCGAACTGAGATCTTAAAGGCACTAGCAATGCCAGAAAAAAATTAAAGAGAGAAAAATTTTAAAATATTTTGAATATTTTATCATCTTAGCTCAAGAGAAATTAAATTTTACTTTTTGTTATTACTTAAATATTTGAAAAATATTAATTAAATATTTAATATAATGAAGTATTGCGATAACTTCATAACAAAACTCCCACTGGTGTTTTACATTAAATGTGGTTAATTTCCCCCCCAGATTTCTATGCAGGTCTGCTGGCATGATGCAGAGGGATTTTAAGTGTAAAGAAATCAGGAAAAAAAAGTATTATCAATTGCTACAGTAAAATTTTAAAGTAGGAAGAACTTATATGTGCTGGATTCTTATATGTGCTGTATGACCTTAGAGAGCACCATATAGCACAGGTTAAAACAGCCATGGAACATACTCAAAGTGAGGCAGCAGGGATGCTCAGCAGTCAGTGCTCAAACATACCCCCTGTGCAGTTTTATTTAGCAACAGAAACAAAGCTCAAGTGTTTAAAGGAGATTTACCATACCCACAAGAACTGTGGGTTGTGATAAAGGCCAAAATACCATTTATGGAAGCACACTTGGCCTTTTCAGCAATCTCTTGTTGGAGTTAGAGCCCAGCTCTGAGGAGCACACAACCACCTGTGTGTGAAGGACGCTGTGTGCTCTGGGGAGAGGAGAAGGAAAGGGACACCCAGGCAGGAGACCTTCCTGGCATGGTCCTGCCCTGCTCCAACACAGCTTCTGCCACCTGTACTTTCTCCACCTGTAAATACAGGTGATAATCCTTTCTAAGGGATTGGAGAAGTGGTTGGGACTGTTTCATGATAGAAAGAATAACATGATTAAAAAGGAGGTGCTAGCAGTTTTGAACATTAAAATGGTATTTGTCATCAGTGATAAAATAGATTGTAATTTGCTTTTGTGTTCTTGTGTGGAGCAACATTCTGTCTCCTGAGGAAGGGGAGAGAAGGTGCATTTTCCCTTTTTATATGCATATATCTGTATCTATTTTATAACATTCACACTTTGTTTCTTTTTTGAATACTAGGTGAGCCAGTAATGCCTCACCTAAAAAGGTATTCTTTGCTTTTTTGTTAAACTTCTGTGTGAAAATGCCTGCATAGTCACCAATTAGTGTTTAAACATCAGGAGAAAGGTTTAAAAGCTCAGGTAGGAAGAGACGAACAGAAGAAAATGATCCAGGGCCGTCCTTAGGGCTGATTCTGACTGTGTGACTTAAAGCATATCACATTGCTTAACAGTTTTGAAAGGTATTTAAACTCATAGCTCCAATCAAAAGCACTAACTTCAAAATAAATTCGTAAAATAGGAAAAAGTTAGGACTTTCACTCAACTAAACTTAGATCTTAAATCTAGATATGAGCTCTAAAATGCCTTTATTTTTTTTCCATATTAACTGAGGTTAGTATGAGTTATGCTACTGTAAACAAAGGAAGAATTTCACAAAAAGTTTCTGTATGTTGTGGTTACATACACAGTTATTCCCTAAAATTAGGGGTAATTCCTCACAATAAATAATACCTATAAAGTAAAAGAAAGGCAGAAGCTGCTTAAAATAAGTCAGAGGTGAATTGTGTGGAGTACTGTTAAAGTATAATGGTAGGAGTCCTTTGTACCATTCAAAATATCTTTTCATATTAAAAATGAATAATGAAAGAACTATTACATTGAAAAAATGTAACGCTTAAAGCAGATGTAATACATTTTCACTACGGTCAGAAAACGGTCTGCAGATAAATTGGCTAAAAGTATGTCTTTGGCTACTATTATATTTTTTGTTCCAATAACTTATTTATAAGTTTGTCCTGTCAGATTTTTTGTTTGCTTTTTATTTTTTCCTGAGAAGTCTGAGGCGTAGTTCTGCAGTTTTATCCCTCTAAACTGAAGGGAACTGAAACGAGATACAACAATTTTCTCCTGAATGTGGATTAGGTAGCACCTTCTCTGTACTTTCCTTCTTGTCTGTCTCTCTAGAGTGGTTTGACTGTCACATTTTCTGAGACTCCAAATACTGGACTCCCTGAGCTCTTTCAATGCAAGGACTAAGGTCTATGGAGGCACCATAAATGTTGCAAAACACACCTTCTGGGGGCTTGCACCACAGTGCAGTTAGGGGGATTCAGACACACCTCTTCTGATGGTCGAGTGGGAGGAAAGAGGATTGGAGACTTGTGAAGGCAGAACAAGCTGCTGCAGGCAGCAAAGCTGTTCACTCTTTCTACCTCAATGATCTGTAGTTTCTCAGAGAAACTTTCTACCGCCCCATGAGCGGAAGCATGGAGCACACTGGGCTCTTTGTGCAGTCTCAGTGCCATGTTTGGGAAGGGTTTCTGGGACCCTGAGCTCTCGGGTTGCCCCTTGATGCACCTCCAGCATATTCAGCCAACTTACAAGCAGGTGGAGGCAGACACACACACACAGAGCAACTGATGGCATAAGCTCAGCTTCAGCCCATTTCCCATCCCAGACTGCCCCAGCTGATGAGAGGCTGCTGAGGTGAGCCTCACACACCACTTTCTTCCCAGCTACGTTTCTCCAGCAGGTTTATCCACAATGATCAGGGGCTTTCTTCAAAGAAATTGTTGCCAAAGTCCTTTCCACCATCCAAAGAGCTCATCAGATAATGTCTGACTCAAACCATATCCAAGCCATTAATTTTGCTTTTAAGTGGTATGACCATCTCTAAGAGTACACTGACTGCTCTGTCTCACAGTTCAATGGTAAAACAACCTAATAGGGCAATATTTTCAAAGCATAACTTTTGTGTTTTATTTAAAAGAGCAACACAAAGTCTTCTAGTTGTTCAAACTTTTTGCCTTTCAGTACTGCATTCTCTAATCCTCTTATTATGAATGGCCAAACAGGAGAACTAGATTTAAATTCTTTCTAACTCTTGTTGTTTTATGTATCTTTAACTTCTCCCCTTTAAAACTTGAGAGACAAGCTTTTTACTGTCCTTTTTCATGTGGAAGATGATGCAGGTCTCAGAATATCTTGGCAGGATCAGGGGTTATACACATCCAAAGTTTGCCAAGAAATATGTAGAAGAACATATTCTGACAATACAGTGAGAAATTTTTGAAATTTTCTTGAGCTAAACCAGAAAAAGCCCCCAATCTCATTACTCTGTGTCACAGGACAGCTGTTTCAAAATCTGTTGCCCTTTAACATCCTATTTTGTTCTGGGTCAAATTCATATTTCATTAACTCCTATTTGTCATTTGCATCATCTGCACATTAGGATACACAGTACATCACAAAATATTTCTTTATTGACAGGCAGCTTATTCATGGCATTATGATACTGACAGTGTGGCACATTTTTTTAATACTTAGACATAGGTAATATTCAAAACATCTATTTTGCTGTTCTTGACTCCTCCCACTCCAGAAGATTGAAAATTACCAGGGAATTCATACTTACAAGTCTGAATTTCTATAACCACATTTTAAACAACAATGTTAATTTATTTATTTCTGCATGTTTCCCTGTGTAACTCAAATTCTGATCAAGAGAACCAAACTTTTAATATAAACATTCGTTAGCACTCTTTAGTAGTCAAAGCCATCATTTTTGACACCTCTTACAGTGATTTATTTCAGGGAACAATGCAAAATTACATGCAGAAGAACATGCTGACTTTCAACATTCCCTTAATTTCAGTGCTTTACTGAGGTTTCTGGTTCTCTGTGTTACAAAATTTACAATAGTGATAATGCTAAAATATTTTAAAATTCCCTTGAGACGTTCAGATTTTTACCAGTTTACAAAAAGTTCCTCAGAGTGAAATGTAAGCTTTTAAGAAAGTACTTCAAAAGAAAAAAATTAAATACATTCTGACTGGCCTTTGTCATCCAGATAACAAAAAAATTAATTCATTGTTTGGACAAGCCAGTGAGTAAAAAGTAACTGAATTTTTGGAGGAGATCAAGTACTTCATACAACACATGATTTTTATCAGCTTTAAATTGTAGGAAACATATAGTGAATCCAAAATAATTTTAAAGTAAATATATTAGAAAGCTTATGGAGATTATCAAAAGACATTTTTTTATGGAAGACTGCATAGCTACTCTTGCTTCCAAACATCACATGAAATATTTTCTTACTTCAAGCACACAAAACATTGAAAGTAAAAATGTTCTTTATGGAAAAAAGCACAATAAATACTGTAAAGACCTAGAGACTGTGCCACTTAAGAAAAAAATATGAGTACAGAGGTTGCAGTTTTATTGTTTCCATAGAACTGTATTTTACTTAAGACAAAGTTCAACTGTGCAGTGAGAGAGAACTAAAGAAAAGCAGCCCATTTAATGTGCACACTAACAGCTTCCATGAAAGAGAAGAGGAAAGATTTGGGGCTAAAGGAAAGAGCACTTTGAGAGATGTGTGGCACATGGGGAGACTGCACTCCTGCGGAGGGGATGACACCTTTGCCAGCTTTTGCTTCAAAGAATTGACCAGGACTGGCCTCTTCTAGGAGCCCTCAAATGTCCCCTCAGAAACCTCCCTTCACCCTTCCCTGTGGGGCAGGTCCCTCCCATGCCCTTTGTCTTTGCCCTCCCCACCTGTGGAAGAGGCAGGTGTGGTGGTGCCTCTGTTTTCTCAGCTCAGAGTTATGTGGACATTGCCCATATCTCTGGGCAATTAGCATTTTTACCTCTTCTTGGGCTTCAAGCTGTCCTGGGTTGTGGGACACATATTGAGAAAGTAAGAAAATTACAGCCTGAAAAGTATTCCAGGCTGGAGCTTTTCAGCTCTGTTCTCAGCCGATAAGCTGGTCCAGCTCAAGGCTAGGGAGAATTTCTCCCAGGGTGATAATTTGGTCAAAATAAAAAGGAATTAATAACAAAGATAGAACACCTGTTGTGGTGTATGACCAGGCCCTGGGAATGGAGTGTCTTCTCTCTGAACCAATCACCTTTTCTGTACTCTTGGAATTGCAAGTCATGCTATAAAACCAAGTGTGTCTCTGAATAAACTTGTCTCTTTCTTCTTGTCATGAAAGATGACCATGTAGCTGTGCATCTTATTTCCGCTGTACTTAAAGGGTTAAACACCCATTCCACGGCTACACTGGGTAGACTCAGAATTTAGAAAAACTGGTGAAACTGGGGCAGGTGCCCTGCTTCCTAACTGGAAGACAAATGCTGCCAAACAATAGCACCCATGCATAGAACTCCTTGGGCAGAATTGCTACCAACCAGATTAGCCAATCTTTGCTGTAGAGGGAAATCTGAATCATCTTTCCAGGATCTAAGTTTATAGAGAAAATGGGAAATTACTCTAACTGACATGTGGAAAAACTGAAGTTCTAACTTCAAAAAAATACCAGCCAACCCAAGAAGCACCAGGGCAGCTAACAGCAACAGGCTGGTGCACTAAACATAAATGCTGTGATTTCAAATAGAAAACACCAACAAATTTGAGTTAGTACAGTTAGAATCACCACCAGCAATCAATATTGATATGTCATAGCTCTTTCCACATCACAGCATTGTGTATTTGGCTAAAACTGTAATTGTTCTCATATGAGGAAACTCAAAGTAAGGATGAATGAGATTATGAAATCTGCAGAATGCTTTCAAGAGATGCCAAATGGATCAATGTCATAAGAAGGGATTGATTTAGACAACAAGATTAACACCCAGAACGATGAAGCTTTGTATTTCATATCCAAATAAAGAAATGGAAGACTTAGTAAAGCAAATAACTGGAGAAATTGACACTTACTGACCAAGTTAACATATACAAACAAAGATAATTGATATGAGCAAAATTTGATACTAAGATTCAATTTGCCAGTTAAAGAAATGCAGCACAAACCTCATTGTCAAATTAGGATACCTTCTCTCATTGCCCTTGTTTGGCTTTGCCATCCATGTCACTATTAAGACAAAGTGCAGGTGAGCACAACACATATATCACATGATTTGACATTGCACCAGGAGACTCACAGAAACAGTGAGTATAATAACATATAGCTCATGTGCTTGACAATTTGGTGTACATGCAAGTACAGATGAAGATTTTGGCCAGAGTTGCAAAAAAAAATTTCTTTTCCAAATACACGTTTGATTCATCTGCTACAAGCACCACGCACTTCACCCTAAAAGAAGAATCCTCATAGATCTCAACTCCAGCTTAAGTCTAAATGCATGAATCTTGAAATATTGAAGGGATCTCAAAATATGAAAGGAATTTTAGTGTCACAACAGGCAACAACTACATTTACTGGAGTAAACTGCATTTGTTCATCAAAAATCTGTGTCTCAAGAATTAAACTACAGATTTTCAACTTGATCAGCGTTTTCATTTGGATATACAGATATAAAGGGTGGAAATGCATGGGAGATAAAAACAGGTGTCTGTATACTTCTGAAAGCAAACAGACATCTAAGGGAACAAAACTATGGCAAGCATAAAGATGAATCTGTTGGCTTAACAACCAAAAGTTATTCAGAAGAGTAGGAGGAAATTTATGGGATATACATTAAGAATGAAAATAGAACATCTGCTAGGAAAGGGATATACAGGGGAGCAGGGCCAAAAAACATTACTCAGCACAAGGAAAATTCATGAGGCTTCATAAGACAAAGGACAGAGAGGAGCCAGAAACAGACTGGACTGGCAGGGGCCATGCTCATGCCTGTAGCACATCTGAAAAGAAAGGTTCGCCCTTGACATAGGCTCAGATGAACTCTGACTGGACTCTACTAATTCAAAACTGCTTGTTGGTACATTTGTTTCTAAATGAGAGGAGGAGTAAAAGAGCTTTGATAGGGCAGTGGCTGTAATTGTGGTTCTTATGACTTTACTGACCAGTGCTGTGAACTCCTTCCTCTGTGTTGATTCATAGCCAGGAGTAACTGCAGGTGCCACCACCTCCAGTCACCAGGAACTGCAGCTGTCCCCTTTGTCCAGCCCTTTACATGTAGATCTTGCCCGTGCTGTTCCCACCCAGACTATCATACCCAGGAGTAGGTGGTGGAAAAGCCCATCTTTGCTCCCTGCCTCAGAAGAAATGAGAAGGCCCATGAGTGAGAAATAAGCCAAACAACTGTCTCACTCATTAACCACACTGCTGGACAGCGAGAGCCCCTCCCACTGCACCAGCTAACTTGCATAGAAATTGTCACTGGTTAATTTTCCAGTGAGGAATCTTCCAAGCAAAAATGCAATCTGACCATCCTTGAAGCTGTTCTTTTAGAACTTGTATTATGCAATATAGGAAGAATGAGGATATTAATTTAAAGCCCCTTTGGAAGAGCAGCTTCAGTTCTACTTCTTCAGAGGTTAATGAAAGGAGCAAACTCTCACTGCCTCATGCAAAAACTTCCCAGGCTGGGGTTCTTTGTGAACTGGGCACTGCTGCCCAGGGGTGTCCTAAGTTTGTGAATTTGACCTCCGTATTTTTCTAACTTCACCATTATATGGCATTGTGATTACATAAAACATATCCTGGAGTTCCCCAAGGCAACACAAATGACAAACCTACTATAGTCTTCCCATTTGGAAGAGTGTGATTACATCAGATGAAACAATTTGATATTCCACCTAATTTCTAAAATTATGCCTGGAGACTGGATTTTTGAGTGACTACTCCCTCATTTACATGAAAACTTAGGATAACCAACAGAAAATGAGGTTGTAAAACATGCTAACAGTTCAGCTCATCCCTAAGAGAGAAATTTACCAGTATGATTACAAAAGAATAACCTGCCATAATTTGTCTTTCAAGGATCTACACCCTTGTTATGTCTGAAAAGTAAGACAACCAAGACAAAACTAAGACATTTGTCATTTTGAAAGGGTCCCTCCTCAATACAATTGAGAAAAAGTCTCTCTCTGTGGGTACTTTTCAGATTCCTGTCCATGTTTTTCACATGCTAACCTGGGATTATCACTTGTACACTTATACGTTGAGGGACCAAGTAAATCCGTCTACTATCTTATTTTTACTGGGACTGACCTCCAAACAGAACAGGAAATCTCTTTGTAAGCAAATTCCCATAACCAGTCCCCTTGCTGTTTAGTCTGCATTGGATTAAGCAGTGACTTGCTTGCTTCTTTGATTGGCAACTATAGTACTATAAAAACAAATGTACAGAGCAAATCTCACCAGAAAAGCCTCCCAATCTGCAGACCCTTTCAGCTTTATTTGGACTGAAACTTGATGATAGCTCCACTAGACAGGAAACACTCACCCCTCCTTTTTAATATGGCACTACCAGGAGGACACATTTTCTCACAGACCAAGCAGCAGAGCTGAGAGCAGGGGAGAGAGCAGGAACACCAGAGACCTCCTATAATACATGTCTCAAATTCAAGCTGTTGTAAGACAGCAGAAGCTGACAACACTATTTATTTAACCTACGTTTAATTCTTTAATTGAGAAAAAACATGGTTTATGCCATGATTGAAATTGGGTGAGATAAGGAGAAAGCAAAGCAAAAGTATCCCAGGCATTTTAAGCTCACCACATGGTAGAAGCTGGGAGGAGCAGACACTTGAACAGCAAACCATTTTTTTTGGTTTGTTTTCTAACTGGATATAACACACTGCTTGCTAATAACACTTTGCAATTCTGTATCACCAGGAAGACCCTCCAGGTGATTAGGACTCTGCCTTTGGTGCTGTAAGAATTCACAGATAGGCAGAAGGGCTCAACATGTACAGCTCCATATGTACAGCACGCAACACTGACAGGAAATCTTAAGATAAACATACATGTGACAGAAAAGGAGTTGGGGGCATTATCCTGCTGTTCTGCAGCATATCTACCAAGTCGTGATATTTATATGAAGTGACCACATATTGAAAAGTAAAAGACATGAAATATTCATTTTTGAGACCAAATAAGAGATGCCACATAACTGACCTAGCATTACACAAAGGAGCCACCAGCAGGTGTGAAGTGCAAGTCCTGCTCTTCTTACATTTGTATCATGTGCATTTGACACTGCTCTCAAACTCAAACCTCACCAGCCATCCCAGCCAACTGCCCCAGTTCCTTAGAATCCTACAGTATCTTGAGTTGGAAGGGACCCTTGAGGATCATTGAAGTCCAACTCCTGGCCCTGCACAGGACACCCCAAGAGTCACACGGTGTGCCTGAGAGCACTGTGCAAATGCATCTTAAACTCTGGCAGGCTGGTGCTGTGACCACAGCCCAGGGAAGCCTCCTCCACCCTCTGGTCCAAACATAACCTCTGCTACATATGTAATGTTAGGCTGTCTGTTTCAAAGCTGTGGATTCACCTCCTGCTGCTACCAGTACAACCATGGTGAAAGAATACCTCCAAGAACTGGAAACTGTACAGGCAAGAACATGTGTCTATGTGCACAATTCGTCCAAGTCTGGATGGCCACAGAAAAAAAATATTCTGCTGTTTCTTCACCAAAATAAAAGATGGTGACAGGTTTGAAATTATGTAGCCACCTACCTGTGCACAAGAACTTAAATCCAAAAGAGTCCTAGCACTTTAAGAAAGGCAAATCGCAGCTCCATACCTGAGTTATTTGCACTCCATCTGGGCCAGCTACACCCCACCAGGCTGAGGTCTCCTTCCTAAAAACCCCAACAGAAAGGACACAAATAAAGCATCTGTGAGATTCTTTAGCCTTTTTTAACTGAAGAAATGGAGATGGCCACTTACTGTGAAACACAAGGCTATTAAATCCAGGAAACACCAAGAAACCCATGGGCTATTGCTTCTTCCTCCCAGTCTCAGCTGTATTCTGACCTTTTATCTCACTTTCTTTCTGCTTACTCTCCTACCTACTCCGTTTGGCATTAGCTTTATTGTTGACCTCCAAAGTTTCATTTTACTGGGCGAAAAGCAGGAAGGGGTAAATGCCTCCATCCCATTCACCTGATTCATATTAGCCTGGAGCACTTTTCCACTCCTGCTTTCATATGATTCATCTGAAGGCAGTTAAAAAATACTAGAAGTATCTTGCTGGCAAAAAAATAAAAAGGAGCTGTCTCATATTGGCCTGCACCTTCCTTTGGTGTAGGGTACCTACATTAGCCACCTTTTGTGAACATCAAATCCTGGGCAAGATGGCCACAGGCTGATTTGCAGATCAATCACTGAACTTCTTCTCTGAAAGAGAAAGAAGAAAAGTTAGGCTTCTTAGTTAGTTTTCTGGGATACCTGAAAGCCTTTCCTGGAGCTGGCATCAGCTCATCCCCACCAGCAGGGCTGCTCACAAGGCTTTCTCCCAGCCAGCTCTGGGGGTGGCTGGATCCCTTCACAGGATGACATAACTCACTAAACCTGCAGAAGGCTACACCTGCCAAGGGTGTGGGGGGGAATCTTTCTGGCATTTTAGGAAGCTGAATTGCCTCAGCAGAGGCTGGTGATGCCAGGACTGCCACAGGAGAGGGCAGGGCTTGTGACCGTGGGGTGAGGGAGAAGGCAGCAGGGATGGCTGATTTGGCCATCTGGAAGCACAGCCTGAGACTCCTGCCAAATGCCTGGATCACCAGGCTGGAGGCAGAAAGCTGTAGTGCTCCCAGGCCCTCCCTGCTGGAGCTGGCTCTGTGCCTGGCACCCCAGGATGTTAACTGGGACAGGGAAACAGAGCTGCTGGCTGGACAGATGGACACAGGGACACTTGCCAGCTGGGGCAGATCTCCAGGGACATCCCTCACAGCCAAGAGAAGCTGGTCTACACCCTGCAAAAGAGCATCAGCCTCATCTGGGGAAACCCTCGTGATGCCCTAGACAGATAACAATCCTTTCCTTTAGCTTGGAGCTCAGCAATAAGGAGGAGTGTTCCCCCTCTGGCAGAAAAAGGACCTGATGTCAGGTGTCCTGTCACTGTGGAGAGCTTAGACTGAGGTTAAACCACTATTTCCAGCAGTTGCACTACTTTTGGGGTTGTGGTTTTGTTGGGGGGGGCTTCCCAAGGGATATTTTTCAGAACTCACATTGGTAGATGCCATCAGGGGTTAAACATGAGCTAAATATCTACTTACTGAGCTCAGGAAGGGAAGAGAAGAAAAAAAAAAAAAAAAGAAGAAAGGAAAAACAGAGGCAGTCCCAGGCATGCCCAGGAGCAGACCTCTGGGCACCTCAGGAATTTTACTGGCAGGAACATAGGCACTTGCAGACTTCAGACGCCTCTAGGGTTAGGCAGTAGCTGAACAGGGGTTTTGAGGATCTAAATATTGGCCACAAATGCCTACAAGGCAGTTAGGCAGAGCTTACATGCCTAAACCTTTTTTGTGGCTCTAGCCCTAAACTAATATTATGGAAAATACCAGCAATTATTAGGGACTTCTTATCAGATTGGATACATATTTCCTTTGCATAACTTTTCCATGGCCTCATTTATGTGGTGCTTAGAGAGGATGAATACCTGTTCTGCATGAGTAATTATGCCAAAGGCTCGTGTGAGGGAGGTAGTTTATGACCGCTGAGTAAGGCCAGCTACGTTTACCTACACAGCTCCAGCATTCCAGCTAAAAATGGCTCTTACCACTAAATCTCCCTTGTTGCTCTGTTTGCCTGATTGCAAACAGATCCCAGAATATGCAGTTGCACTGAGATGATTGATGCCAAGATGCTGCAGTGAAAAGGAAGCATTCTTTTAAGTGTTATCACATCCATGAGCATAAGCAAAGCCGTGTCACGTGACAAAAATGTAAATAGAGCATTTCTTAGAAAAGCCATTTATTTGCCTCCATGATTTATTATTCAATGACATGTAGGCTATTTTTTCTTTGTTACTGGCACTCATGTTCATAATAACAAGGTACTTGACTTGAAGGTATTTGGCCAACCCTTCCAAAGTGCTATGTAAGCAGTAATCAGAGAGAGCTAGGTCCGTGAGTCAACAAATTGCTCTCCCATGCTGATCAAACAGTCTTGGCATCTCTATAAAAAAATACAAAAGCAGATTTTGGGCCGGCTTACCCAGTTTTCTCTCTAAAATTATTTATTGTATTTGCATTTGGCAGAGTTCAGGCTTAAAATAACCAAAAGTGACAGTTGTTTTATTAATAAAATTTTACATGTGATTTTCATTTACGTTTAGAAGGATAAATGAGACAGCAAGTTAGCCTCCAAAGTTTTTGTTGCCATAAATTGGGTTTCATTTGCTCAACCTAAAGGCAAATGATTCCCTCATTTTACACCATACAGCCTGCAGGAGAAAGCAGTCTAATACTTGGGTCAAAGCCAGTCAGATCAGTAGAGTTGAGGTTTATTGTGAAAAGCTTTTATTCCAGCCTACACCAGGTTATTACTACTAAAGCAAGTAACAATCAGAGAGACTGCAGAAGCAGCAGGCCTTACCTGGAGGAGAGGCTAAGTGAGATTTTGACTCGATTTCCATCATATATGCTCGCAAACCCAGGTCCTGAATCCAAAACACAAATTCCCATGCTCAATATTGCTACCTAACTGTGTAAATGAATGTTTGAAAATGAAATATCTTTAGTTTGCACACTGCTTCCGTGTGCAAAGTGAGTAGAGCTGTGTGAATAATTGCATTTCTTTTCACTGTAACTGCTGAATTCAAAATATTTTGGAAGCTTGCATTAAGCAGATGCAACTTTCCTTTCTCCCCCTGCTATTATTTGTTTCTGTGAAATGAAAAGAGGAGAGCCTCATGTGCACAGAAAAGCTCCTTCTGATCCCCAAAATGAAACACTTCGTTTTTGGACACATGTAGTAAAAACAAAGGAAATTTAAAGGCTGAATTTCATAAAGGAAGAAACAGTGTTCTCCCCTTGTGATTCGGTAGCCAGTATGCAAGAGACAAATACTTTGGTTTCCTGAGGTCTTTGAGGCTGCCATCTCCCTTCCCTGGAGATGCACTTACTATCCCTCGGCTTAAGGGGGACCACCAGGCTGCGGCTTTCCACGCAGCCAGTCTGCTGTGCAGCTTCTCTCTGTGCTGCCTGCTTTGTGGTGCCCCAGACATGGAAACAACTCACAGGGAAATGAGGTGAGGCGTCACCACCTGAACCAGCTGCCTCGAAAGCAGCAGGTTATCCTGCTGCAGACAAGATGCTGCCCCCGGGTACAGCTCCGCAGGTGGAAGCTCTTCCAAGCACCCTCCTTTTGGCTCTGTTTTGGTTTGTCTGTGCAGTAAGCTGTTCCCTGAACCCAGAGGCTCCTTCATTCTCAGTGAGGGAGCCCTTCTCACCAGGTACACAGTTATGCTGCTTTTTAACCAAAGGGTTACTTCAGCATTTGGTTTCTACCAAAGGGCTGTTAAAATAGTTTCACTTATTGCAGGACCACAAACATCTGTTAATTATGGGTCTGGGGTTTATTTATTTATTTATTTATTTATTTTAATAGCTAGGTCTTATTGACCTTCACTTAAGCACTTTTGAATATTTTACTCTGTATAAAGACTGCAGTGTCAAAAAGTGCTAACAATAACCATCATGGGAGTCTTGGATTCAAAGACAGTTTGCAGACGTCATTAAGCCAAGGAGCTTGCCAAGTCCAGTCTTTTCAGTTCAATGGAACACTTCAGTCCCCTCCTGTAGCAAAGCAGCTGCTAGCAATGGAGGCTGCCTGGCATGGGCAGAGAGAGCTAAGCTCACTCAGGGAGACTCACTGGTACCAGAAGACCGGGAGTCACACTAGAAACAAAAGAAGCTGTGAGAAGAACCCCAAAAAGCAGCAGGACGGCAAGGCTTTTTCAACATAGGGCTGATCAGTGAAGCAGAGTCAAGATCTCTGGGCTAGACAAAAGTCTCCTGGTTGTTTCATGTCACGGGCAACATGACTTCTGTACAGTCTCTGTGCAGTTACAGGGATAATCTTGATCAGTGGAGAACAAGACTGGCAAGGTTTTCCAAGCCCAGCTAGAGATGGGCTAGCACACTAGGAGGTCTGCACCATGCCACTGGGAATTCTTGTCTTGTATGCTGGAGAAAAGCAGATATTTGAGAAATTTCAAAAAAGTAAGATAAGCAAAATCAACTCTTCAAAGAGAGCTAAGATGCTTTAGGCATTCAAAAGATCGAAAAGCCAGACTCCATATTTGCATACTAAACATGGAGGTAGGAGAATGCCTCGAGTTAGACAACAGTGTTTCTATTATTTTCAGCTCTGTGTGGAAGGATTGACTACAGGCACTCAACTACATCAGTCTGAGTGAGGCAGATCCCTTTTACATTGTCAGAGGAATATGCACAGTTTAGAAACTTTCAGTCTAAGGGAAGTGAGAAGCATAGTGGCATTGTTATTCTATCAGGGAACTCAAAAATAAGAAGGAAATTAACAGATCCACAAAAGAATTGAGGCTTCTGAATCCAGCACTATTTAGGAAATTTTCATCTGTGAGGGAAAGGAAAAGTTGTGAAAAACATATGACAGTTATCCTGATTCCCAGGATGTCCATAAAGCCCATCCTTCATTCATTGGGTCATTCTCAGCTCAGGATGTTTTCAAATGAGTATTTTCAAAGAACAGGTCTTCTTTCTTCTCTACTTGCAATGAAGTTACAAAGATGAACCCTCATATTAGCTCAGCACAACTCCTCAAAATTTGTTTGCCCCAAACCACTCTATTATATTAATGATTCTCCCCATATTTGTATTCAACCATAGATCCTTGCAAGTACTAATCCAGTAAAAAACCCAGAAGCTGCCCAAACACAATTCCCAAGTGCGATATAAGTGAATATCTCTCTGTGGCATAGCTGTTAACAAGTTTTATAGAAATAAGAAAATAATACAAGATTTGCTCTGGAAGAAAAATGAAAGATAAAATCCCTTAGCGAACATTTTTGAGACATTGTTTTTGCATTTAATTTAAAGCTTCCTAGTGTTTATCTCTTCGGGTGGGATTTTACAAATTAACCATGGGTGGAACACACCCCACTTTGTAATTCCCTTATCTTACTTAAATAGGAGACAGATAGCAACTTCTATACATGCTCACACCTTGATAATAGAAAACAGTGATATACTGAAAATTTCCTTATCGGCTCCACTTCCCACACAGGTGCTTTTGGTGATAAACTATTGAATGATATAAACAGTGATTTCAGGTAAAAAGTAGCAATTAGTCAAAAAGAAAAGAAAAATTAAGAAAACCCAAACCACAAATTAAACCACCTTTCCTGACTATGATTTAGAACTGAAAATACTCAAATACAAGAGCGTAAGTGTGAATTTTTTCAGTGAGGCACATAATCCCTTGGACTTCCTTTTAGTAATGCTTGCTGTCACCTCTCACAGCCCATAGGCAACTTCATTTCCCTTTTGAAGTGATCTTCATGGGCAATTCACAGATATGATAAGGAAACGTATGCTATCCCCTTTGGTGTCAGCCAGTGCAGGTCTGTCTCCAGTCGTATCTCTCCTATCATCACAGATAGGGTGTACAGCTATTCCTGAACAACTCTGCTAGGAGAGTTATTCTGAAAGAGGAACTACTGAGAAAGCTCTCTCTCCATTTCAGTTCTCCTGGGATTGTTCATTCAGATGTAATAGAGAACATTTAAATGTATTTCAACCAGCCAAACTGTGTTGCTGCTATTGTGCAATGAGTGTATCCAATACCTCAGGCCCACAGAAAATGGTAAAAGTTTGTGTTCTACATTGCCTTTGATTATTTTAATTTTTTTATTCCAAAGAAAATCTTTATTTTATAGCCCTTACTAATTCCTTCCAAACAGATCAATAGAGACCCCCCCACCAAAAAAAAAAAAAAAAAAAAAAAAAAGATTCATACCTGTTGTATACCTTTCATGGCCAAGTCTTTCCTCCTGTGAGTGCCACAGCTTTCTGGGCAGTGCCACTAGGGATGAAACTGGAAACTTGAGCATGTGATGATGCTTTCAAAAATCCATCCTCTCACAATTTTCCACCATCTGCATTAATTATCCAATAATGGTATCAACGAAGATTACTAATTCATAAACCCCTTCATGAAATGTGGAGGAATAGAGAATAAGTTTAATAGAAGCAGGAATTCAAATATATTAAATTTCACAATAAATATTCCAAGGTTGTGTCTCAGGCTTTTCCAGAGCAACATTCACTATGATCTCTGTCAGGACAGGACTCTGGCTTTGCATTTATTGAATTTATTTGTATTTATTCATGTGGCACCCACAGGATTCAGTGACTGCACTCAGCCAGGCAGACATCACCATGACTGGACAAGAGTACCAGACTCCTCAGTCTAAAGGACAGCACTACCCTTCTCTTATCAATTCTCTTTAAAATTTCTGCCAACTTACAGGGAATAAAAGTACTTTCAAAAAGTGGGAATTATGTTTTAGGGGAAAGAGTAATGTTTTTTTCTCAGTGGCTTTTAGATTATTTCTATAGAACCAATAGAGTCCTATTGAATAGGGAAATGCATCTTAGATTTTATATCAGACCAATCAAATTTCTCTGTTATTTCTGCCTTTTGTACTTTCTGTAATAGTTTTATGCCTCAGTTATATTCTCCACATATTGGTGACAACTGAACTTCTGAAACTTGGAGTTAGATACCTGGTAAATAAGTTTGGGTTGTTTTGGGTTTTGTGTTTTTTTTTTCTTTTTTTTTCCATTCCCTTTACCAAAGCCCACCCAACAGTTTAAAAAAATGATCTTCAATGTTTTCCATAGGTTAGGTGTTGTCTGGGTAGGTTTCTTCTGGCATCTACAAGAGGTATCAAGTTAATGACAGAGATTTTGAGGTCCTGAATTACTAATGTGTATTACTAATTGAAGGATCCAGTTTCTCAATAATAGATGCAAGATGCCACTACATCGGCACAGCATGCCACTGTACAGTTGAACAGCATCTTTAGCACTTTTACTTAGCAAATATTGCTTTCTCAAACCCTCAAGACAGATAGTAGTAGGAATTTAGACCAAAAGTGCCACTGGCAGAACATCTATTCCAAACACAATTTTACAGAGTATCAAATATATTTGATTATTCCTAAGCATTCTTGATAAGCATCAGATATGTTTAACACTCCTCAAGAAATCTTTTCATAGGAACAGGACCCCATAGGTATACTTAATCATGCATTAACCAAAATAGAATAAAGCTCTTGGAGCATCTTTGCATTCTTGAGATCTGTTTTTATTTGGAGTGGCCAAAAGCAATCACGTAAGTGTTTTTTATTCTTGTTGCAGTTCTTGTAACATGAATGTTGGCTGTGGATTATTCCTCACACTCCAGCACCACCAGTATTGTCTCATGTCACTGGCTCTTCCTTACTTTGCTCAGTCAGGGTCCAGTTGGATGCCACCATCTGTCACAGTCCACAAGGAGGCATGGGGTCTGAGAGTGGATTCTCATGAGAAAGAGAGTAATGTGAACAGGAAATGACCCATCAGGAATCCTTTCTTGGGACAGGCTCCTGTGGAAAAGAACAAACACTTATTGTCACTATTGCAGCTTTAGCTTTATATTCTTGTGCTCATCCTTTGATTCATTCTCTCACCCCCCACTCTATTCCCATCTGATGGGTGGGAAACAGGATATTTTGTGAAATTCTTTCCTTCCTGTGTGGGTCTATATGACATCTTTAATTAGCAACTCTATGCAATGGAAGTGAACAATTAGAAAGCGCAACTATCCTGCTGATGAGATCATAATACAGTTGCTCTTTGAACAGGTATTTAAGGCATCACTTTCTGTCGTTTACAAATATTGATGTTATTATATAAAAATATCACACACCAAAAAGTCTTAAAACACTTCCCTACAGAATGAGTGATCAGGAAGAGCTTTACAAACATTGTCTTTGTGTCCCCTGAAGAGCTTTTTTTTTTGTGATGGTAAAAAGTGATGGGAAGGAGACCTCTGCCTTCTATGGACAGAACTCCAGCCAGCTGGTGCCTGTCATTTTACCTGGAATGAGTAGGAATACTTGTTTATTTAATAACCTTAATGCAGGAGCTGATCAGAGTGTTGTGGCCTTCTACAGAAAACCCCAGTGGTTGAAAAGATTTTTGTCAGGGTGGGATTTGACACTATGGAGGCACAGAGAGCAGCACTGCCTTGGAAGAAGACCAAAGTATAGGCAAACCTGGCACACTCAGAGGATCTGGAACTGATCCTCCCTTGCCTTGTCCTGTAGGTGTAAATGCTATGAAGCCTCGTCTGGCAGGACTCCCCTTAAATGCCAGCAATCCAAGTGATAGCCCTCAATTTCTGGATGTCCTATAGGGTTGGCCTATTCCTCTCTCCCCGATCCACCATGATGAAATTTTCTTTTCCCACTGCTGCAACTGAACAGCCCCTGGGAACGTTAAGAAGATCCTGCTTTCTGATTTCCCTTCCTTTTTTTTTCTTTGCTTTTTTTCATTAATTTGAATCTCTGATGTTCTACCTGGCACCTGGAAAAACTCATTTACACCACTACAGAGCAGCATACACTCATTTTGTGAAAACAAACAGTAACCACACAAGAAGCTAGATCAGAGAAAAACCAGTATCTCTGAGCCAGTATGACATTCCAAAATTTGGGGCTGTGAACTAAGAAAACTGCAGAACAAGGTACAGGGTTGTGCTTCTGCTAAAATATCTGTCATTTCTCATAGGCGTCAGAAGGTTGTTGTGCAAACCTGTGTCGGATCTCACCAGCCTGTACATCACAGACTAGAAGACACAGACAGGAATAAGAAGTTTTTTCAGCCTGAGCTTGTGAGCCAAATCTCCCGACTGCTATCTCACATTGTCACAGCAACAGGTTTGTCTACAGCTGCTTCACAATACAAAGCAACTGCAGGCACTGCCCCCTCATTTTCATTCAGATCTAATCATGAAACAAGAATGTGCTTGGTCATATTTGTGCTGGGACTGCATGTCCTCAGCGAAGTTTGCACACCCAGATAAATTGGCTTGCAGTTGAAAATAGAAACTACTACTGTAATAACAGAACATATAACTCTGAGCAAAGATTGCCAGGGTGTGAATATTGCTAATGGCATTAAGGGTCTTTATCACATCTTGTAAAGTGTTATCAATCAAACTACAGGTGTTAAGCAGGTAAAAGCTGTAGTTTGAGGCGATAGATAAGAACTTTTCCCTTGGATCTTAAGCACTGTTTCCTACTAGATCATTCCTGAGAGAAAATGTCAGGATATCAAAGGGGAAAAAAAAGATATATTTTCAGGCCTTGGGGCAAAAGAGGGAGGGGATTTTGTAGATAGTTTTAGGAGAAGCATTATCAACCTCTCAGAATGACTTCAAATAGCAATCTCTTCTCCAATCACAACCAGATGTTTATTGTATTTACCAAAGAATTTGCCTTTTTTTTTTCAAATAACAATTTGCTAATAATATTAAAGCTATGTCTTGTGAACTTGTGAAGTATATGTGGAAAGAGAGGCAAGCATATTTGAGCTTCGTAGTTTACCATATACCATAGACACCCAAAATAAATGGGTGGCTGCATTACACTGGGGCTTGTTTGATGTACTGGGATCTAATGCACATCACTTGGTTTGCTCCCAGCAAGTGTTATGCATATTTAATATACAGAAGGTAAAGAAATAAATTTCAAAGCTATAACTGAAAGCCAAAATTCCACTATTACTGCCATGCTGTAAAGTACATATGTTATTGATTCCTCTGGCCTCTTTTACATGGGAGGTGACTTGGTGGCTTAGGGCCTCATCCTTTTATCTGAATTCAGACCCCACCCTAGGAATCTGTTGGCCTTGCTCTGAGTCTCTATTTGGGTACAGAAAGAGCTGCATTCATAACAGCTTAAAACCAGGGGGAGAAATAAAAGCCCTTTCCATTGTGCAGTTGATCAGAGGGTTCAACTAATTTTTGAGGCAGACAAACCCTTTGATAGTAATTTTACAGTCTGGGAAGAGAGGTGGGGATGTACCCAGGGACCTTACTTGGGGCGGGCAGTGGAAAGCAGAGGCTAGAAACTTGGCCCCACTTTTCCAGTTTTGAGTTCCAGCTGCCCAACCTGAATTCTAAATCATAGGATCTGCAAGCCAAAACCAATCATTAAAAGAAAAAAAGAAAGCTCTGCAAAGAAAAAGATATGCAAGAATCTGTGCATATAACCTGGTATCTGATATCTGAGCTATCTACCTTCTAACGCAAACAACTGCTGATGAAACATCCGATCTCCTCACACACAGCTACATTTTTAAATGAGCAGATTTTGTCTGGATTTCAGCCAGAACTTTAGTGTACTATAGGCTCAGTTAAAACATTTTTAACAATTATGGCATATTGTAGTGATCATCTCCTATGGCCACTCAATTTGTGTTATGGTAGTTTTTATCTTGTGGTTTAAGTAATTAAGAAAGGCAGTGCCCTTGGAAAGGTGAGAATATTTTTGTGCTTAAGCTGACAGTAGGTCAAAACTCAAATGCTAACTCTGAGCCCTTTGTATGCTGGAGACAACAGCCCTGGACTTGTGAACCCAAGCTGTGTCTGTGGCATGGTGTGGTCCAAATGTGCAGATCTTTCCAGATGCCCAGGTACAGCACTAAGAAATACATGCCAGTTAATTTACCCCATTGATTACCTGAATCCAACAGCAGTTATCAGCCTCTGAACCGAAGAACTCAATCTCAGTTACCAAGATTGACTGATTGGAGTAATTGAAGCAATCTTATTTAATGTTTGCCTTAAATGCTCTGGCAGTCTGATTCAGATAAGATTTCAAACAGTCTCTGTGCTTTTGATCTCAAATTAGCTTCAGGATTAACTCAAGCTTGGTTCAGACACAGTAAAAATTTCTCTCAAGTGTATTTTACACTGTAGCCATGCTCAAGCCCTCTTCCTTATTCCACCAGATTAATTAAAATCTCAACTCAGTTGTGCTAGTGACAGTCTGAACTGTAGGACAGTGCTGTACTGGAACCTCAGGCTTGCTGAAATCCTCACCTGTGACTTGCAGCTCTCTATTTATCACTTACCCTTTGCTACTGCTGAAAGGGGCAATAAACACTTTGAAAAAGCTGCTCCTAAGTAGCAAGATTACTTCAGAAGGTGAGTTTGAGGTTCATAATTCCCTTAGAAATGCTCCACATTTTTCACCTCAGGTCTACAGAAGTGTTTGTGTATCACCTAAAACCACAAAGCCTGATTTTGATTAGGCTGTGGGTATCACTGCTAGGTTATTGTTTTAAGATAGCATCATGGGAAAACTTCAGTTATAACTTAATTAATTCAAACACTATCGTTACTTTTGAATGGAAGCATTTTATCCAAGCAAAGGATCACCCCTGAATGACTGTATTTGTACTGCAGAACCACCACGGCTCTAGGGTTCAGCTAAGGTCTGCATTCAAAGCTATTGCATTAACACTTATGTTATACTGCTGCCTACAGGTCCATATTTAAAATTAGGGTGTTATGCTAACTTATGTTTAAACAAGGCTCCTGTTCCAAAGCTTAGGAAACAAGCAAGATAAGAAAGGTATGGGAGAAGCTGAACCTATTTTAACTTTCCATGGTTATGTTTGTGTATATAATTGAATGCATTTATTCCACTGCCCTGAAGCCACCACAGAGGGGCTGGTTTTGTAGCAGAGCTACATTTGAGAATGCAGTTCAAGAGGAAGACAGGGATTATGGTCATGCCTGTATTAGAGGTGCTGTGGAAGAAAGCACAGGGATACCTGGAATGGCAGCCCTCCACGTGACAGACGTGTGGGTATCTGATGATCTCTCCTCTGGTGTTTGTTGGAAACTGTGATTTCCCCTTGTGGAAACTTCCCATTTTTAAAAAGCAAATGTATATGCATTTTGAGGTTGGACACAGAGTATAAGCACTGCCTTTTCCTAATTTGTAGTTTAAAGGTCTTTTACAAGCAGCCTATAAATCTCAAGACCTCGTCATGTTGCATCTCACTACTATATTGAAAAAAAGAATGACACGTGCCACATGTTTCACTGAAATAGAAACATCATTCTTGCAGAGGCTGGAGTGGGGAAGCGTAATTTTCCTCTCCAGTTCACGTGCATAGTTCTTCTTGGGGTAAGCAACTTAAATTGCCATACACATATTTTGAATCTCAACATATTTTCTGAATACAAGAAGAAGAAATTTCAACTTAGTGCCTGTAGGGGAGCCAGACACTTCTGCAAGCACTTCCTCTGGTTCCTACGGAACTGATTGATCAGGATGCTGCTGGTTTCAGCTAAAGCTAATAGCTGCTGAAATGATTTTCCTCTGTATTCTGTAAACCATGCTATTTTTGCAAAAGGAGACTCCTTTATTTGAACAATTAGCAAACTGACATTTCCTAAGATCATATAAATTAATGGCAATGTTAGCATTTAGTGCTCAAAATCTTCTGCACCCTGGAGTCTGGATAAGATATTAGTCAGATCCAATTTAAGTCGTCTGATGCCAGGCAGTCCCTGGTGACTGCCACAATACTGTTTCCTATCTAATTGTTGGTCAATTTGTTTTAATATATTATCAGGATTACTGAATTGTTAGTTATAATTACAACTTCAGAGTCAATAGCAGTGTCACAGCAAGGGTAAGTAAGCACTAGAAAATTACGAGGGATGGAAATACCTTTCTAACAGCTACATCATATTAGTAGTACAGAGACCACCCACTGTAACAGCTAGGCACAATGATAAATTCCTACTTAGAGAAGATGGAGTTGGATGTTTTTGCCTTAATGTTCTGCATTCATCTCAGCGACATCCCCTATAAGCTCCTTTTTTATTCCTGCCCACCAGCTGTGGAGCACATATGTGAGGTGAACTGGCTAAAACCCATACAATCTGCCAGACTAAATTTTATGGCTAGCAGTGTCAAACCATTTGCACAGGCCATTCCCAAGAATGCATCTCCCAAAGGTCTTCAGGTCATTTTCCTATGGCTGTTCGGTCACCCTGATGCCTGGAAAGGCTGACCTGGAACAGAGACTAGACAGAGCAAAAGGAATAGAATAGGTATTTATTGAAAGGATACACTTTGGGCAGTGCAAGAGCCTGGCTGAGGCTACACCCAAATCAAATCCAAGATGGATCTTGGTCACGAATCTTTACACTTTTATAAGTTTTGGTTTATTTGCATATTGGGGTCAATTGTCCAACCACAGCCCCAGGCCATAAAGTCTCAGCCCCCAGGATTGCCCCTTTTCCCTTGGAGTTGTTTCTGCTTTTTGGGTACCAGTAGCTCTTGATTCTCTAGCTAGAAAGGAATTGTTTTGTCTAACTACCCTGTGCAGAGAACTTACTAACACCTAATATGAAGTTTCAGAGTTACATACTGAGCAGCAGAGATTCTGAAAAATAAAGAAGCTAAAACCCAAGGCAACTCCAAGTGCTATTTTCACAAATGGTCTGGGGGATCAGGAGCCCACAGCCTGTCAGACAGGTACCAGTTCTCCATTCTCCAAAGGCCACCTCTCCAAGCACAATTTACTTTTGATTCCTAATACGGATGGTGGGTTATGACCCCTTGGAAAATTTGCCCCTTCTTCTAAGAATGACAGCACAAGGTCCTCTATGGAAGAAGTGTGATAGAAGAACTTTTCAAAGAAGAACATAGTATTTGCTGTTACTATTTTGACTAACATGAGAGATACTTTTCAAACTTATACTCAGTTTTAAAGAAGACATTCATTATGGGAGAAAAGGAAAAAACAAAACAAGAAATCTTTTTCTGCAAATCAAGTCCAGGACTTCCAGGAAATCCAAAGAAAAAATACTTCTGATAAGAAATTTCAAGTCTTACTCTAAGTTCAAGGTGTGTTGGGAAATTGACTGAGAGTTCAGTGTGTGGAAACATGACCCCTAAAGTTCAGCATACACTGCAAGAACCAAAACCTAATTAGGGGAGTTGGTCAGGCTTTTAACTTATCTACCTAATCTCCAACCACAGCCTCGAAGGTTTAAATGTAACTGCATCTTCTAAACCAAGAAACAGGTCATTAAAATTCAGGCTGTACAACTAACATTGCACTCATTTAACAAAACAGAGTTCAAAACATAAGGAGTTTAACTCCACATCAGAGGCATTTCTGGAAACCGCAGACTTAACGAACTATCTTCCCTCCATTGGTTTCAAATGAAACGGGCACAGAGGCTTTCTTTGGCACAGCCTAACCCTGCTCAACCAGGTGTGGGTTTCAATTAAGTTACCCTTGTGCAGGAATCTGAAGACAAACATTTGTAAACTTTTTTTGGTTTGTTTCTTTGTGTTTAAAAAATGTACCCTCAGTGGTCGCCCTGCTGAAACCAGCCCGGACAGCTGGAACAGCAACCCGGAGCCAACCAGCCGAGTCACAGCCCTGGCTGTGTGTGAGCTTGTGGTCTGCTCTCACCGCCTGACTCAGTGGAAAAACAGAAGTCTGTGGAAGCTCAAGCTACAGTGAGATGACAGGTGACTTCTGGGAGAAAAAAAAGCAAACCTAAGCTGTAGCCCCACACCCATTTCTGGAAACCTGGCATGAGTCATTTGTGGGAGACAAGGTGTCGAGCAGAGTTGGCTGGGTGATAGTGGAATAAGTCCATTCCAAAGCTGTACATGTTTCCCAATTTTTTTTTTGGTATGGTCTTGAAATGAAAACAAAAACTTTTAAAATGGAAGGGTGTGGAATTGTGTTGAGACATCTATTTTTGAGTTAGAGAGATTGAGTTTTCAGATCAGACATAACCAGAGACCTCAACCTGGGATACAGAAAACTCCCCACTCATCAGCACCAGCACTTCTGCAAAATGTTTTGGCATCTAAGAAGCAACATATTTTAGTTAAATATATTTCATCAAATATGTTCTGACGAATTCCAATCTTGAAATGTCATTGTGTCACCAGTTTGTGGAAAGATCAGTATTTTAATAAAGCTCATAAAAATAAAGGACTGGAAAAGAAGCTGAGGTACAGTCAGTCACTCAAAAGACATTTGTCAGCAAAATTAAATATAAGTTCAGGCATATTCTGTTTCATCACATACTGTTCCTTTTAGGGGTGAGGCACTTAAGTAATTTCTCTATTTTGGAATGAGTCTGCTAGACAAACAGTTTATCTTCAGTTTGGCAAAAGAAAGTTACATTAACGTCTATCAAGATGAAAGCGGAGCAAACCAGAATATTTTACAGCTTAAATAGTGACTCTGTTCTTCAGCTATGTGTAAACTATTCATCTCACAGGATGCAATCAAATGTCACTGTCTCGATATGAGTTCCCAGTAATCTGGAAAACACAAATCCACGTACTTTATATATGCACACATACATATACAGACACACATGCATATATAGTACCTATATATATATATATACACACACACATAAATATACTATTTTCATGTACACACACACACGGATGCGAACCACATCTGGAGCTCCATTAAAATATTTCTCCTACCTCCTCAATAACCACAGTTACAGTAATCCCTAGAAGGAACAGAGTAGGGCTAAGGTCAGCCGTCTCTGATCACCAGTGTTTGTACAAAGTGATTTTATGTTTAATTTGCACTAGAGATTGATAGCAAGTTAGAATTTTGGCTCAAAAGAATTTTTATGAAAAAAAAAAAATGTTTGGAAGTTTGAAAGATTTTCCAAAAGGAAGGTTCAGGGAATAAATGAGAGCTTATTTATCTATTTCAAGACTTTTGCAAGCTGGAAAATAGGGAGAAAATTCCCAACCTTGCTCCTCACAACACTGCATTATCACAAGAGAGTCTGTATTGTATTTTTTCTGTTGAAATTAATTTTTTTTTTTAAAGAGGGAAAACATAATGCATAAAATTCAGTCTGCTCTTCAGTGAAAATATTACAATTTTTTCATTTTAAGAATGTTTCCATCTTTTCACTAGGAGGATTCCAAACATGATGTACATTTTTCATCAAGTTTGAAAGTGTATTTAAGAAACACCTTCATTTCCATGAGAGCTCATAGTTGGGGTTTTTATTTATTTTTTGCCCCAAATGTTTTTATTGAAACAAATTTCAGCCTATTCTAGCTTGCATTTTGGATTCTCTCAAAATTCAAATTCAAAACTTCAAAGCGAGCCATCTCCACAACCATTACTTTTGTAGGATTTTGATCAAAGCCATGGAAATTCCTGGTTTCACCCTGCAGTAATGAACTGGTCCAGGTTTCATTTGAAATCCAGCTCTGAGGAGCTGACTTACCTATCTGGTTTGCAAGAATCCTGCTGTCTTCACCTGACCCGAGAGCATCTCCGCATAGCGAAGCTCTCCTCCAACTGGAATGCATCCATGCAATACAGTCCCTATTCCCTCGATGTGGGGGGGCACCAATGTTTGCTTGTCAACCTCCTGTTTACCAACCTTCTCCAAGTTCAGAAAACTCCTTCTTTCTGCATCCTGAAGATCAAGGTGCATTTTTAAATTTTTTTTTACCAATTCACTAGATAGCTGTGCTTGCCTAAAGAGACCCTCCCACTGCTCTTTTATCCTCTGAAGGCAGGCCAATTTTCAACTACAGCCTTATGGTTGCCTGGGTTAACCTCTGCCTTGTTTCATGAGGCTTAGAAACCCCAATACACATTTCAAATGGCGTGTCTGATCACACTGCTCTGGCAGATAAACAGAAAATTAGAATGAGCTTCTCCAGGTAAGCGCCATCATCTTCCAGGGGGAAATGCCTGGCAGGCAGGCATGCAGGCAGGCAGGTTTGGAGATCAGTTATGATGGGGACACAGAAAAGGCAGCTGTGTAACAGCACAGGCACAACTCTTTCAATGCTTCTGCCAGGCAAGGCTGTGGTGCTTCCTTCCACAGGGAATTTGGGACAAATATCTTGAGAACACTTTTAACCCTTAAATATTGTATGTAAGACATTTAGGTGGCTGTTGAAGTTATCCCTACCTTGTTCTATATAGCTTATATTCAACTATTTTAGATTTGAATCCTCATGTTTCAATTTAAGGCCTTTATCCTGTAAGTTTTCCTATTATTTGTAGGATTTTTTTCCATCATGCTGGTAGCCTCTTCCTCCTCTCTCACCATGACTGCGTGCCACAGTCCTGTGAATTAACACAGGCAAAAGACATCGGTTACTACAACTTATTTATAGTTTCTATTCTTTATGTTTGTTCAGGTTCAAATGCAAACTCCACTGCACAGAAAAATTTGGGTCTTCCAGTTGGTCCAGACTGCTTTCACCAACTGCATTGTCCTTTGAGTGAGGTGTGACATCCAGAAGAGCCAGCTGAGCTTTCCAAACTGAGTCTTAGGATCTAATTATTCCTCTGGATACCTGGCTTTCCTGAGGCACAAGTTGTCTTTCCTAAATCAGGATGTACAACTGAAAGCAAAAAAAAAGGAAAAACCCAAACCCAAAAAATACAAACCAGAAAAAAAATCCAACAGCTTTCACCTTGGCATTTTAAGTGACTTTTTTTTTACTACAAAAACACAGGGGTTCAGAATTCGTCACCAAATCCTCACTCTTTAGGTCGCCATTCTGTTGTGTACCCTTCACAGCTTTCCCCAAAACCCTTACCAGACATTTAAATATCTCCTGCTGAGGCCAGTGGGATTTAGGCAGATCCATGCCCCTGCAGCATGAAGGAACTCAGCTCCTCTGCACTGACAACAACTCTGTTGCTCAGTGTGCCCTTCAAAAGAAATTGTTTCAAGGTGTACAAAGCATTTTCTGCCTGCTGCTGTTGGCAGTGTAAAACTGCCATGGAGATGCTGCCAGGGGAAGGAGGAGATGAAATCCCCTCAGGAAAGAACAGAACACACAGGTAGAGAAGGGGGAGTGGGGTGGGAGGTGTGGGGTCCCCCCTGGGACCCAGCCCTCATTTGGAAATGAGCTTGTTGCTGGCACAGGGTTTGGCCAAGCTTGCTGATCCTCCTGTGTGCACCTGAGCATCCCTGTATGTGGATTTCTGCCACATGCTGAGGGTTGTTCCTTGCCCCTCTGAGCCTTTGGTGTGAGGCCTCCCTCCTTGTGAAAGTCTTTTAAAAGCAGTGACTCTTACTCTGCTTGCTGGCAACTTGTTGTCTAATGGCACATCAAGGAGAGCACCCAACACCCTTCACTGTCTGGGAACACAAGTGACTGCATGGAAGCACAGCCCTACTGCAAATACCTGGGTGCTCGGAAGTCTCCCTGGGTCTGCCCCTTGTTCCCAACCCAAAACATACTGAAGTGCTTTCTCAACCAGACTAGTTTGCTGATACTCATTTATGGTACAAGAAACTGGACTACAGACAATCTCAAAATCCAGAAACCCCTTTCTTATCCCTGTGCAGCAAAATCTGCTTGGAGTGTGATGAAACAGCTTTGAAAGGGAAGGAAGCCACACAGGGGCAGTAAGCTGAGAGCAAAAGGCATGGGAAAGGTCTGGGGCCTGATAGTCCTTCCCTTGATCTCAAGTCTTACATTTTCTCTTGTATCTATGGTTTCCCCAGAATATTTTTCTCCAGCTAATGCAGCAGGTATACCCATGCTCATTACCCATGCTCATATTATAGTAGAAGGAATCAAATGAGAATCTAAATTTAAGAGTTTTAAATGTTAATCCAAAAATAAAAAAAGGCTAGATGCACAATCTTATTTTTCTTCATTCATTTTGGGGTCATGCGTATATGAAACTTCCTCTTCTGTAACTTCTTTCACAGTCTCCCACAGAGCCCTCCTGCAGATAATCCCAGCAGTCACAAAACAATGCTGTCCTTGCTGAATGACAGCACCAATTCTTGTCACTCTGCTGAGTGGGTGCCTAAAACAGGCACTTTGCCTCTCAATTCATTATTTTCTCATCACTCTCTGAAAAAGCACTGCACCTTCCAAAGAATGAGACTATCAAAAAGAGATATTCCCTAACAGAATATTTTATGATCCACTACAGTATACCATAGATTAAAATATATAGTTTTTCTTACCTATTTTATTGAATAAACTTTTTCAAACTATTCCAATGGTTTCTTTCCCCCAGACTGTTGGTTCCAAATCACAGTTTTATGCAACAAAGCTCACTAAAAGAAAAAAATACATTAAGTTTACAGCTGGTTATAGGCATATTTTCCAACTAAGTTCTCTTTGATCTGATAATGCAATGCTTTGTTTTGAAGCAAGTTCTACTACTACTACTACTACTCAAAAAGTGTTGCCCAATGTCACATAGAGACCGTATTTTTCAAATATCAATTCACAGCTTTCATTTTAAGGACATGTTTATAGAGGTTGAAAGGAAGTTCAGATAAAGTTGTTGCATTGTGGCAATATATGAAATGAATTGTTTTAATAGGAAAGAAGTTTAAGATAATCTCTTGGCCTTATTTCCTTTACTGGTTAAACCCCTTTGGTCACGTCTGTGAGAGCAATGCTGGCCACTTTTGTTTATTTTTCTTTAACTGAAAATTTTTAACCCTGAAAGTAAAGTTAAGGAGAAAAAATTAGTCCAAGGGGCTTCATGCTATGCCAGCATGGGTCCTTTTCCAGTTGCAGATGCCTCACTAAGCAAGTGAAGTGACGATTTTTGCCTTCTTCCCTGAATTTCTGTGTTCCATTTGTTGTACCCACCATCTGCAAAGGGAAGATTGGCATTGCCATGTGCCGGCTCCAGAGATACATAAAAGGAAGATCTAACTGTAGCCAACCAGAAAAATTGTAAAGCTGATGGAAACAGGACAGGCCTAACAAAAAGAGAGGAACTCCTCAGAGGAGCTTTCAGGCAGAAAAGTAGAAGTGAGGAGATTGTACAGCACCAGCACAACACTACCTTCTTAAACCATAAGACAAAGCTGAGGATTTTGGTGGTGAAGTCAGAGCAGAGATCTGAAATTCAGAGGCTGCTTTCAACCAAGATTTCTGTGGTCTGTGTCTTATGCAGATAAGAAGAGAGTTCCCATTCCTAGATTACTGCCAAAGTTGTCCTCCTCCATTGGTTTCTTTTTTTTCCAGCAGAGAGGGCTAGACAATTAGATATATAGTTACTTATGTTTTTTTTCCTAATACCAGAAGTTAAAAATACGAGGTGGACTAGCCAGACAACAACAAGTTTCCATTGATCCCTTATTTAATAGACCAGAACCCAGGGACTGTTTCCAGTAACGTAATCTATGTTTTCTGGATTTTACCTTTCTCAGGTCCAGGATAGAGGCCTGGACCAAAAGCCCCTGTTTCCCACACAAGTGCTCCTCATGGCTGAGGAGTCTGAGAGTGCAGTGCTGCATCTGGGGTCTGAGGCTGCTAAATCAGCAGGCTTGGAGCTCACCCAGGTGCCTGTTTTCTGCCATGCCACCAATATGCCCTACATATACCTCTACAGAAAGGCTCTGGCAACGTGTACATCTGTCCTGCAGCTTGTCAGGTACAATGGGTCACCCTCAGGTTTGTGAGACATCCCTGAAGAAGCTAAGGACTTCCACGAGGCACTTGGACCATATAGGGACAAAACCTTTCCTCACAGACTGTTCCTTATCTCAAACACTGCAAAACATTATTTGGCTGCAGGCAGCCAAACCTGACTGGAAGGCTTTCTGCCAGTTTGCTTGTACCTGGCAGCCTCTGCCAGACCACTCACAATGACACTCTTCAACCACAAAATGTACGAGTCATAATGCACAATGCACTTGAGCATTAACACAGGTGTTACAACATGGATTTACTCATGTCCGTCACACTCTCAAGGAACACTTGCAGACGTCACTGGACTCTTAAAGATTTACAGTAATACTAAGGAACAAACAAGGAAAACCCACAGCTTCATTTCCCAGTATCAAAGGGAGAATTTGCCAATAGCACAGCAGCAAGCCACGCTGACTGTGAGCAAACAAGCTGAGTTCTGCATTGCCTGTATCTGACTTTTGTTGAGGTACCTAACTTTGATCTTTGATATGTGAAAATGTTGGCAGGTAGCTTCTTTTTATTTATTCTGTAAATCCTGCACATTTGAAAATTTGCTGAGCTGGCCTGACTAACACATTCATGAATGCTGACATTTAGTTCACAGTTACCACTGAGGTAACTGAACTGGTTTTAACGTAAGTGAAAACATTTTTGCATTTAGATATGACAGAGAATTGTATGTGTACATTTGTCCAGCAAAAGGACAGTATATGTCTCCAAAGCTGAAAGTGAATGTTCTGTGGTGTCTGTCTTCAAAGCGCCTAAGTGTGAAAGCAGACACTTCAGTTGTGCTAGCCTACACAAAAAGGCAGCTGCCAGGGACATCCAGGATCACTGCTGCACTGGTTCATTCATCACAACCTTGCCAACTCATTTTTGAGAGGGCTGTAGAAACAAAGAGAGGCAGACGTGCCAGGGGACACTTTTGCAAGGGTACAACTTATACAACTTCCTTGTTTTAATTATCTAAGTGGTAGGTGGGTGGAGCACCTTCATAATTTGCTTTTCTCTTTTATTACTGAAATAAAATATCTGAAATGTCTGAGGGTGCTGGGAGAGAGGTCGCTCTTATTGCATTCCATTGCAGGCAGCATGGCTTTTTCAGGGACACCTGTCCACATGAAACTCTGTAAACGCTTTTTAATAGGTCCCCAGGTAGTAGAAAGAACACAGCTGCTAAAGAGCGTTAATGGCAGGACAGCTGCTTGGCTGACAGAATTGGAACCAGCATGGTGCATATGCTGGGACTGTAAACAGGAATGAATTTTCCTAAAATCTTTATAAGTAAAAATGTTTATTTTTGGAATATTAGCAAAATAAAAGGAGTTACGATGTTCCTTTAATTTAAAGTCAAAACATAATGACATGCAGCTTTTTAAGAAGGTTTGTTTTACAGCAAAATCTCAAATTGAAACAAGGTGGCTTTGAAACAACTTCAGAAACACCACAGATTTCTTCCTATATATATATATATAAAACATGCTTGGGCATTTATTTTTTGTCCTTAATGTGTAGTAAAATTGATCATGAAATTCTACTTTCCACAAACCTTACATCAGGTATTGGGGAATGCCCTCCTGTCTCCCAGGCCTGCCACTGATAACAAACACTCGGTGTGTGGTGCGAGAAGGTACAAGATATCTGGAACAGGTTATTCACATGCTAAAAAGATTAAATAGAGATCTTGTTTCAAGGACTGGCACCAAGATGAAGACCCCTGATACACAGCCTTTCCCCAGCCATAGCCTTCCTCTCTGAGTCAGAGCCATCCAGTGCCAAGAAAGTGCCCTCTTGTGACAACCTCAGTGCAGGCTCAGAGGTGAGACTTTGAACCCAGATGAACACCAGCATCAGACTAGTTGCAAACAACCGAAATTCTTTCTGAAGTGTTAGTAAACAACACATTATCTTTGGGAAGTTCACCTGAGGACAGCAGAACACAAACTGCTTGCTACTTCCCCCACAGCACTTGCAGTGCAGCACACCAGCCTGGATGATGAGCAGTACTTGCCTTGCCCTCTTGAAATGCCATTCCAACCTTTTTAGGAATGACGGAGACAATCTAAAATCTACGTAGGCTTTATTTTGTTTCTCAAAGTCTCTCAAAGGCATTTCCACTGTACATGCTTCACCAGCATCTCATCAAGGGATGAAACAATGGGTCTACCACTTGTACATACCTCTTCACAGCTTCTCTTCTTGAGCCTGAAGCTACGCTTGTTTTAAAGTTATTAATTGCCTTTTTCACAGCTGGCAGCAGCAGCCTTGCATGTTGACTCAAAGTGTGATGTGATAATTAGGCAGGGTGAGGAATCTTTGTTAAATTTCATTCTTTGGTACTATTTTGCCTTTGATCTTCACTGCTCTGCTTTCCAGAAGAGTTACAGCATTCCAGCAGAAGCCAAGGGTGGGCCTTTCATCAACCTGGGGGAAAAGCTTTGTCCTGTGCCCCACGGCACTCTGCTCTCAGTCTTAAATATCCCATTTGGATGACAGCTATGTGCTTGCTGGAGCGCCTGTGAGGTGCCTACAGTCAGAAAAGCACGTACGGTGCATCCTCCACCAAAACACAATCACATCAACAAATTACAAGAGAAGTCAGAATGAAGTTCAGTAATTAAATAAACAAGTAAGCAGGCTTTTAATAATGCCATTTCTCCATTAATTTAATTGAAACCTTGTGTTTTACTCTGCAGATTAGGAAGGCCATGTCACAGATTTAAAATCCTGTAGAACTAATGTCCACTTCTCTCTTGGGCTCCAAAGCTGTCCATATTCCAGAGTCATGCAGGCAGTTAACTTCAGCATTCTCTTGATTTTAACTGGCCCATTACAAACCACTTAACAGATGGTGTAGAAATAGTCATATAAACTCAGGAATAAATCCTAGAGCATTATACACTAATGAATGAATCACTTTCCCAAATGTTCATTCTTGGGCTTTTGTCACTTATAATTTCTTTGAGATCTGGCCTTTCTACTTGTCACAGCCTATTCCTCTCCAGACCTGGGATGGCATGAAAGGCAGGGAGACAGTGTGCACACCTGAATCTCTTAAATCTCGTCCCTGCCATATTGGTAACAACACTGGGCTTTTAGCAACATATCAATGCAAGCCAAAGAAAAGCATCTGCCCCAGGAGAAGTAATTGGTAGGATTGTTACAATATGCATAGAGCAAATAAATGAGAGAATACTGGTTAGTTCATTATTTCCACCCCAGGAAGGATATGATTGCCTGTTACACCACAGTGTGTGCTGAATTGTGTCCCAGAGCTGTTTTGGTACTAGAACTTAGGCAGGGGTAGGACACCTGCAAGATAGGTATGTAATTATGCACATGACAATGAAATTAATGTCCGAGTGAATGTATGTGAAGAAATAAACTGTGTGGTGTATCACACATAAAGAGTTACTCTTGAAAGATGCTCTCCCCAAGCCATTATCCTCATGGTCCCTTGGTCTTCCAAACTGGAGAGAATGAGTATGAACCGGCTATTAGCAAGGTTTGCTTGCTGCTCATTTTAATAGTGATAATCAACAGAGCTTGTGCACATCATCTTCAGTTTCTTCTGGGCAAATGTGTGAAAATTCCAGGAGGAGATTTCACGTGACTGCTGGGAGGCTGGCGCTGGTGCAGGAGCAGATATCTGGCTGCTCCATCTCTTATCTGATGGCTAGCATGTTGCTGCTCTTACCCCAGAGAGAGTTCAAAAGAGTAATTCCCTTTAGGGGTATGAGACCTCCCTTTCACACACAATGAGCTGAGCCACAGTGCTTTTTTGCCCTCTTATGACAGTCTGCCTTCCCTCTCTTCCACATTGTACTGGCTGCAGCCGGCCCCATCCGAAATTCAAGAGCTGGGATGCAAAGTAGGAACTCACAGATTATTGTTAGACAGCCATGGCAACAGAAGTACAGAGGTGGAAAGAAGCAAAGAAAGCCCCTTTCTTCTTCTCAGAGCCTAAGGATTATGCAGAATATACAATTTGCAGGGCAGGTCTTTTTGAGGAATGGGTCAAAGAGGTAACTTGGTGCAAAGATGCTACAAGAAAACGCAGTGCTGGGTCACACTGAACACTGAGCTGTCCATGGACTGTAACAAGCCAGTCCTTCCTGTTCTTCTGCGGCTTAAGCTTCTGCAGTAAGTTTTAAAGATGCTTCTTACAGAGAGTGTCCTTGTGGGAGTGAGACAGGCAATATACTAGACTAGGTAAGACCCAGGAGCACTCTAGGATGATCACTGTTTCACAACGAAGTTAATTTGAATACGTTTTCCTAAAGTGTGGCTCCATTTTAGCCGAGACACCCTATCCTGGCTCACCATTGTAGCGGTTTTTATGACATCTCCAAACTACATCTCCACAGGTACCACTAATGGTTGGACCCATTTCCATGCCTTTAGTGAATGACACTTAAATAATTCCTTTTCCTACTGGGACTTTTGTCTGTGCTTTAATTTTCCAGGAGGGTCTCTATAAGCTTCTGTCAAACTCCTGTTACAGACAGCCAGATAGAACCAGACATAGAATAAAGGGCTCATATGTTCCAATTTAAGCACCTAATGTTCACTGGATTTTGAGTACAATACACATGAAAGAGAGAAGACAATTTGCTGGTAGGAAAATGGCCACCAGATGCTCCACTGCGGCTGAGCCTCTCTGAGATTTTTCTGAACTGGAAAAGGTATAAAAATGTATTTGAATCTGAGCGGAAAAAGAAGTAATCAGAATCTCTTCTTGCTTCTGACAACAGTAGGTTCTGAAGCAGCTGGTAGATTTTTAGATTTCAATGAATCCAGACAGTAAGAAGTGAGATCACGTGGCAAAAATATGAAGCTGGCTCTAGTCCAGCAGAAAAATTAGATTTCAGAGATGGCAATTCTTGAACAGAGAATACAAATAGAAAGGGGAAAAAAAGCCTGTCTGCAACCGAACCCAGTTTGTGGGTAACCTGTGGCAGAACACTAGAGGACACATAAACATACCTTGAAAACTTGTTCAGATTTACCCAAATAAGAGAACCCAGTGGACCTCTCTGAGAAAACTGATAGATGAAAAAAGAGTGGGAGCAAAAGGCAGCAAGGCTGCTTAAGTTGGAACCCAGCAAGAGATGGTCCCTGTAACATTAAACACTCTGCCAGCTAGTGCTGACCATGACCTCTACCCAAGACCTCTGGGTATGTGTAGCACTTCTTATGAGAGATTTCCTCAAGCTGCACTTGGGTTAATTTCAGGACAGAAGAATTATATGTTCAGATATAACAAGGGTTTAGGTAACCTGGATCTACAATAGGCACCAAGTTCAACAGAGATGGCATTTTCTGACTATGGGAAAAGCAGTGGAAGAAACACGATTTGAAAAGAAAAGGGGTGCTAGGTTGACAATAACAAGAAAAAGTCTGTGCAAGGGTGGGGGGGATGCTTCAGTTGAGTTCTGCCTCTGAAAGACAAAAGAGACATAAAAATATTGCTCAGAATAATGAAATATGTATTGGGAAATTTGTTGCTCTTTGGTTGCTCATTTGCTGCTTGTGGTCTGATGGAGCAGGGACAGTGTAAAAAGTTGAAGCACTGGAAGAATTACAGATGCCCCAGAACTGCTTATATATCAGAAAGCATAACATTTAAATTGTTAAAGGAAGTTATTAGTTCAAGTTCTGACAGCAAACAAAATACAGACACGACTGACAGCTGATGGCTTGAGACATCAGGAGCTCTATAATGGAAAGGAGGCTGCTGCAATTTTAAACCATGGATTGAAAATATTCAATATTTTTACTGATAGGAGCCTTATGAACTTCAAATTAACTGTAAACTCTTTACTATCTTTGCCAGACACACATTTTGAAAAAAGCACAACTATATTTATTTTTTTCCAACTACCAAACATATGATCTGCAAGGCAAATTTAAGTGAGGCTGATAGTGCAGGCATATGCATTTCAGCCTTCAAGGAAAGTCTGGGGTAATAAACTAAATTTGGTGGGAGCCAATCTAACTTTAAAAGCCTTGTCTAGATGAAATACAGACCATGAAATGTGCTCTTGCTGAAACAACTGCTCAGGATGTGACTCCATGGAGAGAGTGTAACAGGCTGTGGGTTGCATTACAGCTATAGGGTTGCTGGGGTTTTAAGTACTCTTACTCCATTGAAAAGTAATCATGGGATGGAAAACTGTGCTTTAAAGGCTTAAGCTGCTCAGGCAGAGACTCCAGATCTAGGTTGGGACTCTGAGGCTGTGGTCAACATTAGGCACAGCCAGTTGAAAACGCATATGGAACAAAGTTCTTTTATAAATGCCTTCAGAGCCTATAGTCTGAAAGCCAAAGTCCAGTGTTGAGATGCTGCTGCTGCTGTTCAGGATCTCACCACTGACATACAGCATGTCCTTGGGCAAGCATCTCCACCTTCAGTAAGGCTTCACGTTCAGCATCTGGAAAACTGAGAAAATTCATTGAGTTCCACAGAGATGCCACATGAAGTTACTGATAGCTGTCAAGGGCTCTGATTTTTCTGAGTGTGAATTCTGCTTAATGCAGAGAGTGGCTAAGTACAATAAGTTTTGTTTCAGGCTTTAAATAAAACCTGTATGAGTAGCAAAATTAAATCTTTTAAAACAGCTCTCTAATGTGTCACTATTCTAAACTGATAAACTTATAAAGAAGCCACATGGGAATTTCTTCATACAACTTCCCCAGTCAGAAAACACCAATTTGAAAAAAATGAAATCATTTATTAGTTCTGTTCTTTGCTGGTTGTTTTTTTTTTCAGGAAACAGTCACTTTAGATAAATTTCACAATGTAAAAAATACTAACAAAAATGCTTTCAGAGCAACAAAATACTTTGTTTGTTTTAAAAAAAGTTCACATAGTAATTTCAGTTAAAAATTACTACTGTTTGGAAAATCTTCCTATCTACCTGGTAGTTATAGTAGAAAAGTAAGTCTACAGCCTAAGGGGAAAGTTTCTAACTGATTGCAATTGGGATGAAAGCCATGGTTACAAAACCAAACGAGGGGACAGGAAAGCAGTTCCTGGTCCAGTACTAGCCATGGTAATATCAAGCAAGCTTCTGCACAACCCCTTTTTAACTCTTAATGGGCTGTGGTCAGGAAGAGCTGGAATATTTTTGTTGGGAAACTGAAGACATGTTGAACATCTATGGAATGGCACAGATAAGTAATTGCTTATTCTCATAAAGTTAAAAAATCTACTGGTGAGGTAAGGAAAAAGAAGGAAAAGAGAAAATTTAGAAAATGTGAACTCATAACTGCTTTCTGAATTGATTCCTTTTTTTTTTAAGAGTTTGAATGGGACAAAGGAAGGAAAGTTACATACTGCTTTGGGTAACAAAGCCAGCAGGAAATATGGTTAGCAGTCAAAAGAACATACACGATAACACCCAAGTTCACACGCAAGAGCAAAATTTATCTCCTCTTCCCACCACTGTCAGAAAAATATAGAGTCCAATAAAGAGTGTCTGCATTACCAAAGTGCTCATATAGGAAGGGTTTGGAAAAAGTATCGCAGCACATCAAAATCTGAAGGCGCAGAGGCAGATGTGTACCATGATTCAAGAGAAGAAAGTGAACTCGAGATGAAAGACAGAGATCTGCCTCATGTCAGTCAAATAGAGAGTGGTGCAAGCCCCAGCATTAAAATCCGTATTTCAGACACCTACGCTGATCTACAGACTCCACTCAGCATCTTTAAAGGCAGAGGCTGGGCTGTATGCATGTGCCTGAGGGCAGCACATCTGTGCCTAAGCACAGGCAGTCTCCAAGTGCTGGCTTCACCAAGAAGATGGTCTCCAGAGTCACCTTTCTCAGGTACTTCTGTGCTTCAAAATCGTGGTGTATGTTTAGTGAGAATTGAGTTTAGATGAGCTATATACTCTCAATATATGGAAAGTAAAGTGCAGATGCAGGTTCCAAAGAGCCTAAAAGTTTGAAAATACTTAGGGGCAGGGATCTGTTTTGGAGCCATGTATATTAAATAAAGATGAGCCATAGCTTGCAAATGAGTGGCCTGCTTGAGTCTTCATTTGGGTCATAGATTTTATGAAAACCCCATTACTCTTTAAAAAAAAAAAATCTCTAATCATATTTCTATTATGTCAGTTACTGTAGTTTTGGAATTAGGCTTCAGTCCCTTTCTCTTTTAAAATTATCTCTACACTCCCTGGCTTTAAGTGGATGAAGAAACGATGGAATAGAATGAAAAATTACTTCTTTTGAAATGTTTCCAACCCAGCTAAAAGCTGTCCGTATGAGAAATCTTTCAAGAAAATCTGTCCTCATCTTATTTCCAGCTGGGCTGCATCCAGTTCCAAAAGTACTTGCTGATGGTGGGAGAAAAGTATCTGGATACAGACAGTTATGTTATTTGAGACTCTGAATTTTGAATTGTGAATACAAACAACTCTAGAAACATCAGAGAGATGCATTAAGAGACATAATAATAGAAGGGAGAGATGAACTGAGACAGCTTCCTCTCCTGAGGAAAGGCCACCCAGCCTCTCCAGTCCTGCTATTACTGCCCTTACCACTTCATGGATGCCTTTCCTTCACTTCCCAACCTTGCTTTTCCCTCACCTCTGTTCTTCTCAAAGGTAGCAGCTCATAATCCCCTAGCAGCTTTCTAGGTGTTTCATACACTTCTCTTTTCTTCATGTTTTGAAAGTGAAATCTGTCATTGCCAGCACAGAGCTACTCTATGTCCTTCAAAATGCGTGCTAAAGCTCTCCTCTGCCCTCATACCTAGGAAAACCTGGGAAGAGGATCCCAGGGTGCTGCTCCACAGCCCAATGTACAACAGCTATCAGTGTAGAGGTACTGTTTTCCCATGTTCCTTCACCTCTTGGTAAGCACTTTTTTGGGAAACATGAAGGAGGCTTTGTTTTCTTTCTCTGTTTATACAACACGGAGGTTCTTATCTGTGGGTAAGTCTCCTTGATCCTATCATCACACAAATAACAACAGGGAATGATTAAAAAAAAAAAAAGCCAAGCAAAAACATAAAGCTTAGTTGTTTGAATTGCTTTCATACCGTGCTGAAAAGTCATTATTTGATACTACCAGAAGTGACAGAATATTTTTTTTTTCATTGCTGTGTTGTTCCAGGGGTTTTTTTTTTCAACAATCACTGTCAGTTCTAATTCTCCAAACAGGCAAAAATTTGGGTGGAAATCCTGTCTCCACTGAAGTCAAGTGACGGATTTCCACTGGCCTCAATGGGCCTGGAATTCACCCGGTCACAACCTAGAGAAAGAATATTTGTAGTAGCAAACCAAATAAATATATCCGTGTTTTTCTGTGAAAAATCAATTTGAGACCCCTTTTTCCTGGCAAGAGTTTTGCATAGCGATATAATATGAGATACAGCAGTACTTGGAACAGGAAATGACTGTGGACACATTGTCAGGGCAGTGCTGTGCTATGCCAATGGCTGAAGCAGAGAAAACTCCTAAGAATTCGTTAAAATACTCCAGGAAATAAAATAAAACAAAATAAAAAACAAACCCAGAAATAAAATAGAATGCACAATGAAAATACCAGAGTTGAAATTTCTGTGAGCTTGAGAGGAAGCAAAGAGATGGGAAACTATATTAAAAGAAAAATAGTACTGCATGGAGGTTGCCAATGAGGTGCCAGGTGTTGCCCTTTGCAAGGGAAAGCATCTCGACAGAGGCTGTCAAGAACTAAGAGTAGCAACACAGCAGTGCACCTGAGGGAACAACAAACCTACAAAATATCTTAATATAGAAATTGGGTTCAGGATGTAACAGCTTTATTAGACATCCAAAGAGTGATTTTCCTATTCTAAGGAATTAATATCAAACAAAGCATGCGTGTGTACTCAACAGATCACATGAAACAGGAAAGGACTCTTTCGTGGATTATTAATTGTGTGTTTGTTATCTAAACATGAGCAACTAGCCCTTAAGGTAGGAGGCCTGTGCCAGAAGTATGGGAAGCAGAACATCACTGTGAATCAAAGGACATAAAAGATGTTTTCTACATCAGATATAAATGACATTTTCAGGTATTTAAAAACTTTGCTTAAAGAAACAACTACTCATTATGTTAAGTCAGAGCATTATACAGCAGTGGGTAGTTAGTGAAGTGAGAAATAGCCCAGAAATATGAAATGTCTGTGTACAAAACCAGTGACTTTGTGCCTGAATGTAACTAGAGGCACTTTGCTTGTATACATATGACAGACACATCTGGGAGAAGTGACTGACTACTTTCTTTTCTGCTTACTTGTAATTAATTCAAAATATTTCTCTCACTCTTTTCCTGTTTGTTTATTTGCTTGTTGTTTGTTTGTTTTAATCAGAAGACTAATATACTTTTCCCACTGAAAATGCTAACTTCTTGCAGTACTTCTAACACTACACAGACAAAATCCTTTCAGGTAAAAAATTTTATAATTGCATGTGAGAGAACAACTACTGTAACACCAGCTTCCAATGGAAACATTGAATTCCCATGACAATTAAAAGTAATTATTGACGCATGAGACAGATTCTTCTAATATGAGCTACATCAATGCATAGTTTATATCATATGGTAGGGGATATATTTGGACAGCATAAGAACATCATCAGAACCAAGTGTTTAATCAAAAGTTAAACTGGCAATGTTCTAAATTGCATTCAAACTGATGATCATTTATGTCATATCAGTCATATGCAGTTTGTAATATGCTCATTCACTGCAGTGCATGTTGCACAATTCTAAATGTTCCTCATTCCAATGTAGTGTAGAATGAGTTTTCATTTTTTAACACTTCCTTACTTCTTCTGGATGAGGTATTACTAAACGATTTCTGTATATATGCTTCTAACGTCTAAGAATATTTTCCGTGTGTTTGAGGTGCATTTGATATGACCACTCTAGAAAAGGGGTTTTGCTGGCAAAAACTCAATTTCTGGGCACAGAATCTGTGGACAGATGTGTATTGTCAGTGCACACAGACTAGATCTGTTGGGGAAGCAAGCAGTACTCATGTGCACTCCACTCTTATACAACAGTCTACATCATCAGCCCAAAATGAACTTGACAGGCAAATGGACATACCACATATAAGGACCAGAGGAATATATTTTTTAGCCCAACTGCAATCTTTTTTTACTGAAGTTTTGCTGCATTTCTTAAGCTGTGGCTCATATACCTGTGTCTTCACTGTTGTTCAAACTCCAGAAGATTCAAGCTTCCTTGCTATTCAAGGAGTGACTCTCTTTTCTTCAGTTTTTAAAATAATTTTTGACATAAGAATATTTTTCTTCAAAACATATCATAAAAGTACTGAATTGTTCATAAAAGTGAGTGACTTCTGACTCTCAGATCCAGGACAACAGCTGGAATGCATATCATGGTGTGAGACCTTGGTTTTGTTTCCTTTCCTATGAGAACTCTCCCCTGCAGCTCTCCCTCACAGTCCCCAGCTCTACAAATTGTACAACACGGGTAGACCCTAAAAAAGCCTACATGTGTAATTTCCACCCAACAGATGAATGTGCATTGACTGTTGTATCCAAATTCTTTACATTTTAAATACTTGTAATTTCATTTTTGCAATCATTCTCTTATTTTTTCTCTCCTTAACCAGACCAAATGGAAGAAAAAACCCAATGTTGACTTTTTCTTAATCTTAGGAAAAATTATTTTAAGATTAAATAGAAGAATTGAATAAGAGCTTGTCATTTTCCTCCTTCCTTGCAGTCCTTTTTGTCTTCACACTGCAATTTTCCTTGATTCAGACAGTTGTATCACAAAGCTTAGCTGATGCCCTGGTAGCAGCAATGGTTGTGAAGAGGTACAACCATTGGAAAAGAGAACTGTGCTATTGCCTTTGTGACACAGTGGCAGCTTTGTTGGCAAATTGAGAGTTGCTTTCTTTTAATTTATGAAAGGAAGCAAGAGAAAGAATAAATGATACAAATAAAAATACTACATTGCTACTCTGTATGTAGTCATATCATAAGGAAAAGCTCCTCCGACAATGAACTTTCCAGTGTTACTTCTCAGCAGTAAAAGCAGGAAGATAACCTTAGACAGCAAATTAATTTCTTTTTATGAAATGAAGCCATTCCTCATTTCCCATGTAAAAAAATAATGCTATATATTAGCTGTAGTGCTTGCAGTAGTAGTGCTTGCAGTAAGAATTAGTACCAGAAATTTTGTAAGCACATGCTTTTATCTTCTAGGCTTTTATCCTACAGCATGGAATAAAAGCATGGAATGGGTGGTTACTTTATCATGTGAAGAGCAGAGCCAAGCTCTCACAGCAATGGTCTGGGTAACACCACTGAGCAGGCAGCAGAGCACCTGTTAAAATGAACACAGAAGGAAGAGCAACCGTGCCTTGGTGCAAGACCAAAGGAACAGATGCAGAAGCGAGCTTAATTCCACAAAAATAAGCCTCAGTATGTTGGTACACTCTAGGACTTTCTACACTTGGTGTAAAACTGGAGAGGGCATGAGGAAGCTGTTTGAGGAATAATGACAGATCTGTGTTAGTAGCAGGACACATGCCAAAATAGCTTTGTGGGAGCAAACAATGCACATTGTGCAAGCATGTAAAGGCAGATGAGACTTTGCAGATCTATAAAACACAACAAAGTAGTCCACACTAGTGGGTACGGAGATTAGAACACAGATATCTCACTGATGAGAGCCTTTGTTGTGATTGAAAGTGAAGAATGAAAGTGTTTTATATTTGAAGGACGTGAGTACACAACATCATAGATACTCAGCTACCAAAATTGTTTATTTCAGTGAGCAGAACAGAGGAGGGGAACATAAAAGAAATGTGAGCTAATGGGGAATAGCTGAATTAAAGAAACCCACAGTCGAATAAACCTTGTAATAGCTTAATATAAGAAGAGACACTGTTCCAAGCTGGTTTTATATCTTATTCACTTAGATATTTTATACTCAGTTCAGTTATTTTACTTTCTTTTGTTATTCCCTGGGGAGCAATAAAAGCATATTCCTGGCAACTGAGATTTTTCAGGATAAACAGATGAGCAAAGTCACTTCCTTATGCAATCCTAACCACCTTTTGTATGGTCTTTTTCAGATACTGTTCACAAGAAACCGTATTTACAACAGAGAAAAAGTCTCAACTGATGAGGAAATAAAGACACTCTTAGTGTTACCAGTCCTTATGTTGAGATTTCTCAGCCCTGCATACACCACCAAAGCTTCTATAATCATCACTGTTTTAAATAACATACTGGCTATTTGAGTTTACATATCAGTGAAAGGAAGAGAGTTGTGATACACAGCCTTTCACTTGGCATCAGAGTAGGACTAGCAAAGTCAGGCCATTTATGAAGTCTTTGTAACAGATGTAAAAGAAATCATTCTAAACCAACGCATCATTCTTGAACTTAGCTCAAGGTGTGTGTTAAGAACATACCCAACAATTTTCACTTAGAGCCTTTGCAAATTCAAAAATGGTGAGTCATTTTCAACAGTGACCATGCTCTGATTACTTGGAAAGAATACAGTGACATAATAGATGACTATATTAATCTGTAACATAGAAGGCAATGGAAAACAACAGAGGACTGCTGACCAAACAGTGTTTTGAGAACATTTTTTGATATCAGACACAATAATGATAGGCAGGTTAATAACATATGATGAAAAGATAGTTAATGTCCTAGAAGCACCAATATTTTATTAAGCTATAGATTAGATAACAGCTTATTCTCAACTGATTTGTTTGTCCCAGTATCACCACCTGCAAACCACGGCAGAGGGAGAATGAAGACCTTGTGAAGAGCTTAGTTACCTAAATATTCTATTGCTCCCCTCCAAGCAGTACTTGGCCTTGTTATTTTTTTTTCTTAATGATTGATAAAAATACCAAATAACAACATGGCTATAATGTGATTTTGAAGGAGATTGAAGTCCTTTGCACAGCTTTTTTTTTTTTTTTTCTGAACACCTTTGAGTTTAGGAGAGAAGATTACTTGGCAACACATTCCAGTTTCTTTTCAGACTCGAGGAAATTTCTTACCTGTAGAATGCTGAGAAGATAAAGAAGATAAAAGAGAGTAAAAGTGGAAGGAGAAACAAATAAGATCTCTTATTGAATATGTTGAATGGGAACTCCTTAGCTAGCACAAATCACTGCCTAAGTCCTAACTCCAGCTGTTATTATCTTTCATAGGCACAATAGAAATTCACCTCATCCACAGATATGAAGACAGAACAAATGCTCATTTTCTAAATAAGAGGAGGGGAAAAGCAGCCCAAACCCCTCATTTTCCTCCTCATCCTACAGAGCTACAAATGTCCCTGTGTCATCCTGTCAATACTGATGTCAGTGTGTACACAAACACATCTGTCTTCTTTATTATTCAGTCATCAAAATTCCAAGTCTGCAAGATAGTCATAATTATGCCTTCCAAAGAGGCAGGCACCTGCCATTTACTCTACCTTTTTCAATTACATCTAATTGAAGACTTGAGCTCAAATAGAGGAAGGGAGACAAGAGTTCTTCAAATTGTCTAAACACTCTCTGTTGAATAGAAAATGAGAGGTCTCCTACCACAGCTCAAAAGAAGTCCTCCAACATGACTGGCATAATAAAGAACTAGAATATGAGATGTATTTCCTTCCTCTAAACACCCTACACCATGAGGATGTTTTTACAAAGGCGATAGCTCATAGTCAGAAGGGAAGCCCCCTCACTCCTACCTTCCTCCCCTACCCCCAGTCACTGCTGAAGTTAAGCCATTAGGGAATTTTTTTGAGTATAAGAAACTGGCAACTTCCAGGAATTTTCTCCTTTCAAGGGCACCCAGATGATGGAGGACAGCAGGTCAGAAATGAAAAAAATAAAAAAAAGAAACCAAGTTTGTGTGTGATGATACAGATGAGACGACTGATAGTATATTATCCTCTCTGAGTATAGCTGTAAACCCCTTGGCAACAGTAACCTGATAGTCCCTGTGCTAGAGTCACCTTCTAGGAATTGAAGAAGCTGGAAAAAAACCCCCAGCTGGCTCCACTTATATAAGGGATGTAATTAAGCCTAAAAGAGAGGATGATTTTAGTCTGTGTGATCTGCATTAGGAATAGGTCCCTGAGAGCATTGTTGAAAAGGTACTCCTGGAACTTGTGTGTGTGCACACATGTGTCTTGGGATTTTCCCTTTCCTCAGGTAGTGATGCAGAACTTCCCATCAGCAGAGGGTAGGAGGGTATCATTTGAAGTAGATGGGAAGAGTCAAAGAAAGAAATCTTCATATGTGATGAAAAAAGCTGACCATATTGGTTTGTCCCTCAGATTCACAGACAAGAAGCCACAGCTAACATATTGTTAGTAAAGAGACTGTTTATGCTAAAACCAAATTGGCCAAGTGGAAAATCTCTCATATTTGTCAAGGGGGAACCAGTGGTAAGTTGTGTAACAGGAAAAGCAGAGTAGTTAAAAATATAACAACCCATCATCAAATTAGTGATACATCCACAAAGATGCCCCAGCATAATACTTTAGCTCATTTATAAGCAAAGCTAAAAAGCTATTTGTAATCTGAACAGGAGATATTACTGCATCAGAACTTCCTAGCCCCGTACTACCTTCCTAAGTAGAGTGAATCTCTAGTGATCATACATTTAATTTTAAGATAATGGATGATGAGAGACACTTAGCTATTGAGGACTTTGTACACAAAATTCTAAGCTAGATAAATGAAATATAAAATTTATAATGGAGTTATTTTGGCTGTTAGAAAGCGTAAAAGAGTTAATGCTGTTGAGTAAAAGCAAGGAAGAACTCAGCTATTTATCATTATTTGTATCATCTGCTGGAAAATGCAAACAACTCTGCCAAGGGAAGAAGAATGCCTTTCCACCCATTTTCTGCTTTCTACAGAGAAATGTATGCTGATGTAGTCATCGTTAAACTGTCTCACAAAGTCAAGGTGATTCTTTCAGACTTTCTTTGACATTCCAGAATACCATTCATCAATGGATTTTGTGGAGAGTGCAACGTCACGGGCAGGAACCTCAGGGATAAACACACTGCACTAACACCACCAGCAACCAGCTAAGCTGTGTGCACCTGCTCCTTTTGTCTCCTGCTTTGAGGGGCAAGAAACAGAACAGCAATTTGCTTTCCTAGCTAGAGGGTTCAGTAAAAGAGACATCTGCCAGGCCACAAAAACACAATAGGAAAGGAAGACATACGATGTGGGCTGTAAGTGTATACTTTTAATTTTAATGTGTAGCCTCTTTTTGTAATATTTAAAGAGGATGAGAACTTGGTTTGTCAGTATCACTTGAATATCTCTTCATATGCTCATCCCTAGTATTTATTTTTGTAGCACTGCATATTTCTTCTCATTCTTGTTTATTTCTCCTAATATCTCCATCTTTCAGTAGTATTTTCAACCAGTTCCTGAGCAGATGACACTGCCTCCCAGACAAGGGGATGAATATTCAATTAATTATTTCCATATGTAGATATATATTTGGCAGTAATGGGGATTGTCAGATTTGATGATACACAACATGCAAAAAATCATGCTCAATTCTTTAGGATTACTTGAATGCTTTAAAGCAAGTGTAAGGCCTGGTCTTGTTTTTTATAAATAAAATAGAAGCACAAATTCATTTGAGAGGTCACTCTACTGGCAAAAAAATGCAAAATCGGTGACTTTAATGGAGTGACTTGGAAGATTCACTTGACTTACTGGCTCCCCTGCCTAGTCATTCATTCATGCCCCTGGGAAACTGAAGCGTGATTTTACTAAATACATGTCATGGTTTATGTGCAGGTGCAAGGGGATGTATGTATGCAGTAAGCCTGCACCTTTTCCTTTACCTTGGTGGTGTCACCCTCCCTTTCTGCTATATTTTATCAGCCTGACAGGAAGAATAAAGGCACTTACTTCACTCTCTTTCCCTGACATGAGCAAAAAGCCTTGCTGTTTGACAGCACAGGTTAACCATGTCCACAACAATAACCAAATCCATAGAGAAACTGAGAAACTGTACTAAAATCTTTCTCCAACAAAGTTCTGAGTGCTAATCCAGTTTAAGATAGGGGGCAGGGGCACAGGGAAGCAAAACTAAACCAAGCCAAAGTGTGCTTAAGTAGTTAGCAAGTCATGCAGCTGAGTAGCCAAGATGACGTGGCACATCATTGTTGCACTGACTGAGAAATACGAGATTGTTCTGACAGGTTCAGGACTCTGCAGGTGTATTTCTCTTACAACACTGAAAACAGATTTCAGACCTGTTATGCACAAATGTTATACAGAGCTAATTCCTACCTTTGCAACGAAAAACACTGCATGTAAATTATCTATTACTTTCATGTCCGTTATTAGACCCTCTTTCATCCATGCACCACAAATGTAGTGCCCAACAACACACTGAACAATAAGGAAAGCCAGAACTCTTTATAGCTCTTGCATTAATATATTTAACACAATGCTACTTACTGCACCTTACCCTAAGCTGGCATTCACTGCTTTGCTATTCCTTTTACTTCATAGTCACCGTTCAATACTTCATAGTAACTTGTTCAATGTTTAAACAGTTTCTTGTTCACATGCTTCAAATAATTAGGATAATTAACAATATTTGTGGTTTGCCACCTATATTATTTGGCTTTTTTATTGCTTATTTTAAAGAGAGGAACCCTGTTCATTCTTTTTATACATATATGATCTATAGTTCAATTTTTTTGTTCAACATAGCACAATTAACAGAGCTTTTGTAGAAGCCTCAACAGCCTCACAGACCCACAGTCTGTGGGTGAGACTGCATTTAATAAAGAGCAAACAGAATAAATAAAAGGTAGGCAGGGTAAACTGAACTTTAGCCTCCAAAGCGTGTTTTTACTCCTAGAGTGGGACAATCCCCTTTCATGCATGTGAAAAGGGGAAAGGAAAACATGGAATGTTCCTCGGTGCAGAACGAGGTTGCTCCAGATCCCAGCAGAGACTCCTGATGAGGGTTGCCCTCAGAGGCAGCAGGGAGTCAGGGACACTTGCATCTCCTGGAAAAGAGAGCTTGGGTTCACAGGCAGCCTGAAGCTGTCACTTGCCATCGAAAACAACACTGAGCTATTGAAACATCTGAAAGAGAGATGGGGCAGGACAAACACAGCACAAGCTCCATGTGAGGCGGAGAGCTATTGTGATGATGCCAAGCTGCATTGCCACCAAGCTCTGACAAGCAAACACCTGTCTTATGGAGGTAGTTTAAGAAGTTACCTCATGTTGTTACAGCCAAATATACAGTGCTTCTTAGGAATATTAACGTGCTGGCTCTGTGCAGCATTGTACTGTGTTGACATAACCTTAGTTTTTCCTGAGCTAGATGTTCTCTCTTCCCTCCTTAACCTGTTTCGTGTTGCTTCAGATTTAATTTGTTTCCCGAACATTTGTTTAAGGAGCTGAATGAAATGAGGTGGCACAAGCTTTCCCAAGGCAGTATTGACGTTCCAATATGCAATGGTGCAATATGCAAGAGAACAGACTGCAGATATTCAGTACAGCAAAAGGCAGGTTTGTTTTTTCTAGAAATGTTTCATTTGTTCTAGCAGGTGTGTCTGATACCTTTTGCATAATGATAAACCCACACACATTCTTCATGCAAATAGTGACCCAAGAGTTGCTCTGAGTTACTTCAAGTAGTAAGTGCGTGTAACAACCTGCACTTACATACACACTGTATGTTTACAGAGTGTTCATACAGTGCAAGGTAAACAGAGCCCAGTGTGCCAGGGCAAGGACACATAGGGCTGCTGGAACAGAGGTGCCATACCACTGCCAACAGAATCAGAATCAGCCAAAATTGTCAGAAAATCTCTTCAGAGATATTGGAAGAGTCATACATCTTATATTTCATCTCCTTTCTTCAGACAGAAAATATTTTTCTCTCACATGTGTTATTTGAAATGTCTCCTGTATCAACTGCTCCTGTTCCACAAAGGTTTGGGAAGCAAAGTATGGGAGCAAATATGGAGACTCACCAATCTGGACTTTACATGATGTGGCCACTTGGATACCTCCATGTGCTCCATTGACCTGCCTTGGAACCTCAGCCTTGATCAGCAGAGAGTTTATCTCAGCCTATCTCACATCTGCTAGCTTCATCTTTCCTTAAGCATCCCAGGTGCTATGCCTCAAAGGTCAGCAGAGCACTTCTTATACCATCTCTCACCATTAATTACGTCAGATTATTACTGAGCTTCTTCTTACTAGTGATTTCACTTCACAATTGAATCCAATCCTGATACGCTGATGGACGTTTTCTTAATAGGAAAAATAGTTAGAATGTTTGTCCAAATGGTTATTCTGGCAAATACACCTCTGAGCTAGCTTGTTGAAAATTCTTTAATCCACTGCATTTGAAGGAAAAGTGGGAAGGAAAGAAGCAAAAAAAGAGAGACATTTCAGTTTGTGGCGATGTCCTAATGCATGTAAATCTGCTTTTTCAACACAGAATTACCACTCTATATGTAACTCTGATGCACTAAAATATTAAATTATCTGAACTTACTACCTCAAGCCAGGTCAAATCAACACCCACGTAAATGCAGAACCTCCACAACATCACGGCTCCTGTCTGAGCTTAGAGATTGTGAATTACAAGAGATGAGAGGCAGACATTTGCTTGCATCTCTGTTTTACCTGCTCTTTGGTGTCTACAAACTCTGTTTGACAGTAAATAGTTTAGCTTCACCCATTTGATCTTGCACTGAAATGAACTGAAGTGCTGACCTCACCCACCTCTGAGTGTTAACTGGAGCTGTAACCACACAAGGACCAAAATCCTGATATGCTTTCATGGCCCACCTCAGTGTTTTTAATGCTTTCAGGACAGTCAGACATACAGCTTTAAACAGCGTAAGTCACGGGCAGTGCAGTTCAGGTTTCCAGGCTTGACTTTGCACGGCAACACGCAGGGAGTGCCCGGCCAGCAGCAGTGTGTTTGCAGAGGCTGGCACCCCGGCACGGAGACACGGTGTCTGTGTGAGCACCCAGCCTAGCAGACAGCCCCAGCCCTCTCTCCTCTGTGCTGCTCCTGGAGCCAGGGAGGAGATGGAAAATGAGCTGCAACTGCACGACTTTAGGAGGCTGTAAATGGAAGGCTCCCCACCAGGACTGAGGTATGGTCCCTTGGGAGATGTACTTTGTTTTCAATGGGGTCAGGATTTCATCTGATAATGTACTTACCACTATAAAACCTGTTAAACTGCACAGACATTTGATAACAAGATAACTGATGGTGTTTCATGCAGATTTCCTGTGGAACATTGGACTCCCACTACAAGTCAGTAAATATTTTATGCCCATTTGGGTACAGCTACGATATGCTATAGTAAGCAGAATGAGTAAACCAAGAAAATTCACCTGGGATGCCTGGGACAGATTCTGACTTCTACATCTTCTAATCCCTCAAATGTGTGATGAGTTGTGTCTTTCCCTCTCAGTTTCATTCATTTAATAGTATTTAGCTTCAGTAAAAGCCCTAGAATTTGTCTCAGTATGACTAAGAAAAGTAGCTAATAATTGTCATCATGCTTATCTCTTTGGCATTTTAGCTTGAGTTCCTACTAATAAAGAACTATTTGAGATTTTAACAGAAATGTAAATGTTGAAGTTTCACAGGTCATTGAGTTTTATAATATTGAGTCATTGGGCTATTATACATTGATCGAGCAAATAGCAAATGGTGTGACTTGCCAAAGAGTATTACTCAAATATTGACCAGGAATTGATGACAGTCGGCTACTCTCCAAGGACTACAAAAGTTAACAGGAAATTTCTACCTGAGGCAACTGCAAGCTTCTGCCTTAAGACAGACAGGTTTTTTTGGTTCCTTTTTGTTACCATCTTTTTTAGTCTCCTCTGCTATGTCCAAACACTCTTATCATAAACAGAAATGTGCTTGTAGTAAATGCTTTCATTTATGTCAATTTTTTTAGTTTATCTCTCAGCTGTTATTTCTAACAGTCTATTGATTTCTTTAATTAATCATACCTATTCTTCTTCTATTTCAATATTATTTTATTATTATAATATAAATTATTATTTAATGGTATAATTATATGCTTCCACCTATAAAGAGTGGATGCAAGCACAGGTAGCCTGAGAGGAATACAGAGTTATTGTCCAGGATCATGTGAGGAAAGCTAAAGATCTGATAAAATTAAATTTAGCCAGGTCAACAAGAAAAGCTTCTAGAGGTTCCATAAAAGGAAGAATTGGGAAAATGTAGTCCTTCTCCAGAAGGAAACAGAGGACCTGATTACCCAGGATATGGAGACAGCCTCAGTCTTGACCAGCAATTGATCCAACCACACTGCCTTAATTGAAGAACCCAAAGGCAGGGACTGGGAGAGTGGAAAACTGTCCACCTTAGAAAATCAGATTTGAGGGCATCTAATAAACCTTAAGGTGCACAAGTCCATGAGACTTGTGACAATATACATCTGCAGTTCTTGAAGGAACTGGCCAAGGAAGTGACTAAGCCACTACCCATCATATTTGAGATGTCATGGCAATTCAGTGAAGTTCCCACCAACTGGAAAAGGGGAAACCCTGTCATCATTTTTCAAAAGAAAAAAATGAAAGACCCAGGGAACCACAGGCTGGTCAGTCTCACCTCTGGGCCTGGCAAGATTATGGAGCAGATCTGCCTGGAAACCATGCTAGGGCACAAGGAAAATAAGGAGATGGTTGGTGGCAGCCAGCTTTGCTAAGAGCAGATCAAGCCTGACAAATCTGGTGACCTTCGAAGATGGGGTACAGTGCTGGTGGATAAGGGAAGAGTGACAGACGTCATCTACCCAGACTTGTGCAAAGCATTTGACACTGTCCCACATGATGGTCCTAAACTGGAGAGACACGGATTTGTGAGATGGACCACTCAGTGGATGAGGAACTGGCTAAAGAAGTTGTTTTCAAAGGCTCCCTGGTCCAAGCAGAGGCCCGTGACAACCAGACTTCCTTGGGAATGGTACTGGGACCTGTGCTCACATCTGTCAGTGGCACAGACAGTGGGATCTAGGGCACCCTCGGCAAGTTTGTCAATCATGCCAAGCTGCGTGGGGCAGTACCCAAAGGAGACCTACAGGAGAGACGGAGAGGGACTTTTTCCAAGGGCTTGTAGTGATGGGATAGGAGGTAATGGGTTTAAACCAGAAAAGGGTGAGTTTAGATTAGATAATAGGGTGGTGAGGGTGGTGAGACACTGGAACAGGTTGCCCACAGAAACTGTGAATGCTCTTCCCTTGGAAGTGTTCAAGGCCAGACTGGATGGGACTGAGCAGACTGTTCTAGTGGAAGGTGTTCCTGTCTGTTGCAGGGACGTTGAAACTAGGTGATTTTTAGGGTCCCTCCCAACCCAACCCATTCTATTATATAAAAAAATCAGGAATGCCAATATATGCAGTGTACTGCTCCATTGTACAATGTGATTTGTATATAGTACAATGCATCTTATCTTGAACAAAGAACGCTAAAGTGCAAGCTTCTAGCATGGCCTTATTTGATTTTACTTCTCCAGAGTCATAAGCCTGATCCCAAAGACAACATTTCAGCTCAGAAAGGAGAAACTGCTGTTGAGAAGACCTTGTCTTAAATCCTACATTTTCCTAGGACACAGGACACCCTGCAGATATTTCAAAACCTGGTGCTCAAGTAAGTAAGACCATGATACAGTTTGGGGTAGGAGCACACTTGTTTTTCAAAATATACATCTAGAGAAGATTACTCCTGGTTTGTCCACTTGGCTCAGAACCAGTGACCTCACCCATGTCCACAGAGGAGTGGGCTTTGTTCTACTCCTCACCATAAAAGAATTTGAATTCATTCCCCAAAGAGCCCGTAATGCAGTTTGGGAACAATGTTCTTTCCTATGAAAGCTATTCCACACTACTTGGACCAATCAGATATTTATTATCTTGGCCAGATACAGTGTTCTTGGACACTCAGCTGGATAGAGGAAACCAGTGTGTCAGTCCCTGTTCTACAGTCTATTTCACACTTTTGTGCTGTATGTTTAATAAAACAGGAACTGACATCAAAGCATCTTCTCTCCCATGTGTGTTGTTAACATGAGATCATAGAATCACATTCAATCTCCTTCTTTATTTTAATTTCCTTCATTTTTAATCAAATGGATTTTGAACTAGTCCATAAAAATGAGCCCAATTTCAGCAGAACAGCTGTGAGGATGAGGAGACACTGCAAGAGGTCACCCAGAGAAGAGCTGTGATGTCCCATCCCTGGAAGTGTTCCAGAGCAGGTCAGATGGGGCTTTGAGCAACTTCCAATATCGCTGAATGAGACACGGTGTCAAAGTTCCCTGTGGCAGAGGAGAAACCTGAGCCCAAGCAGTCACTTTTGTACCATGGGTCCCTGCTTTGAACACATGCCTGTTAAGCAACCTTTCCACACAGACTGTGGCCAATTAGGCATTTGGATAGCAAGCCGCTGGATCAGGTCCTGCCCACCATGAGCTGAAGAGAGCAGCTTATTCATGAGCACACAAGCGGTTTAGGCACAAGACAAGAACCAATTTGCTGGTTAGTCGGACTGTGCTGGAGGCCCTTGGCCAAAGCCAGGCTTTAGCACTGGCCAGCAATCAAACTAAGCCTCTGGACTTCCCATTACACTAAAAGAGGGAGCCTCCTCTGCTGCTCTTCCCAGTTGCTGCCACACCATCAGGTAAACAAAAGGAGCACCTCCAGAACCAGCTACACCGACATACCTCGAGAATTCATTCACCACCAAGCACACAGAGTCACAGAGCAACTGCAAATAAATACCTGTCAACACCTGAGCTGTGAATATTGCATTGCTATCCTTTGTGTACATTGCCAGAAGCTTTTCTTTGTATTTTTAAAAATTTGCACTCATGTAATTCTTTTCCAGCCTTCCTTAGAGTTCTAAGCCACCGTCTAGAAGGGGTTATATTCTGCTCCTAGAGCAGAATTGTCTCTGGAATAGCTTTTGCAGTTTTCTGCCAGCAGAGGATACCCAGGACCAAAGCTTCCCACAGTCTTGAATGCAGATCCTGCTTTGAGGCTACAGATAATCACTTCTGCTGCCTTTGAACAAGGAGGACACAAGATCTGATGTCTCACTTCATTCATCTCCATAATTTGGGGAAAAATCATGAAGCTACTTTTGAAATTGTACTGTTTACATGTAGGCTTGCAATGTTTTCCAGCAGCAGGAATTTTGCATTGCCAGTCTTTGAGGTTTTAAGAGCGACTGAATCTTGCCAAGAGCATTTCTCATGACACAGGCTCATGATGGATAGATCAATAGATTCTTGAATCCTCATATCCTTTTCAAATTACTACCGGAGATATCTACCTGAGTAGGCCATCTTATCTGATAACTTAAACAAGCAACCTGTCTACACTTTAATTGTTATTGAGGATTAATGTTGTTTATAAAATGAAATCAATACAATCTCTATTGCTTATTAACTGAAACATTCTAGGCTCTGCTTTGTTTGCTTTGCTTTTCAATTAGTTTCTATTATTTTCCCTATTGGCTTTTAACAAATAGCTGTAGAAATAAACTTAATGGTTGTGAAACTGTTATCAGAGTCAACAAAGTCCCTTAATGGAAAGTCTTGTATATTTAAATGTAAAAAAGAATCCACTGTTTAATCATTTGACGTTATGAGATAAGTTTATTACTATACATCTGTTCTGTGCTGGGCCTTGGCTTTTTTTTAAGCTAAGCAATTAAGAGTTCTTAAAGGTTCTCTAAAGTTCAGATGTCAGAACTGTTAAGTTGGTGCTACATTTAAGATGAAAAAACTCCACAGTCTAATAACTTCTGTAAAAAAATTGCAAAACTGAGACTGGGCCAAAAACCGTGGGATTCCTAGGAATGTAATAAATACCACCCATTTACACTGCAAAAGTATTCTCAACACTATGCAACAAATAAGTATCTGAAACACCTTACAGACACTGCTCATGCTTCCCCTGTGATCCCAAAATGCAAGAGGGCTGCTGCAGCTGCCAGGGTTTGTTCCTCCTTCTCAGAAGGGAGGAAGAGCAAGAAGTGTTGAAGGATGGTTTCTCAATTCTAGATGTACTCCTGAGTCTGAGTAGGATCCAGCAGATAAGCAGGTGAATGTGAAGGAGGGATGGACAGGTAGAGTAGTTTTGAGGGTCCTGAGGGGTAATGATGTATGTGACAAGTTTTAGTATATAGCGTGACAGTAGCATATTCCATTCCAGCTAGCATCAAGATGGAAAAAATTCTGTTTTCTCAGTCATCACTTTTTGCTCTTTGAATGAAGAAAACTTTCATTCCACATTACTCACCCTGTAGGTGACAGAAGTGTGTTTGCTGATGGGCTGTTCAAGCAGAAACTCTCAGTCTATGGGAATATGGTTCCACCACACTCGCTGAGATGTACCTTTATGGATCTTTCCAGCACTGCAGTTTTACACATCACTACTCATAGCCAGAGACACCTGCAACCCACACACTCTTGGCACACTGTTTGTGGGCTCTCAGCAGTTTAGCTGGCCGTGGCCATGAAGCAAGAAAAGTTACAGGGGAGTTACATAACAAAGTGACGAGTTCACACAGGCCAGCAGCTTTGCCTGCTGCTGCTCAAACCACAGGCACCAAAAACAAGTGGTACAATTCCTGCACTTCTCTACAAAATGATTTTGATTTGGCAGTGTCACCCCTACTCTGTGTTCAGTGACATAAGCAGAGAGCTGGTAAAAATGCAAGACAGAGTTGAACCAAACTCAGGAAACACAGAAACTTTAGGATGCAAGTGTATAATCCCCAGCACAGACTACCATTTTGTTCCTAGGAGTGTACTCAGAGCTACACCAAAGAAAAGAATTCTAAAATCTACTACAAGCAGTGTGTAAGCTATCCAGAGCAACCTATCTCAGGAAATATTCTGTGCTCCCCTGGATTCAAATAATTCTGCTTGCAATCACCAGAATTGTTCCTAGCCTTCACACAGCACAGATACATTCCAGGGTAGGGTGAGGCAAATGGTTATGAAGCTTACTCAGGTGTCATTTATTTCATGAAAGTTTGCTGGTTATTATAATCAAATGTCAATTGTCTGTAATTGTGGCATGCAATGGAAAATCCCTACTTAGGACATGTTCTGCCACTTGCTGGTGAAGTACACTAACCCTCAACAATGAAACAATGCTGAAAAAAACAGTTTTTACATGTAAGCAGGTCTAGGAGTATAATTAACACATATTTATTTTGATTTTTTTTTCTTATGGTTTTGCTGTAAGGAAACCGTCCTGTATTTTAAAAGAAAGGTTCCATGCAAAATTAAAGAATTCTTCCTACTCAGTTAATTTAGTAATCTAATTACTAATTAATAAAACTTTCTGCTATAATAGCCTCTGTGTTGACTTATCTTCACAAGCACGGATGAATCTTGCAGTGATCTTGCAATACACGAATGTATCAGTGGCTTGTAAGCAAGGATCAGAGCACAGACTATAACTTGAGCTCACCACAGATGATGTTACAAGACGTTCTCTGATAGGGAGCTTGCCTTTAGAGCTTCAAAATTAAATAATAACTACTTTTAAGGGGATTCTACTTGAGAAGAGAGGAGTAAAATTTGGTGTCAGAACTGTGACTGATCATTGACACTGGGCTGCAAGGGGCAGGGAAGATGACTCAGTATTTTAATTATTTTCTTTCCTTTTAAATGAAGCAAAATAATGTTTTTTACACATATTTACTAACCACATCAGTCTGATGAGTTACAAAAGTGTGGAAATGTCTTGACAATGCTAAAATTGATGAAGCAAGCTTTTAAAGAAAACTTTAAAAAATTTCCAGTAGCAAACATTTTTTTAACTTTACAGGCTGTAGAAAATAAAAGCACAATGACAGTTTGCATTTTGAAACTGAGGATGAAGAAATTCATATCAGAATCTAACTCTGGGTCAGCTTGCACATGGATGCAATAGACTTGCCAGCACTTACAGATTAAAGTTGAGGCTGATTTACTTTCTAAAAAGATGGTACAGTTCAAATAGTCACCCTGGGCTTGATACAGAAATCACATCATGGGGTATGTATATGGAAAAATATTATCTTTATCTACCCTTAAAATCTTGGAATCTTGTGGAAATAAAAGAAATTAATAGTATCTCAGCAGTCAAGTAATCAGGATAGATTATGACAAGATGTTCTTGAAAAATTAAGAGGAGAGAGGAAAGGGAGGAATTTCCGCAAGGATTACATTAGCATGCCAAGCTGGTCTAATATTCCTCATCAGTGTTTGTATTCTCTGTGCACTGTATTTTTTTATATCTGTCCTACTGTAGATGAAAATACACACAAAGAAAATGTGAAAAGCTTCCTTGAGCCTGTACCTGAAGAATTCTCACAATTCTGAAATTATCTGTATGGATTTTAACTGGCACGCATATGACAAGCACCCAGATTTTATGCAGGTTTTTTGGAAAAGCTGAATTAGGCTGATTTGTAGCAGTCATTCCAGTGATCACACTAGCACTTTTAAACATATGCACTGTCACTCCCTGTAATGAATATAAGACTCAGTGGGACTTCCATTTTTTTTTCCAACCACTGATTGTATATATCACACATATATACAATGAAGAATAGAAATTATGGAACAAACCTAATTAAAGATTTACTGGGAATAAAGGTCCATAACTCTTAAAGAAAGTGTATATGTGTATACACCTCTATAAAAATATAATTATATATGCTGGTCATTTTGAAAAACCACTTAATTTGCAAAATTATTTAATTCTGGGTATAAAGATCATTAGCAAAAGAGGACTTATTATTGTGTTTATTGGCATAATAATACATAATAATTTCTTATACTTGCTTGTAGAACTGTACAACAACAGTAAAAACATTATTCCAGGGATTAATTATTCTCACGATTAATGTTTTGAACAGCTTGAACTAACATGATTTTAGCTATTGCATTACAGCTCTCCTCTTTACCATCTGCATCTATTCACTTCTTTGGACTCCTGTGACTACATTTTAAACAACCCTGACCTTTGTTAAATTACTTGGTTAAAGCTGATTTAGGGGCACAACTTTATTATTATTAATATGCACGCCTGTAGGAAAATTGGAGAAATGCTCTGCAAAACCAGCATTTTATTTAGCAGACAGAAGAACAAAGTATTATGGTTTTGGCACAAATATGCAACTCTTCACTCATAGGATGGAGAATAATTGGTTAGCAGCTCTTCAAAAAAAAGGACTGCAGAGTTATAAACTGCAAGCTGAACTTGAAATTACAGTGCTGGACCTGTGAGCAAGATTAAACATGGTCTGAAATTTCAGAGAAGACATTTCAAGAAAGCCTCTTATAATGATATACTTCATACGTAGAGCACACAAGTAGTTGAAGTGCAGCACCTAACTGGCAAACCTGCAAATTGTTTGAGAGAGTATTATTGGCAGTGGTTAAGAGTTACTGCAAATATATAGGAATAAAATAAGGGTATATTCTGTTGAGCTCTCATGTTAAGTGAGAAACACCAAGTGACCATAAATGCAAAGTATACTACCAAACTTACAGGCAAAATGTCTTTTGCTAGAAAATGGCCAGAGTCACATGTTGGCTTGCACAGAACTATAAGGATCAGATCCCTGTTGGTGTCCTTGCAGGGCAGACACCTCCCTCTCTCATCATCACCTTTTGCAGTCTTGGCAAACAAAAAGAGCTCACTAAAATCACACAGCCTGCACGGGAGAGGCACAGAGCACAGCAGCTCCAGGGATTACACAGAGCAGAAAGTATCATTCAGATGTCTACAGCAGATGCAAATATGAATTTTATGGGCTTATTCTCTTGAGTGGTATGTGTCTTTATGCTTAAGTCATGTATTCCAATTAATTTTTTATATAACGTGAATAGTTATATTTGATGTATTTTTTACATAAAAAGAACTCAACAAAACTTAGAAAAGGATCAGTTGGCCCATGTTTGGACTGACAATCCAAGCATCATATTCTCTCTCTGGACCCAAGCTTGCTCAGAATGTTCTCGGTATTGTTTTAGTTGGTTTGATTTCTGTCCTACTCTCCTAAAGAAAAGCAAGTAAAATGGGATGTCACAACACACAGTCACAGACACCAAATCCAGTTGCAGTAAGTCAGCATCCACTCCTCTGAAAAATACCAGAAATGCCTGCTAATAGTTAACCAAAAAGTTACATGAAATGTTAATATGCATAATTAAAAACTCTACTCAATGGTTGGTAAAACAGTGACCCTTTATCACAAAAAGCCATAAATAGAAGGAAAATTGAAAAAAAGACAACTAAACCTACCAAGAAAGTCCCTTTAAGTGCCTAATTTTTATCGGAATCTTTACTTGAAACGGTAGGATACAAAAGATAGCTTACAAAACTGATTAAACTTCACCATGGGTCACAGACCCAGCTAAAGTGGTATATTTTTTTTTACCTCTCAGATCAGTTCCCATGAATATTACTTGGCAATTACAACTCTGGAAATGACCTAGGAGCCAAGGAACCCTGCAGCAAGAATGGAAAGGGTAATATCCTCTCAAAGCAGACCCAAGGATCCTTTGGTGAGATGCCAGTTCTTAGGTGGAAAGTACCCACATTTTTCTGGATTGGGTTGCATCTCCAACCCCTTCTCTCTTCCTACCCTCTGGCTCAGCAAACCACTTTCTCCCCATTGCTCCCTCCACAATACTGCCTGTGCCAACACAACTTCAGTGCCTCCTGGGGGAACATTTTGGCTGTGCTCTCGGCGGCTTGGTGCTGAGCCATGGAGAAAGCAGCTCAGGAGTGACTTTCTGGGGAGTGACTGCTCTGGTCAGCACTGCCAGGGCACCCTGAGTTCTGCACTGAAGGGGAAAATTGTCTCCTGGGTGGGAACAGTGAGGAGTTGGTCCCTTGCTCCCATCCCTCAAGCTCTGTGATGGCTGGCCATTCAAGGCCATTCCTGATGGACCAGATGGCAAGGGACCCATGCAGGTGCTTGGTTTCACCATTAAAAAATCTCTGTAGGAACCAATGTGACTTTTTGCTTGCAGCATGCTCTTGCATGCCCTCCTGAACACTTCTGAGGACACTGCAGGACTGGATCCTAAGAGAGTGAATGCAATTTATGACCTAGCAGAGGAAATAATCAGTGTATTACGTGTATTGTTGGCACTAGCCTGGAAAGAGCATGAAATAGAGAAAACCCACTGAACAGGAGAGTGAGAGCACTGGAAGCTACAAAAGCCTGAAAGAAAAATGGCAAGCACCAACAGCAATAGTGGGCTTGAAGTGAGAGAGGACAACAAACTGCACGTACATTTGTGATGTGCTGTGGCTCAGAGAAAAAATCCAGTACAGTTTTATGGTGTGCATGCTGAAATAGTACTGCCCAGAAAAGACACAAAATGGTATGGGCAAAGGGAACCCGATTATAGCATTTATCTAGGAATTGCTGCCTTGTGGACAAATACGGAGAAGTTAAAAGAAGCCAAACTTCTTTGGGTCTGCCCGACACACAATTTTAAATGACTGAATCCAAAGTCTAATGCTTGGACCTGCCTAGCTCCAAATACAATCAAAATTGGTATGATGTGTGCATGCCCCTCTGATCTCACTGAGATGTATCATATCATTGAGGTTAAACGCACATTGCTGTGCTGTACTAGGACAAGGCCTGAGACACTAAAGAAGACATGGGAGTTTCCTGAAAAATACATATGAAACCTTTACTGTGACTTAAGACATTGTTTCCACCACCTGGATTTCTTTTCCAATGCCTCCAGCTAAATTAAAAGCAGAAACAAGACAATTTTTCAGGAGCTCTTTCAGCACATTATAATTAGAGATCATTTCATCATCTTAAACATCCTTTAGTCAAATAAATGCTGATTTGAGCTGCAGCATCAACAACTGCAATGAACTGAAGTTATATAGAAATCCTCATGCACTTAGCTTTGAGCCAAAGCTGTGTGCATTCCCATGGCCAGGGCCAGAACTGTGACTGCAGGGTCCAGACTGTGCCACCCCAGCACCTGCCATGTCCGCTGGCTGGCTCACCCACAAGTTTTAGTTGTTAACGTTCTCACACATGCTTCTGTGCCAAATAAGTCCCACATAAGTCTCCTGAGTGATGATAATTAATTATGGTAACTCCTGCTTAACTTTTCTAACTTTTCTTTTTACATTCGCTAATAATAGTGGCATAGTAAGCTATAAAAGGTATATTATTTCCAGTGTGCTGATACAGAATACAACCTAGAGATACCAAGATCAGAGCTAAAAACATTCCCCAACTTTTAAGTTCCTCCATATTGTATGCTTTTAGAATAAACTTGGACAGAGAAATCCTTGTTGCCTTTATATAGTGAATTATGGTTGCACTGAGGAACATGCTGGTGCAATTGCTAGCTTGGTAGACTATTTATGTCAAACTTGATCTAATAAAGGGTTTCTACAACAAACTCCTCCTAAATACCTTGGAAGTTCACATAAAGAACTCCTGCAGTATTTGAGCTCTTACTGATTTTCCCTCTTTTAAATACCTCTACCGCACTCTGTGTCTATGTTGGAAACAAAACAAAACCATATGAGAGGAGTACAGCAAGGAAAAAAGTGAAAGGTGGAATACGACAGCCCCATAGACCCATAACTGTGACTGCTCTTTATGCAAACACATGAATGCAGATAGGAAATAGCATAAAATACAGCTTGGGTTGATTAAAATGGAACCATGACTTTTTTTCTCTCTGAACTGATTTTCTTGGAAATGTGACAAATTTACTTCTGTGAGAGATCTGATACAGGACAATATAGGAGTTTGCAGTTTTAAACCAGAGAAGATGTGGATTAGCAGAATTATAAGGCAGATAAGGAGATATAGGGGATATAGGAGTATCCAGTGCTGAAAGAGAATATTGAGAGAAACCAATAATATAATGGAAATTGGAGAGGATGTAAGAGCCTTGATAACTGGAATAAAATTAATGAGAATAATAATTAGTGGTTCAAAGCAGAAGAATCTCCACTTGTCAGGTAACACATATTTCTGCTGTAAGATTTAGTTGAGCCTGCATCTGCACTGGGATGCAGGGGATTTGCTTGGAGCATCCTATTATCTGCTTCTTTCTCCTGGCCTATGCACCTAGATTTGTTCCAAGGAGTAATGGCTGTTAACTGGAATAAGGTAGGTTTACATTCGATTTTAGGAAGAAATTATTTACAGTGAGGATGATGAGGCACTGGACAAGTTGCCCAGAGAAGTTGTGTATACCCCATCCCTGGCAATGTTCAAGGCCAGATTAGATGGGGACTTTAGCAACCTGGTCCAGTGAAAAGTGTCCCTGCCCATGGCAGGGGCGTTGGAACTATATGATTTTTAAGGTACTTTCTAACCCAAACCATTCTATGATTCTACGATTTCCACCCCGAAGAAGCAAGTTGAAGGCACTGGAGGTGTGAAAGGATGAATAAATATAAAGGCAGAATGCTAAGAACTACTCATTTTGCCTCTCTTTATATTTACACAGGGAGAATGGCAGTGAGCTGCCAGTATGAATGACCACTGCTGCAATATGAACATGAACTTTCTGGTCAATCTGCTCCAAAACAATTTATTGCCCTCACAGTAATTTGAATATGCAAGTCCAGCTTGAACTACCATCTGTGAAAGTGTGTTGTTCCAGATATCAAAGTTAATTGGAAGCATCCTGGATTTTCATCTGTATGACGTAAGGAATTGTCTTATTACAAGTTCCAAAGAGCTGCTCAAGCAATCTGACAGGGCACTACACCCCAGGGAGACTCTGTAGGCTCTCAGTCTGGCTCCCTGCAAACAGCTTTTTGGGATTCAGATGCATTTCCATGGGCTTTTATGGACCAGCTCTGACACTGAACTTCAATGCTCAGGATTCTCTATGTAAGTAAGCGGCTGATGCATGAGCAAACAGACCTCTGGAGCTGCCAGGCAGGTTACCTGTGCACAGGGCTGAGAGGGGTTGTGCAAGTACCACTGGCATGGGTATTTGCCTATGCAAATGTAGACACTTTGTGGGGTTCAGCTAAGCACAGGCAGCTCTAACAGTTTGTCAAGCCCTTAGAAAAGCTGTACAGGTGGTTGGAGCAGGGCTATTCATTTCCAACCACTGATGGAACACCTACATCTTCAGTTAATACAACTAAATATAACAAGAAAAAAAAACCCATAGAAACTAAGAGAAAATGTGAATCTGCATAAAATTTCCTCATCTATTTCTTCTGAAGCTCATCTCTGATAGGTATCTACCCACTGGTCACATGCCAGAATGGGCTACACATTGTGAAAGACACGCATACTTTACATACATTGCATTGCTACATACGGGAAACAAGTTTCATGCCCTGACTGCTAGGGTCCAGAAAACAGCATTTTCTTTTTCCTAAAAGATCATAAAACTCAAGAAAAGGTATCCTCTTTCATAAAGTGGGGAACAAAAAAACCTCAGCAAGTTTCTGAATTAGTAAGCCAAAGGAAAGGGGGAGAGAACAAGAAAAAAATTGCATGACATCATCGCCCCAGTTCAAAGTATTTGCATTTCTTCATTTCAGTTTCATTTTATTGTTTTGTTGTTGGTTTAGGTAGAAGAGAGATCAATTTAAATTTACAATTGCATTTTTCCTGAGAAGATTTTAATGAGTCATTTCAACAAGATCAGAAATTTTGCAAAACATTCTTTGAGTAAGAAGTGTAAAAGTTACACTAGCTTTGACAAACAAGAGTTTGTCTGTCCCCCAGAGAAGAGGTTGTCCCAGTTTGTCATCCCAAGGAAAAGGCAGTTTCTTGAAGAAATTCCAGCTCACATTACCAATTATGCAAGTCCTGTGCTTTTGCAATGTCCATCTCAGTACACTGCACCCAGGTGGAGAGTAACTACTGACCTAGTAATCTTCACCTGATGAGCTTGTCTCCATAGGGAAACATACCTGAAAACTACACATGTAAATATCACTTCAGTCTATTAATACAATCTGAAATATTTCATTGGATAAATTAAATAAATTGTTGTCATTATCTTTTTGCCTGAAACCTTCTTCTAAAAAAAGGATGAAATTACCAAAAATACACATCCAATTACAATTTTTTTCTCTCCTAATCTGTCTCTCCATGACTAAACTAACACTTGCCTCCAAAGGTTAGCCTTGGGCTCTGTGGTACAGTCACTTCTTCTGTGTTTCAACATGCTGAGAACTTTTTTAAACTGGAAAAAAATATTGAGCTAGAAGTTACTAGGGTTACTGTTTCTTGACTACTGTTGATATGAAAAGAAGATTTAGATATTTGTTAGGATAAAACTATTCAGAGACAGACAGAAGAAGCTGTGGATGAGCCCATGTAATCCTTTGTCTATATAAGAGCATGTTAGACTTCATTACTGGTGTACTGGACTTACCCTTGGTGACACACGAGTTCCTAATAATTCCAATTAAAGTGCAAAGGAATGGTGAGCCAAACATGACAGAAACAATTGCTAGTAGCACTTCACATAGACCAAAACACCTCTCTCAGAAAACAGATGTGTCAAAAAAAACTAGCTGATGGTCAGCAGCAGAAATGCTTTTTTAAGAGTTAAAGCTACAAAGAACTTCTGGGTGCCAATGGTCTTCTCATTATTTTTACATTTCAGCCATTTTTTCTGCACTCCTTTGTCTTATATCCTTTAATTCCTTTCAGTCTCCTCCTCTTCCCTGGACTTTGGCCTAATATGCACTGTTCTCTGACCTGAATTCCTAGATAGACTCTTTCTTTTTGTTTGTTCTTTCCTTGCCATTCCCTTTACCATTATTTTTTTTCCTTTAAAAGAATTAACCATTCTGATTGTTTATGAACCCTGGAGTATCACAATTTCTTGAAATCGTGGTTGGGCAGTACCTGGAGCTTCACTAGCAGGATACTCTTCTGAAGACTGAGAAGTTGACATCCTTTGACTATTAATTCATTGAATTATTTTGTGGCTATTTAGGATTATTTTTTGATAAGAAGCAGAAAGGGTTAGATTGCATGGTCAGAACTATTAAATTACCTGAACCTGGTGCTTCATGTCATGACAGCTAGCTATAAAGTGATATCCTTAGCAAAACCTCCAGCTCAGAGGTTCACTAAAATTAGACACTAACCATTGCTTTTGAATGTTTTCCAACTATCTGTGATAGTTTGGGACTATTTCTCTTAACAAATTTAGTGGTCTGATGAACTGAAACTGGAAATGCAAAAGCTTTCCTGGACAGACACAAAGTCAGTCTTCAGCTCACAGAGTACAATGAAACAGCAGCTTGCAAAAGTGTCTTTGATCCAGGAGTTTAGGTTAAACTGTAGTGGAGGGGTTTATATCATGTTAAGGAACATATAGCAGAAGAATACCAAGGCCAGTTCGGATTGGGATATTTTATCTTTACCAGAATCAAGTGATGGAATTATAATCCTCCTCAGAAGCCAAAACCACAGCCCTGAACCACTTCTGCCACTCATAGTTGGCAATTTTAATCTGTTTTTATCTTCAGCTCCTAGAGAGCAGCATCTCATATATATTCCCATCAATACAGACACTGAAATTTTTAAATTATGAGTACCTAAAATTATGGCTCCATAAATAAAAAGTGAACCCTTAAAAGTGGTGAGCCAGACTAAAATACTTGATTGAATCAGGAGTTATTAATCTGCAATTCTTGGGGGTTTTATTTCTTGCTACTATTTGCAACAGTGCTGGGTATTTTTTTTTCCATTTGAAGAAGCTCCTTTAGCAGTGTTACAACAAACTACTCCCATTCTTCACATCTTTCATAATTTTTAGCTAACCCTATGCTAGCTGCTGCTTCTTCTGGTATTTTACTAAACCCAAATATTTTGAGTTTGGGGCATCATGCTTTTGGTGCTTTTTGTCAGGGCAGAAGAGAGAGTCACACAGTGATGGAAATCAGACTCAGACCTTCCCTTTTCCTATGTGCTTCATGCTGACTTTATCATACATGCTGATACCCATGAGCTTTCACCCCTTTAACAGCAGGAACAAAAAAACACTCTCCATCCGTATTTGATACAAAATATTGCAAAGATCATGCTGTAGAAAAGATTATAAATAGCCTGGGTCAATGTTGGTTTTGTGGTCACGTTGTGCATGCCATATCCATCGCGGATGTGATGTGTACTTGGTTAACTCTACTGTGCCTTGCAAAGGCTGAGAAAGAGTTAAGAAACCTTGCCCTTGAGACTGTGTTTTGGAAAGCCTACAGGCCTGAGAACACGTTTTCAGCTAAAAGGACAGCATAAGTGTACAAGCCAGGCAGATATGTTAGAGAGAAAAGATTGCTACAGCTGGCTCTTTCGCAGCCCAGAACAACATAAATGTTCCAAAGGACACGATGCAGGTCCAGCTCACAGCTGTGCATCCCTCCCCTCTGCAGCACGGATGCTGGCTGCTGTGGACAAGCAAGGGGACCTTTGCTACTCAGGGAAGCTGTTGCATTTTGACAGTAGGACTCAACCTGTTTACATATAGCCTGCAGGAAAATAAATGTTTTTAGGCCAGGGAAATCACTGCACAGCTAGCCATGCTTTGCCTAGGAGAGTGCCCATCTCCAGTCCATTCATCCATGTGTAGAAAGCCAACAAATGCCAACACCTCAAGGAAAAACAGATGTTTTTGCAGAGGATTAGGAATGATGACCAGACAGTCCATAGGACTTCCTTTGGAAATATTTGCACCTGCTCAGGACCACTCCACAGAGGCAAACACATATTCATCTTTTATCACATGGGCTTCAGTAGAAATTCTCCTGGTTTCGTCTGTCACAGCTCCATAATGAATAAGGGAGAGGGTGAATGTGCCAAATATTGTGGCTACATTCACAGTGATCTTGCTAGCTCTGGCCAATACAGAATGATAGTAAGATGTCTTGTATTTATGTGTATGTGGACTGAACAAGCATGCAATGTGGTGGTAACAAGGGCAGACAAAATATCCTTATCCCAGTCCAATCTATCAGCCTTCCCTCTGTATCTGGCTCTCTGTGTGGCTACTTCTTAGTAAAACTGTTTTGGAGAGAAAGATCTTCCTTTATTTTTGGAAAATAGTTTTATAAAAATATTTTAGTAATTAAGGACAGAAATAAGTTAATAGCTGGAGAAGGCATTTTAATTTATTCAATCTGCTTTTAAATGTCAGCAGTAACAGCACATTTGAAGCTCTGTTGGGCAACTGATTCCATAACCCTCAGTCATAATTAACCTGCAATCAGGGTAAGACAACTCAATTAACCTACCAAGGTGGATCTTAGAAATGATCAGAAACATTAAGCAAAAAACTAACAGTGGCTAACAATGGCAATGCAACACTAAAAAAAATAAATTCATTAATAGGAAACAACTAGTTCCAGTACAGCTTTGTTCTTTTAGCTTTTGCTAAGCAGAACATATTGGAAAGGACACTTGGGCTCACCAAGAGCTTAGAAGTAGGAGCCAGACCTCGGAATTTTGCCAGTGGGATTCAAAAACCAAAAGCAGCAACAGGCAGAAACCAAGAATTTCAACTCCTTTTCCTCAATGTTCCTTCCTTGTTTACTTTTTCTATCCAGAAAGACAAATAAACAAATAATAAAAGCAAAAGAAAAAAAAGAAGAAAAAAACCCCAAAACAATCCAAGCCCAGCCACAGTGTTCTGCAGGTGACCTTCATGTGCTATTTGTAATGTAGGAGGAGACTGGAGGGAGGAAGAAGAGAAGCAGCAACTTTCATGTGCCTTTTTGTGGTAATCATCTATGTTAATCCCACTGTTAGTGCTGTGATGCCTATTTCATCTTCACAGCGTGCAAGACGTCTGGAGTCCTTTGAAACAGAGATGAGCCACTTGCACCTCAGGGGCACTGTGATGTTAATTGTATCTAGCTGCATTTAAACACTAAAACTTCTTTTTCATCCAAAGGGCGAACAACAAAATGACTTTTTGAATCCTGACTCACAAGGGAGAGCCACTTTCTGAATCAGTGCTACCACCTTTGGGCAATACCTGACTCTTCCTGGCAGCTTCCTGCTGCTTCTCTATAACCACTTGAGTGCCCCATCACCAAACATTTCTGAGAAGGAAGGATCAGATCACTGAGGAAAAATGATTTAAAAGAGCAAGAAACACCAAAAATAAAAATTAAAAAATCATAGTTTAAAATAAACATACATTAAAATAGTGTTTCTGTTCATTTGAGAATAGTGGGTCTGAACAATTTCAAATTTTGAAAGCAGAGGATAGGAACGAGAAATGTTCCAAGATGACATAAGAATCTGGCAAGTTTACCTGTGCTCTGTTTCTTCTAGAGACTAATATGTGGAACTTTCCATCAAAGAGGGGGCAGAAATTTCCTTTTTTCTTCCTCTTTTTGGTTCTCTCCCTTATATCCTGCTGTTGTAAGGAAACGTCACCCTTTCAAGCGTTATGAAATACCTGGTATTGTTCCTCCAGTTGGGAATGGATAGGATTTTCATAGAATTTCAGCTGTCAAAATACTTGATTACTACAACACATAACTGTTGAAGGAAGCCAGATGGAAAGTGTAGAACTGTCCAGCTTAAATATTGAACAAAAAACCTCATCAAAACTGGCTTAAATTGATGTCCATTTTGTTAAAATTACCTATATTTGTTGTTGGTTCCATTTTACAGATCAATTTCAACTTTCCACTTGGAAAACTTCAAAAGAAAAAATATTTTATGGAAATATTAAAATTTCCATAAAATTTAAATTTAATTTAAAATATTTAAATATGGAATTTATCCGTAATTCCCAATTTCACTTATAAAATAAGGGATAAAATCTTAGCATATTATTACAACATAAATTGTCACAAAGTGATGAACTTTGTGGTAAATGTGAATAAAATCCTAAATTCTGTTTAAATATCACACTGCCAATGAAATCTATGACTATGAAGACCTTTCTTGGCTGTATACTGTAAGGCAGTGATTTTTAATTTAAACTCAGATTTTTTTTTTTTTTTAGCTTGGAATGATTACCAGTCCTGCAAGGTTCTAGTTTTGATAACTGGCTTGTGATCATCACTGGGACAAGTTTCTATGGGGATGGAAATGTCAGCAATACTGCACTGAGAATTTATACAAATATTTGATAGGCTGGAGAGACATGGTAAGAAGAAACCAAAGGATGCAAGACAGCCTAGAAATGCAACATGATCTGTAAATGGAGGAGCAGCAAGAAAGAGAATGAAAAATTCAATTTATCTAATAATGAGAGGCACCAGTACACCCATTTGTTTGCTCTCTGCTTTCTTTCAGCCTTTCACTCTCCTCCTATAAAAAAAAACATACCCCTATCATCTTCTGTAACAGACTTTGTCATAGTCCTAAATATTTTACTATATACATAAATGGAGAGGGAAACTCTGTTGTTTCTATTTTGCTAGCAGAATCCATAAGCTCTGTTTCCATATCTGCTTCTTTGAACTTTTTTCTACATGATCTACTTTTCTCCAATATGCAAGTCTCTTGCACAGCCATGTCTTCATTTAGAAACTTCATTTAGAAACTCTCCTATAGAGAGACATGCTTTTTCATCCTTTTTCTGCAACTGCCCCTCATAGTCAAGTTCTGGAATGCTTCTTTCCCTCTAGGCTTGGTGTTCATTTATCACTTGGTGTTCATTTATCACTTCCCAGAGGCAGAAATTACTTCATCATCCCAAGTGCAGGACACTAGGCACATGTAAATATGAGAACAATGTTGTTTCTTACAGGAAAGTATTCCCAGGCTGCTGAGTCTCATGGTCCTCTGTACAAAGACAAATGCAGCCAATATACTAAAATCATAGCGATTCTCCAGTAGTTCCCATCTGACTGGAATTATCCTGAAAGACACACTCTCAGGCTTAAGTAATGGAAGACAGTCCCAAAGATGAGAGACAGGAGAATTTTCCCTAGGCCCAGACCCCATTCCATCATTCTGAAGGTGCCTTCTTGATCCTGCAGATGTTTCATGCTTTAATAGAACACATTTCAAAATAAAGAACCTTAAATCCAGATAGCTGGGGAGAAGTCTGGACAGCTCTTCCAAATTGGGTAAATAGTTTGTTTCAAGAGAAGAGAGTTAGGCTCGTTTTCCCTTGGGAAACAATATTTTGTGACACCCTCTTACACAGAAGCTGTGTGGTAGCCTGACCCACTGCTGGTGACAGAAACCAGCCCTATGGAGCAGAATTTCAGGAGATCTCATCAGATGCTTCTGGCAACCATCTGCCAACTGTATTGCACATGGACAACCTCATTAAATTCAATTAAGCAACCTTGCAGTTGCAAGCAGGGCAGACACCCTGGCTGGAATTTGGACAATTGGGATTTGTACTGCATCTACCTCCAGCCAAGGCTGGGATTTGGATTCAGCACCTTTTATAAGCAGCATTTGCACACATCACAGCATGCAAGAGTCTAAGTTATAAGCTGTATTCCTTTTTTTTTAGTTCACCTGAGGGCTGATAGGTGCTAATTTTCCCAATGAAGTTACATCTTGCAGGTATCCTGACTTTGGTGGAAAGCAGAATTGGATGGAAAACCAAATGTAGCAACAAACCATGGAACCGTTATTCACTGTCTGATGGCAAGGAATAGGCATAGCTGCCTTGGAAAGTGCACAGCTAGCCACATAATCATTCTACAATTGCTTCTTAATGCAAAGGATAAAGCCTTTCACCTCCTTTCAGCCTTTTCCCATGGCCAACACTACTGTTCCGTAATAACTCATCTCTGAGTAACAAAGTAAACAGCATTACAAAATAATTTCTGAGGCCAAATATCTGATAAAGATGATTAATGCCTCATGAAATGCCTAAGTCATATTTGCAATAATTGCAATATTTGAGATGGATAAGAGGAGAGAATTATAGGATTTGCTGTAAGGCTGAATTATCTACAGGAAGTTCATGTGAAAGTCACGCTACCATCTAACTCGCTGGTACCTGCCAGGCATGCTCCTTAACAGCTGGCTTATTTGTTTTCTGGATTTTAGAATTAGAACAGTTAGAGTTTTGAGATAGATTTTTTTAAAGCTACCTTCACAAATACCCTCATTCTTGCGCGAGACAGTATTGGTCCAGAAACTGCTGCACAAATACAGGAATCTTTCCCAGTGAACAGAGTTTTGGGGTATTCTTGAATGGCTGCCCAAGCCAAAGTTTCACAATGTTTGTTCAAGACAAAGTTTGCCAGCAAATACAATGTTCTTTCAAAGAAAAGTGATGTATTTCTTCTTCGGAACAACTCACGTGGGTATGTTCTGTAGTTTCCCAGAATGACAAAAAATCTAAATGTTTGGCACATGCTTTGGGGGAAAGAAGACTGAAGGGTACTATCTCAGAGGGCTTCAATCACTTCACATTATATAGTCCATAAATTGTGAAGACAATTATGGATAACTTCTCTTTTTTACCCTTGATGGGATAAAGAAACTCCTTTGTTTATAATCACAGATTGTCTCGGTAACTAGCTAATACACAATATGATAACATTTAATGAAAGAACAATACGAAAGAGATGATATTACTGTTGGCAGCCACCTACTCCAGAGTTCTCTTATTTATTCAAGCAAAATAATAATTATTATTATTATTACATCATTTTGTTAATAATGACTGAACACTTTGTAAGGATTGTTAAAAGCTAAATTCACAACTGGAGCTGTTCTGACTGGACATAACTGTCTTGTTTTGCTTTCACGATGCCTTAAGGTTCTCTCTTTTAGTCAGTCCCTTCTCTGGTGCTAATGAAAAGCCTTGCTGCAAATACTCCAATTTAATTATTATTCTATGACCACTCCTATACCCCCCAGCCCCAAATTGCACCAACATGAACACCAGTGGCAAACAAGCACAAACAGGGCATGAAAAAGGTCAAAGAAAATTTGTTTTCTACTTTAAAAGAGTATTTCTGTCAAACTCTTCTCAGCACCCATAGAATTTTCTGTACTCCTGCGAACTGCTCATTTCACACAGAGAGGCAAGGAGGAAATATCTGGAAGAGGAAAGCTGACACTGAGGAGGATCCTTCTCCAGCCATTTGTGTCTACCATGCTAAACTCCAGGCTGCCTTGAACAGTCACAGTGTAGTGGGGGAGGAATGTGGACAGACTTTTCCCCCCATTTCCAGTGCAAACAAGTAGGAACAGGGAAATGCCTTGCAGGCCACCGAGCACAGATGGGTGCACAGGGGATATGGCTGAGCCACCACACTCTGGCACATTCAGGTTTTATAGCAAGCCACACAGTCATCTTTTCCTTAAGGTCTGCTGCAATATTCAGTAATTTGCAGCTGCCACTAAAGACCTGGTGGTTTAGCACATTCAGGCTTACATCCAGACTTTTTTACCCACCAGAAGACTCAATAAGTAACAGAAACCCCTGACTTGAGCCCTTCCTGTGGCAGCAAAATCCTGGCACGGGAGATGGAGCATGCCTTACTCCAAAGGCTAAACACTGAGGGGCAAAGTTGCCAGAGCTTCTCTGGCCAGTCACCACAAGTGCTGTGGCAGGAGACACCTAGAGAATTGGCATGGCCTTCCTCTGCTCCTCTGGTGCTCCTCTCCTTGATTCTCCAGAATGCCCTTCAATAAATCCTGCTTCCTCTCTTGTTAGGAAAGGGGTGCTGGTCTGAAATCAGCTTAGTCATGACCACTGATGCAGTTGCACAGCTCATGCTGAAACAAAGAAACATTTTCTACCCACACCCAATTTGATATTACGCTATCCTGGTCTATTACAATACGTTTTTGGAAGTACTTGTCAAGAGCAACAACTTCGCTAACAAACACTATGACAGAGGAACATTAGAAAACAAGCAAGCACAAAAACCTGCAGTAAATGAGACTTCGGAAACTAAAATATTTCTTTTATTTAGAAGGAGCAAAGAACCTCATGTGTGTCAGGAATAAATAGAAATCAGCCTCCAGCCTTCACAAATGAATAATCCTGTGTAGAAAACGTAGTGTTTTTGTTAAAAATAAAGATGTAATTTGCAATTAACTAAGGAACAAGAACTATTTCTTCCAGAGCCAATCTAGTGAGGCTTTTAAAACTGGCATATTCTGATCTCATCTGTTTCCCTATGGGCAAAGAAGCCAATCTTGAGCTTTCCTGCTGCAGATCAAAGTGATGGCTACAAATTTAACGAAACAGTCTCCTCTAGTGTCAGGCAAAACAGGATAAAAAGCAAACAAGCAAAAACCTCTGCACAAGGATATAAGACAAAATGGGAGAGTACTTTGCCATGCTAAGAAAGCTGAACATCTATTAAATCTTGGATTTCAACAAATAAAACATTATTATGATGGGAGACTGGTTACCATATATGCATCAACTCTCTGGGGAATCCGATTTTTATTTTCCTTCCTGTTCAAGGGACAGTTGTTCATGTATTTATTTGCATTGCCATAACGTGGAGATGCAGGCTGTGATCAGAGGTCCATTGTGTAAGGTGCTGTACACACAGTTTATCAAAACAGCCTCCGCTTCAGAGACCCTCCAGTCTAAACAGGGAAATTCTAGAAGTCCCAAGGGGAAACAAAAGCTTGTAAGGTTTCCAAGAGAGAACCAAAAAGTCTTTGGAAAAGCATCTTTGGGTGGCATTTTAGACTAAACGGAAATCTTGATGTTCTCATTTCAGCGATATAGTTCCTTGGGTTTGTGTCATTAGAAATCTTACCTGTATTTTCTCAGCAATAAGATCAAAACAGTTGCAGATAATAAAACTGAGGCTTAAAGTTTGTACCCATTGCAAAAATCTAACCAGAGTACCCTTCTATCAGAAAATTCATTGCTTTATGAATTCTCACAATTCCTTTTCAAGCATCAGGTACCAGAAATTCCTCATTTAGTGCTCATCTGCAAACATTAGAAACTAATTCCTTATTACTCCACTACTTGTTCCATCTTTCTTGAAGATCAAGGGAACTTGGAAAAATTCAGAAAGCTTGAGTGACTGTCCCATGGGGGAAGAACAATAAAAATTCTGAAGGCAAGTCCACCGGGGTATTTTCAAAATTAAGGCCTGAAATATCTTGAGAAGGATGCTTTGAAAATAACTTTTTCAAAGAAAATGATTCCCAGATTTGTTTATGTAAAAAAAAAAAAAGTGCAAAACCAGCCGTAAAGAAATTATCTTGCATCCATTTAGAGAAAAAATTATTAAACAATGCACAATGAAATGTCGTCCTCTAAACATGAATATGCACTAGAGAGACAAGCGTGGGCATTTTAAGCAGGAAAGAAATAAATGGTGGGCAGGAGACAAGGAGTTTAGGAAGACACATTTTACTGAGAATGCAGTTGTTTGAGGGCATATTCCTCCTTCTCTGTTCTAGAAAACGAAAGGATGAAGCAGGGAACACAAAAACTCAAGGGTAATGCCAAGGTGATGCTTATCTTCGTGCTCATACAGAATCACAGCCTCATGAAGCCCCTTGTCTTTGAACCTCATCTCTTTTTCCAGCAAAAGCACGTTCCCTTTGGTTTCTGAACGGACTTCAGGGTACTCTGCTTCAGGAGTCTGCAAAGAAAGATATGGATAGACTGAAAAGATCCTTGCTCCTCGGCTGTGTGGTTGGTAGTGCTTCATCACTTAAAAATTATTTCTCCTAAAGGGACTCTAGATATGCATTAAACTTCTGTCCTACAGTTTTACAAGAAGTGGAGATCTTATAGGGAGTATTACTACTGCTGGGATGTGCTGGAGGACAAGGTGAGAAAGAGGAGAGTGTAAAAGCAGCACATTTCTGGCTGGCTATTCCAACCAAGCTGCAGCCCCTTAGCCTTCCTTTGTGAACGTAAGTAAAACACAATTATATTCCTATAGAAATACTACTGCTAGATCAGTAGACAAGAACTGGACATGGGAATTCTCTGAATTATTGGAACTTAAGGGAAAAAAGTTTGTTAAAAAATTCACAAGCAGTACTTAACTGGTAGAAGATGTAAATGCTATCCATTTTACCACTTATGCAGTTAGGTTCTGATCTTATGTTTCAACAGTTGAACACAGTAAAAATACTTCACTAAGGTCAGACTGCAAGCGTTGTTTTTCTTCTAAGCAAATAATGGCATAATCTACTTTGGCACTTCTAGCTGTTAACATCGCTATAAAGAATTATTTTTTTTTTACACCATCTTCTGAGTTACAAAAATGTTAATCCCTGATAGAATTGGAGGAGCTAATTTTGTAAAAAGCAGAATGTGCCTGATTTAGTAAAGAGATTTCTGTTCTGAAGCTTTCAAATCACTTGTTCACCTTCCTGTCAATCACTGAAGTGAATCAACCTTTTAGTGGAAGCAACTTCATCTAATCTGGAGATAGAAAAAAAGGTATAAAAAAAGCTACTTCAGCAATATGGCAGCCCAGCATGCTGTGTTCCAGACATGAGATTCTAAATTCTTTAGTTGACAAATGACCTTTAAAAGTACATAGATGTGAAAAACAAAGAGAGATGCCAAAGTATTCAAACGAAACTGCAAGTCAGTCACTTGGTAGTACATAGGCTGACCTGGCCAACTTCACCACTGTCAGTCTCTGGTAGCCTTCCATTTCAAAGTAAGGAGGAGACTGCAGAGTTGTTGGACAAAATCTGCTAAAGCATTGTCATGTAGATTTTTTTATAAATTTTGCTGATAACAAATTCCTAGACAGAAAGTGTTTTACCAAATATGGATGCAATACTCCTTCAAACCAGCTGCTGTGCCCTTGTGTGATTGAAATCATTCTTAAGACAGTGGCTTCTAGGAATTTTTTTCATTTTTGAGGGGTTTTTCTGTTGTTGCTTGGTTGGATTGGGGTTTTTAACTTAAACTCTTGTTAGCAAAATTAGTCTAAAATATGCTTAATTCTTAAGCCACTGCCATTCAAGTGGACCTAGAGATTTGATATGAAGCAATAAATTACTGAAATTTTAAAAATCACTGGAAAAATCACTGACAATTTAACAAAGCACTGAAAAAATGAAAACCTGGAATCTCATACTTTTAGTCTTTATTACTTCACCACTCTTCATCTGACAATGTTATTTGTCCCTGGAACATTAACGGGATCTACTAAAAAATCTATATGGTAGACAGAGGCTCCTCTCCTTTGGATCAGCTATTCTAATCTAGGAAATTCTTTTCTTGTAGTGAAGTTTAAGCCTTCGAGAAATGTGTAGCCTTTGTTATAACTTTTACAGGAATAAGCTTAAGCTCTAAATTCACTAAATTAAACCTGTTATTGCCAAGGACCACAATGAAGGGAGATAGGTATTCAACATCTTTCCACTAGTGTCAAGGACTAAGGTCATGGTTTATGGTTGTTTTTTATGTAATGAACACAAAAGATGCAAAAGGATTCCATTTTAGGACAGAGTTAAAATGAGCTATTTAATATACTAAAAGCTAGTGCATACTGTGTTGCAAGTCCACAGTGTTCCACAGTGTCAGTTGCTGCCTGAGCCATTAAAGAAATTAAATGGATTAAGTTTCAAAAATAACCTGTGAGCTATCGAGAAACAATTTCTGCTGCCCCTCAAGACAACCTTTATATTACCAGTGAAGATTAGGGTAGCCTGAAACCCTCCCCTGGTTGCACGCTGGGTGGGAACATGCACCTCAAGCCTTCCAGCCTAAATATGAGGTTCTTATGAGCTTGAACCACCAAGTGAAGCCCTTCACTTCCTTCAGCTTCACACAAAGACCACATAATGCCACGATTTTACATTCTCTGAGTACCCACAAATCACGCTGACTGCAAAACTGGCCTAAGCTTATGCAAAAGATGCAAGTTACTACTGCTCAGAACTTGTAGTCTGCATGGAAATAAACTGTTATCTGCCCAGCTACAGGCACTAGCAAAAATTTCTCACCTGCACATTTCCTGCATGTTTTTATTTTCTTGTTCTGGTATTTCTTAGCCTATTTATGTGGTAATTGATTACCACCACCAGGGAGATTAAACAGCTCTTCCCTGGCAAGCACAGGAGACTTTCAGTGATAATTAATTAATGTTTCAATAGATATTCTTTTACAGCTGGATTTTTTCGTGGCATTGTATAATTGTACAAAGACTTAATCTCTGGTTCAGAAATCTCACAACCACAAATCTCAGGAGCCTAGAAGTGCATCGCTACTACTTGCCCTCTCCAAACACCATTTCCTTAGACATCTACATTTAAAATCTTTGGAGATTCAGGATTCAGGGATAGAAGAAAACTTAGTCTGGCATGGCACAGACATTCCATTGTGTAGCAGAGCACAACTTCAGGAGAATATTTTTACACTATTTACTTTCTTTTCTCCAAATGCCAGTCCTGTTAGGTTGCTCTTCCATGAGGTATAAAATATGCAAATGGATTCAGGGCTAGAGGAAAGGTTACTGAACAGGAAGCTTGATCCCACCAGATCATACACAACCAAATTCTTGATTCCAGTAATGGGTTTAGTTCAGCTCAGGAAAATGGCAGCATAAATATTGTGACAAAAAACAGCCCTAAGAACTCATTATGAGGTAAAAAATGAAGGAACCTGAAATAGCATATGTGGAAAGGAAACGAAGAACTGTCCCGGTCTTGAGATTTTTTAATATTTAATTATTCCCTACACGCACATAAAAAAAAATCAGGTGTTTTATAATAACAATCCACCAAAAAAATAAAGGTTCTTTTAATTCAATATTTTCATCTTCTGGGAAAACCACAGTCTGGTGTTTAAAGACATTTAAAGTGCCTCCAGGGTCATCTTTTCTTCTCTATCAGCAGCCATAGTCACTTCACTTACTTGGATCCTGCATGTTTCTCCAAGCACCAGTCCCTGCAATCGCTAACACTTCACATTGCTAAGTCTTTGCCTAAAAGCTAGTATGAAAAAGAAAAGCTAGAAGACTAGGAAAATATTCCTCCAATTTTAAGGAAAAAATGCTTTTTAGCTTAGATAAAAATTGCCATCCCATTTCTATTAAAAAAAAAAAAAAAAAGGCAAAAAAAGCCTGGAAAACAAAACCGCAGACTTGTGTGTCTCAAGCAGTTACACCACTGGTGCTTATCCAGGCTTTGAAGGATGGTTTTCCCAAGGTCTCATGTCTCAGAAAGTCTTTCTTCTCGTTTACCTAGGTACCTAATAAATAAAGAGTTGGCAATGGTACTTTTCCCCATGACTAACTTGCGTTTTCCTCTGCACATTTATTTTAGAAAAGCTGTAGGAGCTTATCTCTGAAAATTCTATTGCTCCATCAAATTTAGCTAAAACAATGAGTTCAGAAATTTCCAAGAGGGTTGTTCAAATGGGTATAGCACATGTAAGTCTTTGGGCTCACAGGCAGTTTTGGCTCAGTTCTCTAAGAAATACAGAAAGAGAAGAAATCCATGCTCAGAGGTAGGCTGAGAGTGCCCTGCTAAACTGGGCTGAGAGCATTAAATGGTCAGGCCACCAGAGAAGAGGTGACACAAGGTTTACGTAACCCAGCTATACTGCCAGCAGGAGCAACAACCAGGAAACAAGAAGGTGGGAGGAGACAAGGAACAAAAGGAAAGAAAAGGGGGGAAAAAAGCTTTGCTAGCTGATCTGGTTGATTGATGTGATTAATTGCCACCCACACAGGTAGGTGTTGCTACTGTTTATTTAGCATTCTGCCAGCAACAAATGTTTGGGACTCCTGGTTGCTTCATGGACTTTGTCTACCTGGAAGTCAAAACCAGTTGTATCTTATGCATCATCACTGACTAAACAAAATATCAGGAGCGCCAGATAAACAATCCTAAACAGCTGGATGCAGGGACAGTGCAAGCTCTTCCCCACCTGCCAGGGAGCCAAGAGCAGTGGGATCCATCCAGCTCCTTACACAGCTCCTTCTCTTCTGCCCCTGTCCTCAGAAAGATGCTGGTATATCACCAAGAGGCTCATGGCTATGAATACTCTTAGAACCTTGTGAACTTGAGGATTTTGAAGTATCTGCTTCGTGCTGTTACCAGTGGGGAAGACAAAGCGAGCAGGGAGGGCAAAGGGGAGAAAAAAATGACCTATCAGGACCGTTCTACTGAGGAGAGAAACTGAAATGCAAGAACATATATGTATTGCAAGAGATGTTTTGGAGCAGGAACCACTTGGATTTTGTTTTTTGTTTCTGTACTTAAGCACCTTGCCTGGACTGAGTTTAATAGAAACTGTCACATTTACAAAGAATAGGCAAAATAGAAGACTGTAAAGTATTCTACCTTAGAATAACCATACACACTTTTATTCCGCAAATAGGGATTTTGAAAAAACTTTTCCAACTTTAGTCATGTCTGAGAAGTATATTTTGAAAACATCTCTGCAAGTGTTCAAAGGTTGAACGACTGTTCTCTTTTAGCCACTGGCATATGTAAAGATATGTTACCATTCCTCTGTCAGTTAGAGCAGCTAGCATTTCAAGTATCAGTAATCTGTCTAGCAATCTGATTTATTCTCACCAGTTTCCACATATTAAACATAGCAACAGTATGCACCAAGGAAACAATAACTAGAGCCATGTCAAACATTTTTCTAAGGTTTCATTTTCAGTCTAGCTAACAACATTTTTTCATCATGCCAGGACTCCCCAGCCTCTCACCAAGTCTGGAGCACACCTCCTTTAGTAACATGCACAGCTATGTGCCTGTTCTCAAGAAGCAACATGCACTTAGATACTTGCTGTAGTGCAAAATAAAAACCTAACTATAAGAAAATATACTTTCAGTCAATAGTCAATGTCCTAGAAGAAGGGAGACATGGGAGAAAAAAAAGGCAAGTTCATCAGCAGATCTATTAGAAAAGAAAAGCCACAGAGGGAGCTTGGAGCACTTTGTGTCACACTGCTTCAGTGCTTTATCTTGGCCAGGGAACAGACTGAGTGTGGCTTTCCCAGCTGAAAATAGGTGTCTATTGTTTTCACTTTTGGTAAGAAGCCAATGAGTTGTCAAACATGGTCATCACAAAATTGCTAGTGTGCGTAGCAAAGTAAAAAATACTTTTGTTACATGTTAACTTTGCCAGAAACATATTATAATGCAAGAATTTCAAGCAAGGATGGGGCGAGGATTATATCCTTGTTCACAGGGTAATCTACATGCAAACTTTCTGGTTCAGCTAGGCTTAAACTGATGAGGAAAATGAGTGAGGATTTATAGAAGACTCGTGTGTGACACCCAGAATAGGCGTTACACAGAATGTTTTAAATACTACAGGACAACACCTCTTACATAATTACACCACCTCCTGATATGGGTTCCAATATATACAATCAGACGCTGAGATTTTTTCTTTTTGCTGCCAGTGGCATTTGCAGAGGACATGGAGAGAGCTGCATTGTCACAGGTGAGTGAAGTCAAAGCTGCACAATACCAGAAAGGATCAATCTGCACTAGCTCTGAGCAGCAACAACAGATTTGAGATACAACACATGCCTGCTTCCGCCTATTAGGATTGCAGCATTCTTTCAGCATGCAATTAGCACTGCTTACCTGTCTTAGCCAATATTCCTCTGCCTAATATGTGGCATTAAAACTAATCACCCGAGTATCACAAATGCCACATTTCCAGTTCAGGGATATGCAGCGTCCAAACCACCCAGTCCTTCATACCAGCATGACCATCAGCAGAACAGTTTTCAGCAAGAACACTCAGCACCTCCAAGCCTAATGAGCAGCTGTTTGGGCAGGGGTTTCCAGGCTGCCCTTGGAGCCTGGCTGAGCAAGCTCAGGTGTGGCTATGTCCAGCCTGCCAAAGCTATCATGCCTGGGGCTTCTGAGACTGGCCATCGCATGCATACAGTACAGTGAGGGATGACGAGCCGCTGATGCATGGCTGACCTTTCTTATTATTGCTTAAATCCTTAATCATTGGCTTTGGCCACAGCAAAGCTAGCCATTAGCACGAGAAACTATGGCTACTGAAGGCACAAGAGCTCTGGGCTACCTGTGTAAATAGATCTCCAGAAGGTTAGCAGAGGCCAGTGACCACTGTGGTCTACCAGCTTCTTGTGGTTTAAACCCAGCTCAGCCCCACATAGCCACTGTGGAATGGGGAAGCGCATTGAAGGGTAAAAGGGCAAAACCTCATGAGCTGAGATAAAAAACAGTTTGCTAGGGAAAGCAAAATCTGTATCCACAAACAAAGTTAAATAACAAATTAATTCACTACTTTCCATCAGCCATCTTCAGAAGAGCAGGGCTCTGTCACACATAACAATTACATGGGAAAGCAAATGCCATTGCTCAAAATGTCCCCTCCCCTTCTTCCTTTTCTGCAAGACCTTTTTTTTGGGCATGATGCTGTGTGGTACTGGGATCTCCCTTTGGCCAGTTGGAGTCAGCAGTCCTGGCTGTGTCTTTTCCCATTTTCCCCATTGTTGGGGCAGAAAGCAGAGCAGGAGAAGCCCTGATGCTGTGTAAGCACGGCTCAGTAGTAACTAAATCACCTCTGTGTTTTCAACCCCTTTCACTTCAAATCCAAAACAGAACACCACACAAGTTACTATGAACAAAATTAACTCTTTTCCGGACAAAACCAGTCCACAGCTGAAGAGGGTAAAAGAAGACCATAAATTTTGCCCACTATGAAGAGATAAATCCATGCCTACATCAAACCTAGATGTGACTCTTCCATATTGGTGTTGTTTATGTCCCACCAAGGATAAAGATCACCTGCATCTACAGCATCAACTTCTGTTTCTAGGCAGGCCTTCATTTCCTAAAACAATGAGTCTGCACAAGGCTGCACTTGCCCTACTGCCCCTTGGTAGGCACCAATTCTTCCCTGTTCACTGAGTTGGTGTGCCTGCTGATCAGGAAGCATGTCCTGGATGAGACAAATCTGCTTCAGAATTTGTATTTAGCCATAACCCCTGAGCACTGGGGTGAACCAGGCCTTTCCACCATGGCAGCATCAAATCCCTGTGAATGCTGATGGAAAGAAGAATTAGGACAGTAAGTGCTTGTTTTAACTTCATGTACTGTACATGAAATTAGAATGACGGATACTTGGCCTCTTGGACAGGTTTAGCTGGAGACACACAGACCAATTGCCCTTTTCCTCTTATACATCTCTTTTATGTTTACCACAAGCATATGCTACACATACGTTTGTGTTCTCTTTACAGTGGCAGGTACCATGTCTAGTGCTCTGTTCCCACCATGTGCACAGCTGAATTTGTATATTACACAAGGCATGCCATCCAAGTTTATTTTCAGTTACTTAAGAGGATGTTTCTCCCTGAGGCACAGTTTCTGTTTAGCTTGTTTAGATGCCACAAATCCAAACCATTGGAAAGAAAAAAACTATATATAGTTGAAGAATATAAAACCAGCACTGTGAAAGACTGCCCCTGGGATGGAGCAGATGCAATGCAATTTTAAAAATTAAAACTCCTGCAAACAGTTTGCCAGTGCCTTTGATGATGAAAGCAGATTTTATTAAAGTGACAGCAGTTGATTTCCTGCAACTACACCAATGTCATCCTGCAAAACAAGATCAATGAATAAGTATATATTTAAAGGCGAACAGGATTGACACATTGATACAACACTAAGAAAGGCATCAGGATCTTCTGCTCCCTTTCCACAAACATTGTTGTATCAAGGCTTCCTTCCTGCAGCAGGCTCACCTTCACTAATGTCCTCTTGCCTTTGCTTTTCTCCCAACAACAGGCCAGAGGAAGGGACAGTCTCCTCTGGTGCAGTAGGTTAGTTGCTCTCATGTCCCAAAATAGCAAGTTGTTCAACTGACACAAAGGAAAGAAAACATCCTTGCATCCTGTCTTGCTGCCAGCTTTCAAAAGGTAATTAAACATCCCCTTCTTTCAAAGAGCAGAGTTCTCCAGAATCACAGTGTTTGAGCTCTGATGTTGTCAAACAACAGGGGGTTGCTTAAGCTTTGACTGACCTTTTCAAAGACCTACAAGCAAATTAATGAGAGCCCTCCTTAGTGGTGACAGAAATGTTCCATTATCTGCTTCCTACTTTCTAGATTGCTAGGGTTAATGGAGAACTTTAACTCTCTTGGTCATGAGAGCAAAACCGCTTGGTTTGCTTCAGGCAGACTCACATTCATCTGTATTTTCAGTGCAAAGAAGAGCTTTTCTGTGCAAAACTTAGTGTTAGTTTGATCATGTAAATTTTGTTTTCCCTGATTCTGTTCTATTCACCTGCCATTTCTTTATTATCGTCAGCAAATTGTAATACCTAAGTGCTAAAGATCCAATCCTGCTTCCAAACTGTGAAATCGTGATCTCCATGGTCCCAAGATCATCTGTCCATCTCAGAGCTGATGATGGGTGGAACTGCCTCTGAAAGACCTGCCTGGCAGTCAAGCTCTGCTGGTATCCAGCGTACCATGTATCAGTTCCACCTTCTTCTTTCCTATCCTACACAAGAGATGCTGCAGAGAGAGAAGAAGAGAGGAGTCAGGTAGGCAGATGCTATGCTGGGTGAGAATTTCTTGCATGAGGAAAATTTCCTTGTTTGTTTTCAAGCCACTCTAAGCAAAAACAACAACAACAAAAAAAAAAAAACCAAAAAAACCAAAACACTAGGGAGCAGAATTCAGCTCAAAATTGATTTTACAATTCATGTTTGTTTTCCTTCTTTTTCATTTTTTTCTTCGAACTGAATCCAAATGCTGGATCAAATTCTGCAGGCTGCAAAGCAGTAAACAACCCACTCATTCCAGGGGAGATCTGCTCAATTAAGAACCAATAAGTTCAGCTCTGCTTCATAATTTTATTGTTTGCTGAAAAGTCCTTGGAAGACAGGCCCCCAGAGACTCAAACCTTCGCAGCCAACATGAGATGAAGAAGTTATACTTCTTCTATTCTTGGACTCACTCAGGCAGGACTCTTTAATCTGTAAAGTGGAAATGAGGCCCCTGCCATGCCATCCAACATTCAGCCACTTGTTTTTTCTCAAATAAAATGGGAAAAGAGCAACAGACTGCTTTCCATCTGGAGACAACATTGTAGCAGGCCAGCTAAGGGGCCAGCTGGCTCCAAGCAAAGCTCTAGCTTCTGCATTTTGTTTTTGCCTCGGTGAGATCATTCTCTGCGCTGCCTTCCCCTCCTTCCAGTTTTCCTCTGCTTAGATTAAGTAAAATAATTACTGGCAGGAAACCTGTCTCTCAGTTTTCTTCCTCTCTTCCCCAGATATCCGAGGTGCAATGATGTTTTGGGGCAATCCAGGAGTTTGGAAAGAGAATAAAGATCTCTGTGTTTATCTCCTTCCACAGCACAGTCACTACACGAGCGTCCTCTTTGCTCCCTTGCGAGGTAAGAGAGAAGACATGGGGTTACCGAAGCTTCTGGGGCAGGGTACAATCACACTAAGCAAAACAACCTGTCTAAATAATTTCAAGACATCTGTGGTGTGGTGAGGATTAGTGAGCATTTTGTCTCAGCCCAGGTAATAAAGGAAGATGCTTAAGGCTGCAGACTCTGCTCCCGCCTGTGCTACAGTCTGGGAAAGCCAAGGTTGCTGCTGTGGGCGGGAAGTGGGGGTGCAGAATTACCACCATGCAGGGGTGATGGAGGAAAGAGCAGCCTCCCAGAAAGAGTTGCTACTTTCCCCAGATTCTCATCATACAAAAGAAGGAGTGGCAGCCAACCTGGATTTTCTTCAGGGCACTTCCCCAGCTTGGTGGCAGGAGCAGACAGGCATTAGCTCTTTTACCTTGGGCCAGCAACTTTAATTCTGCCAGACCTACCAAAAAGATGCCTGAACTGGCCATGCTCAAACAGAGGTCAGGGTCATCCCTTGGGAGCTTCCAGAAAATCACAGCAACCATAATGGCCACAACAAATTAAAGCAATGCGTCAAACAGCTGCCGACATTTCTGGAAAGTACCTTTGGATTATGCTTCTAGCAAAGCACATCTTCACCAAAACCGCACAAGTTCTGTAGGTGTACAGGGAAAAGGGGTGTTTGGACTAGTTTTTCATTTGTTTGTTTGGTTTTTTACACCAACTGCTTTAAATTTAGAAAGGAAAATAGTGTGATAAACTAGAAATTACTAAATATATATTTTTATTACCAGTTCAAAGCACATGGTCAAGTAGAGGGCTGCTTTGTAAGTTACCTGAGTGCATCCAAATGTAACACCAAGTCTGAAAATGATTTATGAAATCTTCAATGATAAATTGACATGGCCCCAAACTGGGCTGTCATCGCTGCTCGTATCACTCTGAGGTAAACACACCAATTATTATGATAGAGTCACTTTGTATCAGCACGAGGATACCCAAAGAGCCAATTTCATTCCCTGAAAACCTGTATTAACATTTTATGAACTCTGCACGATGTTTATCTTCTATTCCTCTGGAAAAAAGAAGGGTCGGCTGGCTTTTCATCAGGGCCTCACGGACTCCTCCTTTTCATCCATGATTGTGGGAAGTGCTACCCTGGCTGCCACAAAATACCACAGCTAAAGCCATCCCAAATTACATGACCTCCTCGGGACCAGGGTGTGAAGTTCTTAACCATGCACTCATTTCCTGGCTTCCTTCTTCCCTCTGTGCCTGTGTCCTAGGCCCCATCTCAGGAAAAGCACACACAAGGCCACAAGGGAGAGTTTTTGAATCCAGTTAAGATGACAGAAATTTTGCTGGTTTTTTTTTGCTTTAACTAGTGTGGGCAAACAACAAGATGGAAGCCAGCAGGAGTCTCTTCCACCACCCTGAAGCATCTTCCTCAGAAATGGGAACTCACATGATTTTTTACAAGCATCATAACAAAAGTATCTAGATCCCCTTTCTTAGATGCTTTTCCAAAAAATTGGACTTTTGGATTATGACAATGTAAAACATACAGAAACAATAAGATACTACTTCCACAAACACATATGAAATCAATTGAGCTGAGCTCATTTATTTAACACTGATCTGGCACAGGGAAAAAGTACAGCCCAACATAAAGAACTCAATTCTTCTTGTGTGCAAGTCTCACAGAAGTTATCCATACATCATTTTGGCTAATCAATATCCTTAATATCATTCAGACAGTAGCTTCAAACAGTTGATTTCTCTGCCATCCAGTATTTACTATTTTCATGCATTGATTTAGCTTATGATAATTCTCCTTTATATCTTTGAAATCTCTGCTTACCTGATCAACTTGATTGGGTATTGTGTGATTTCTTTTTTAATTTATCACTGAATAAAGTAATTAATTAAAGAAAGGCAGAAGCTGGCAGTCAGGTCATTGGGGTTTTGGGTTTTATGGGTTGTCTGGGTTTGTTTTCTTTTTTGGGGGGCTGGGGAGGTGGAACATGAAAAAAGGGAAATAGCTATATTAAACATCAGACTCTTAATCATTCCCATCGATTGTCTGAAAGTGTATTTTGCACATCCATCTGGTTTTGAGTAAGATTGTTACTGTTCACGAGACTGCCTCTATCACTGCTGCCTGGAACATGTATCAGTCTAAAATGCAAGATAAATTAGCTTAATATATTTTTGAAAGCTAGACCTACTTTTTCTCTACCCTGACCTATTTTTAATAGCTGTAGCAGGAGGAGTTCAAAGAAAAGTTTCTCTGCCTGGAGCTGCACCTTCCCAAGATGATTGCATCACCAGCAGCCACAAGAACTCAAGAGTCAAAGCAGCAAACTCTTATATGAGCTGTGAAATACATTCTCACACTCGAGTTCATAAGCAACAACATTAGCGGGCCAGACTTTGTAGATGGGGTGAAGTGATAAGCAAACCCCTCCTTTCCCTACTGAGAGCAAGGGAGTCAGATTCTCCACCCACCACTACTGAAGGCAAAAACTCTCCTGCTTACAGGTGTGATAGGGGTAGGACAAGAGGCAGGGAGGAAAAGCTTCCACTTAAATGAATCTGAACTGCAAGCTGAGTTGTTAATTCGAGCATATCTTGCTTTTACAGCTTAAATCTCTCTGTTTGTCATTATGGGTGTCCTACTGTTGGAAATCACAATCTGGAGCTGGTAAAGTACACAAACATTATCCTACAATGAGAATACTCTATCTTGTTCAGGTATGGGAAAGGCAAGACCATGGCAAGTACATAAGAGGAAAAGGCACAAACAACCAGCACAGCTGGGCAAATGTATAACAGAGGTTTCAAAGAAGAAGCCACAGGAGATGTCACAGACCAAATTTTAAGTTCCATGCAAGTCAGCCAAGCTACAGCAAAATCTGTTGAGCCTCTACATCAGAATGCGGATGAAGAAGGATGCACCTGGCAAAGAATGGCTGCACAATCTGACAAGCACACGACCCCCCAAATTTGACTCTAAAAGGACTAGTTATTATTATTGTAATTAATTGTTCCTGAGTTACCACATCTTGTATATTTTAATTTTTTAATTTAAGCAGGTGGAGGATGCCTTCACCTTTAAAACATGGACTTCTCCACCCTCCAGTTATTCCACTCAAAGCACAGCAATTAAAACTCCAAGCTCCCAAAAGCAGATTCAAAGGATCTTTCAAGTGTCCTGAGTGAAAGCCACAGGCAAAATTCTCTACAGGGACAAACAGGTGAGATCCCATTAAAGTCCACACCACAAGTAATTAAAGCAGAACTACGGCGATGAGCATACAGGCAGCAACTGAGACACCTCTAAATGTAAAAGTATGCTGCAAATATTGTTGGTTATGAAAAGCATGCTGCTGTGACATGATTTGTGATAGCGATATCCTGTTTGGGTCAAGTGGGAGAGTCAACTTTGTCTTGTCAAGTGAGCTCCACTTGTAAAATTTCTCCTGAGGCGCTTGCTTCCTTCTAAAGGCTCAGCAATTTTTAATATATTCTCTTCCTTGAAGATGTGTTTTTTGTGAAAGTGATGAGAGTGTACAACACCACTCCCACCTTTTCCAAGATTGCTTTTGGTGTTATTTTGATGCCTCGGGAGTCTCATTTCAACCTTATAATAACCCACTTACATATGAACAACTCGTAGTTGTCACTGGGTGATGTTTCATATCTCCAGGCTTCCCATACCAAAAAACCTTCAAGTTTATTCTCTGTTTACATTTCTCTGATGTGGGGCAGTGGTGCTTTCCTATGCACTGCATCAAATTTTCCTTGCTAATGAATTGAATTAGGCGGGTCCTTGTAGTTGTCTACACGTATCACAGGAAAGGTAAAGACTTACAGGTGAGTGACTCAGTGATTTGAGAGAGGTGCTGGCTGGATCAAAGCCCTCTGTACACACAAGTCCTGCCAACCCAGGAGCCCCCTGTGTGCAGCACCACAGTGATGCTGTGGTATCGAGAGGGACTACTTGCAAGCACAAGCATGCCCTCAGCTCTCCTCAACACAAGCAGAGTCAAGGAGCCCTTAGCAATGATGGAGAGTCTCCAGGGCCTCTCACATGGTCTCCCATCCATGTATTCTTTTGAATAACCAGGATCAGCTTAAAGTCCCTGGGTGGAGGTCTGCTATCAACCCCGGTTTTGTAAGGAGCTGGGAGAGTTTATCTTGCCACTAATCATTGTTTGGTCTGATATTAAACTAGAATGTATCTGTCATTTCAAATAATTTGCCCTGCTCTTTGATATATGTTGTTTATCCAGTGTTACACCTCTGGTTTCAAATTGCCTGCATAAGACCTGGGAATTTACTAGATGGTACAAGACACTACGATGAGCAGTTTGTACTTGTCATAGCCTTGGATCTAGACAAGCAACAGAAACTGCACAGATTTCAAGTGGGAATGTGGATAACACAATTCAGTTTTTTGCTTCTCAAGCTGAATATGATTATCCTCTTATTTTGTTTAGCTTTGGCCTGCCCAAGACTTAAGAGATTTCATTCACAGATGCATAGCCCTTATGTCTTAAAAACCTTCCAGATTACTACTTTTAATCTTCAGTATCTCATAAAACATTATATTTCTACTATTATTACATGAAAAGTTTACTTTTAACTAACTCTTGTTTTCTAGAAGATCTGATCTAGATTTCAAGTAATCAAGAACTGACCAGTGTATCCCCAGTTTGTTCTGGGGTTCAGTCCACCAATTCAAACTGAAATGTTCCCTTGTTTGTATCTTAAAAGTACCTGAATAAAACTTTCAGACACTGGCAACTGCTAGAATATTGATACTTCCAGACCAATAAGCAATTTCTTCTTCTTTTGAAGGCATTTATCCATTGTATTTTATTACCTTCTACTCACTTAGTAAGATATTACTGGAAGTTCTTCTGATTCTTCTCTCATTTATGCAGAAAATGAGCAATAACTTAAAATCAATGTCATTAAATTTGTCATGAAAGCAGGGATTTTGACTGGTAAAAGTTTAGAAGGAATACTATGTGGTACTCAGACTGATTTATTCAGGTTAATCTTCCTCTTCACCACCACAGATGTTATGTTGAAAGAAAAAATTTGTGTTTTGAAGTAAACTGCCGTGGAGGAGTCTCGCATACCAGCTATTGCTTAACAAGTGCCAACCTTGCCAACACTCCCAAATAACCTGACAAATAAGAGAGGTTTTGCCATATTCTTGCCCCAAAAGAGGTGTTCTCTGGCCTGTTCACTCAAGGGATAAAATGGATCTCACTGGAAACAGTCTGCAGTGAAAATGGGCAGAGGGAAGACAACTCTTCTAGCTTTTAGCAGCAACCACTCCAGTAAGATATCAGATCAAACTGTAGGAGTGAGAAACACCAACAACAGAGCTCAAAGGTGATGGAGTATTCTTCCCTCATCATTTTGTGGCTACAGGTGACCCTCAGAGCCCAAATCCAGAGAAGCTCTTGGGTTTGCAGTTGCTCTGTGTACAGAGCGTTCTGCCTTCTGGAGAGGCAATAGAGGGTATCCCAGCTTCCCCCAATAACAAATGAAGTTCAAGGGGGTGGCAGGATAGAAAAGCCATCTTTGCAATTTGGATTTTCTGTTGGATATTTACTTCCTACAGGGATTAAATTGCCAAGACAAATCCCTTATCTCCAGCAGTTCCAAATCCCTCTGGCAATAAAAAAAAAAAAAAGGACTACCTACCTACTCCTTCCTAAAAGGAAAGGCTATGCATGTGCAACCACAGGAATGAAAATCTCTTGTCTCTTCTATCCTGAGCTGTTGAATTGGAAAATATGATTGCTACAAGTCCCTGGACACAGCACAGCTTCTAGCACTGCTTCCATGCCTCACATCCTCATTCCCATCTTGTTTTGAACCTGCAACAATTAAATAAAATATATTTGCAAAAGAGTCCTGTGCTAATGGGAAGGGGTGCACGTAATTGCTCACCTGATCACCTCCCTCACCTCTCTGATAACTCCTAATCAGCTGATATACCTCGGGAACAGCGAGTTAAACTCTGATCTCAGCCAGAGTAGTCCAATTTTAATGGGTTTGATGAAATTCTTCAGGTGTAACTGCTCACTGAAGCCCCTCATAATAATAAAAATGTCTACACAGATGTTTGCAAGCTCATTTCATGTCCTTTTCAGCATCACAAAGAGTTCAGTAATTTACCACTTCTGCTTTTCCATATTTCTATCTGATTCTGCTCTCCAAGTAGCATCAGATAAACTATAGATGTTACACAGATTTAAGCAATTCACCTTCCCCTCCTTCAGGATTTCTAAACAACCTCCTGATGCACTGAGTGGAGGGAGCATACCAGAGTGGGTTTTCTTCCCATGCCCCAGCAAAATCCTCTGGCTCTCTCAAGCAGCTAGTCTGGATTAAACACGCCCTTATGTTTGCCATGGCACCTACAGATGAGTGCCTGGATCTCTGTGCTTGGGCAGAGACAAAGGCAGCAGCTCTCTCTGTAACCACAGGACCTTGATGTGCTCGTGGTCTGTGTGCCACCATGCTCTCACTGCCACGGTGACACGTGCTGCCAGTGACACTGGGAAACAAAATGTTTCCAAGTAGCCCGATGTATGCAGAACTGAGATCCCGGACAGGTGCAAGGAAGGGCATATTCCAGATGCTTACATCCCCTTGCTAAAAAACAAATCAAAAAACAACTCCCTTGCTCACAGACCTATCTCAAGGTGCTCACCCCTAATTCACGTTCCACCAGGGATATTTTCTACCTGTTACTTCACCTTCAATTCTGCTCCACTGCTCTCCTCCACCCTGGCAAAAGTGAGCAAGCAACCCAAGAGCAAACAATAAACCGTGACCTCTTTTGCTCCATCCACTTAATACATAACAGACTTTGCATTCCTGTAAGGCTGTCTGGGAAGTTATTTGGTTTGGTTTGCATCTACCAGGGGTTGCCTATAGTTTAGCTCAAAAAGCCATATATATATAAGTGCAGACACATATATATGTACATATACAAGTATGCACATATTTTTACTGCCCTCTCTATATAAAAAATAAGCTACATTATGCATATATGTATGTATATGTAGGCAAATCTCACACAGGAAATTTCCAGCCTGGGGTGAGAGGGGGAAATCTAACAAAGAGATGACCCTTTTGACCTCTAGCATACCTACCTTTTGTAGCAAGAGACTGTTTAGTTAAGGAGATATTTTACATTTAATTGTGTATCTTTGGGAGACCCAACTACACATAGACACACACAGACAGACTGCTGGCTTCGAGCAGGCTAAACTACAGAAGAGAAGGAAACTTGTTCTAACAGAAAGCCAGCATTACCAGCTTCACAGATATACTTTCAAAGCTTTTCAAAGGAGCCAATGGAGGAAAAGAAAAAAACCAAAAACCAAAAGTGTGTATGCAACTTCTGTGTAAACTACCTTTGAGACCCCTGGAGTTTACAGATGTTGGAGGACATAGGAAAACACCTGCCCACCAGCACTCTCTCGCCTGATTAGAGACCCTGTCACCCTTTGGTTACCACAGAGCAGATGCTTCTTCACTGCTAGATATTGATACATCCTTTTGACCCAACCTGATGAGCTATGCAAGCATCCAAATGTTAACAAAGCAGACTTCATCACTCTAAGCTGCTATGTGACTTCAGATTCCTATCTGATTTGTGCCTCAGTAGAACATCTATCACCTTTCAAAGAACCATTTGTAAGAAAAAGATCACCATCATTCCTACCTGCCAGAGTTAGACAAACATATTGGAAATCTTTTCATTGAAGAGCAGCAATTAAGGAAAAGATTTCCCAGGCAATCCCTCACAGAATAGAAACAAGCTTTTTTCTGGCTTGCTTTCTTTTTATTTCCCCTCCTGTTCATACACAGTCTTAAAAGTCTTATTGAGTGATTTTAGTAGATTGTAGGTTTGGGATTTTTAGCTGGATCGGTTCTCTTGATGTGTTTAGTGTGCTCATGGCAACCTCAAATCACTTTGTAGAAGTTGACAAATAATTAATCCCTTCAGCAGGCAAGAAAACTGGGGTATAGAAAACCTAGAGATGCAACTGAGAATGCAAGAGGGTTCAACACCCCCTAATATGAACCTTTAATGTATTCAATATATTTTACAGTATTTCAAATTCTTTGAATGATAAATATCACTAAGAACCTTTGCATAAATAACTGCAAAGCCAATTGCTACTCTTTTGAAGACATGTCCTTTGAATAGTGCTTCTTTTTTCAGTAGCTTCATTCAGAGATCAGGAATTTTTTCATAATGGGAACATTCAACATGCCAAAAAAACCTGCTGCAACAGTTTATGGAAAACATAAAAAATAAAAAGGAAGACAAGAACACAAGCACTCTTGTCTTGCCTTAGGGCTCTTTGTTTACCCAACCTGAATTTAACCATGCCGTGGAACAATCAGTCCAGCCTATCTGTCTAAAGACAATACTTCAGCATTAATGCCAGCCAACCTGATTGTAATCACTAACCTGGATTCAGCCCCAGTTTATGGAAATGGCAAACTAAATTTTACCAGCAGCAGAATGAGCTAACACAAACACTGTCGTGAAGCCCTGCCCTTTGTCAACACTTCACTCCTGTCTCCAGTCCTGTGTAATGGATTTGTTATACGTGTTTCCACATACCTTCTAACTGTGCTAGAGAAATTATCACTTCATTGCATCATACCAGCACTAAAAAGGCAGAAGGAAAAAAGAGAACAGCAGCTTGAATTTGAGAATGGAAAAAGGAAGCATTAGACTCCAGTATTATACAGAACTTGTACAAGAATCAAGACTGGAGGATGTTGGATGGGGTGCATGTTATAGATTATTGTGTCCAGCTAACAGAAGGGGTTTGAATGAAAACAGCCAGGCAACTTGAGGGGAGTTTGTGCAATGAATAATAAAGGATGGACACTGTGTGCAGTTAACGCTATAGCCTTTATAATTATTGATGTTGTTCACTTGAAACATTTGACTATTTGCTTTCTTTCCATACTTGTACTAAGCTCATTATCCCAGGAAAATCAGATTAAAGAGCAGTTCTACTATGAACATAAAAAAGCTGGCAACATTTGTTAATGCAATGCTGCTGAAAGAATAGCTGACTCACAGATAGAATTGCAATGGATAAAGAAAAAAGGAAACATTGGCTATATGATGATATTTGTCATTCCAGCCAAAGATTGCTAAAGGCTTTCTGTCAAACCCTAACAAATGAGAATGTTTTCCCCTATAAAAGCTTTTCCATATTTAAAAAGCTAAAGAAACTGTGGCTAAAAGAGTAGATTTGAAAGAGGCAAATTATTGCAGAAAAAAAATTTCCTCTTTCTTCACCTTCCCCTGCTGAAAAATGGTATTGGAAAGATGTAGAAAAATGTGAGAAAAGTGGAAAATTGTATTTTCGTACCCTTAAATTATTTTGCCACAGTTATTAAAAAAACTCCAAAACTCCAAAAAACCCAACAAAAGGCAAAAGGACAGATCGCATGAAACATGTCTTAGAAAGGAAGGAAGAAAAAGTAATAAATTTCCAAATCACTCCTTCAACAGAATGAAAGAGCCTTTCTTCAAATAGAATTTTCCCCTTCAGAAATAAAATTTGACACTGTCCCTTTGCTTTTCTTTTAATGAAAAAAACATTCCCTCATGCCTAACCATGCTTCTAACAATTTGCCTGGGCGCCTCAGTTTGCACACATTCCCTCCTCCTCACTCTTTGGAGAGCAGAGAGATCGCTGCATCCTTGACATCTCGTGGTGGTGTGTATGGGGAGGAGGAGGAGGAGAGAAGATGAGGCCATTCACAGTATCAGCTTGGAAATCCTTCTTAAGTCTCTCTTCCCATCAACTCCTGCTTGTTGAGCTCCAGCCTGCACAACTGATGCTGCTGCTTCTCAGACAGGGCAAACACCAGCCTGATTCTACAGCTGGGTCTCCTCTCCAGCTGACTGCACACTCACCCACGTAGAGCATGTGTCTTAGAGGATTTAGGGCCACTGGTGCTGCTTTTCCTGGACATGTCAGTACTACCTTTCTCTGAAAGAGAGAGTATTCAATGAGGAGTGTGGTGCTGCTCACCAGGAGGTAAAGAGCTGGAAGCCAGGCTGGAGTTATATAGCAATTGGTGCCTCTGTGATGGACAGCATCCAGGTGATGAGCAGAGCACTGCTACATACTTTCTACTTCCTTTTATTTCCTCTGATTTGACTACAGCCCTGCCTCAAAGGCATTAGAAACGTGACCTAATTCTGCCCACATCGACCCTCACAGTTTTCACAGTAACACCTGCTTCTCACATTTGATAAGCCCAGAGTCCCCAGCTACAAATAGCAGAAAAAAGTGTCTCTGCAACAGCGATGAATTGCCCTAAGACTTCACAAAAAAATTCAATCTGCATCCTGCTGGAGAGCTGCAAGGAAATAAATGGTGCCTTTTGAACTGGCATGCCTCCAAACGGCAACAATTGAGCTTTACTCTTTCAGTTATTCCCATTAAAAAAAAATTATCAGAAATGTTTATTCAACAGTGAATAAAATGCTCAAATCAGATAGTCTTTATCTGATAGTAAGGTAATGACTGACTACCAAATCACATGGCAGCAAAACATTTTTCATGGATGTGGTAATGTGCCCTCACCTGAAAACCTTCGATTAAACAACGGTGGGGTGGGGGGACTGCAGATAAGAACAGCAAAGTCACGTAACACAGAGCAAGTCTCTTTGGCGAAAAAGAAACCCCAGCTCTTGGGCAACCACCTACAAACAGAGTTGTGCCTCAGCTATACCCAGGGGTCCTATGGCCTTTGAATGAATTGCCCCCAACTGCATTAACGTGGACAGCTGAGTATGAGTAGGCATTTCTATATTTTACTGCTTTGACTCCTATTGCAGGCAGTGACAGCTTCTCCAACACTTCTAGTGTTTACATAAAATTAATTTTAAAAACGGGATTTTGTTGCCTTATATAGCTACTATTGTGCAATTTATCAAGAAGTTTTGGTTCAGCTCACAGAAAAAGGAAAAAACCCAACTCCACATTCTCAGGAGACATTCTTTAAAACTTGTTAGACAATTACACGGCAGTAAAGTTTACAAGAAGCACTTTACTTTCTCTAAATTCAATATACACTAAGTTGCTGGCAATTTTCAATCCTATTGTATCACAGCTGCTTTAATGCTCTGTGGAAGAAGCAACTTCTTTCTGACTATTAATCTTCAAACATTTTTAGAAGCTCATAAGAGTAAGCCTGGAAAGCCACAGTATCAAAGAGCACAGGGGTGAAATAGACCCCGAAAGTTCATCTAAGCAGGATCACCAAAGCCTAAACCACTTCTGGCAGATGTGTGTTTAAGTTCTTCATTGGAAACTGATGTGAAGGGACAATCACACAGCAAATCACTAATAGAGACCATAAACTTCAAACTGAGAAATATTCTAAAACATAGGTTCCTCACATGGACAAACTTCCCTGTTAATCCCACTAAAAGGGTTATCAATCATTGGAGCAGGCTGCCCAGGTTAGTGGTGGAATCACAGTCTCTGAAGGTATTTAAAAGATGTGTAGATGTGGCTTTAGTGTTGGACTTGGCAGTGCTGGGGAAATGGTTGGACTCAATGATCTTAAAGGTATTTTCCAACCTCAATGGTTCTATGATGAAGCCAATCTCTGATATGCTTTTTGAAGGTAAACCAAATATGTCTGCAGCTGCTGCTCACCTGAAACAATGGTATATCAAGATAAAACATCTGTATTCAGCACCACATGTTGGCAACAGCTTGGTCACACAGGATCCACACGGAGGAAGGAGGCTGCTCCTCAACATTTGTTTCAAGAGGGATATTTTTCTCTTGGGTGAACAAATGCCAACTCAACAACTAGATAAAGGTTCCAGTGCATTTGCACTGCTGCTTTAGCCCCACTATCCCTGTGCTGGGCTGTCTCCACACCCTTGGAAGATATGAAGGGGAAAGAAGCTCACTCTGCCCTAATTGCTGGGCACTTTGCATGCTCCTTGAGGAAGGGCAGGGAAGGACTGGGTATGTATTCAGGACACAGAGACAGCAAGAGCCCTACAGTCTGCAAGGCAGGTCCCCAAAATGACCTTCTGCTTCAGGACACCTCTTGAGACGGCCATCATAACAACCCAGAGTCCTATCAGGTGGATCCAATTTTCCAATTGTCAGATTTTCCCACCCAATTAATAATAAACCTCGATGTTATTGCCATCATCTTCACCATCAGCCTTGTAATTTAGCTCAGGTTCACCAAAGTGAAGCTAATGAAGACAGATTCTACTTTATTGTCCAAATAACCAATCCAAAGAGAAGCTGGATATCATTACAGTTACACAAATATTGCACAAATATCTGTTCCACTGCAAAGTGCAATTCATATTACATAAATGCATTAGCAATATTGCATTTATGTAACAGCAAGGAAAATTAAGAATGACCTTAGCATGGAAAATATTAATCAGCTTGCCCTATCAAGCAAGTAACTTTAAAACAAATTGCAGCAGCCAACAGATGCCTTTTAGTCAACCAAGAATTGCTCATCCAAACACAAATAACTGACATTTGAGTCAGAAATTTCACTGATATGAATATTTTAATGAACATTTTGATACTGAGATTTAAAGAGGCTGTGATTTTAATAAAAAAAGAAAGAAAAAAGAACACTTGGGATTTGAGAAAGAAATTCCCAGTAATTAACTTATCCTTTGCTTAAGAAAAAGATTTTTGTTTTGGAAGTACACTGTGTTCTCATCCCCAACTGGTTCCACACACTGCTCCAAATGCTAAATATCTATAGAACAGCTCCAGCTTCGAACTATGCTAATGACCAGACATCAAGAATTTTTTCTGGGCATGAAAACAATTTCACTCTTGGACTGAGTTTTCTGAAGGAGACATTGCTGTGTTTGCTATCTGGAACAGTTCAACTCAGAAGTCAAGGACTTCAAATTAAAATCATTTTGGCAAAACCTGCATGGCTTTTGTAGGGCTTCACTTCAAGCACACTTTCATGTTCAAGTTGGACTTAGATCCCAAACATTTGCAGCAGACTGAAGAATTCCTGTTTTCTGATGCAGTGAGCATTAACCCGCTACTTTGTATGCTCATCTGACAAAGTACACAATAAAAAGAAAACGCTCTTACAAAGTGACTCAAAAAAATCTGAGTAAAATTTGAATTAAATCAAGGATTACAGGATTACAGCACACAAAGCTCACTTGCCTGTTATACATAGTAACACAGACAGCATGATGTCTGTTAAAGATATGCTAAATATATTCTCACCAGCACAGAAGAAAATGCAATGTCCTCAATGGTTAAAGTTCTAATTATTCTACTTCTAATTAGTGGACATCACGTATCTAAAGAAATGAAGTGGTACTTTCTCGATTCTTCTCCTTGCTAACACCATCAGGTTTCAATACCTCAAAGACTTTGTTTCATGGATAGTTTCTCATGCAATAGTGTTTCCTTACTGCATGTGGATTATTGTAACACTTCTAGCATAAACTCAGAGGGGGAAAAAATGCCTTCCACAAGGCTTGGTTCTATTCCAAAGCAGAGAGAAAGAAAAATACCCACTGGCCTACTTGAATATTGAAACAGGTCCTTAGCAACTGGAGGCAGCATGACCTGGACTTTGTCAGTGCTGAACACTGCATGCAAGTTCCAGTGGGCTCACTGCTCCTCTGGCACCTAGGGACAGCTTTTGGCCTGCTCGCTTAAACCCTCACCACACAGCTTGGCAATGGATTCCAGGCACTGAAACTTCAATGGCATTTTAGACACGGGGGTTTAATTTGGTTTGGCTTGGTCTGAGTTTTAGACGCTTGCATGCCATGAGGTTTGACAGAAAGCCCCTGCTCAGCACTGAGCTGTACCTCACAGCCCCTATAGCTCCTGGTGCTGAGAACACAGCTGAGAATCAAGACTGATGGTTACTGCCTGTGAGAAAAGTCTTTTTTTCAATATAGCAGGTAAGCAGAATATTCACGTGTCTGATCCGCAAGGAAACGAGACACAATTTCTCCCAATCAAGTTCTAGCACAAACTGCTTACCCACAACATTAAACATGCTGACAAGGTATGGGTTGAAATTAACACTATTCTTTTTTTTCCCAGCTACAATATAGGAGTGACATGCCAAATGAGAGGATGGAATTAGCAATTAGTGTCACTTGGCTTCACTGTTCAATATGCATACATGAAGAGGCATGACAGCAGATCCAGACGGATAACACGAGGAAACAGTCGGTACATGGTGGGATCAGTATGTTGTGCAATTTAAACAAACAGTGTCTAATATCAAGCAGGATGAGTCACGAGCATGCAGATGATCCCCAAGGTTTTTCAGCGAGCAGATGCAGATCTCTGCGCTTCTTCCACGAGTGTGCAAAAAATATTTTTAAATGCACAACTCCTCCATTTTTTGTGTCATGTTGAATAAATCAAATAGTGGTATAGTCCTTCTTGGACATGGTATTAGGCAGCTTATTATGACATTTGACTTTACACAGAGTTGTCAGAAACAGAGCAGATCTTGCATTGTGGCTTCGTGCCAGAAAGTACAACACTTAATGTTGCAGGGCAGTAGGATTTCCACTGCTAGTTCAATGTGTGGAATTACTGGGTAGGCAGAAACACAGGCTAGATAGAAAACTAACTCAAATGGCAACTAATAACTGGTCCTTCTTATTTGATCCCTACAAAGTACGGTTCTGTGGATGGTGATACACCATTCTCGTTAACTCAAACCAGAGGGAAAATTAAACACATAGAGTAAGGCAGAATGAGAGTCTAAATTCCGAGATTCCAAACCCTTGAACAAACAGTTCAAACTCAATTGCTGTGTCCTGGGGAAAAAACCAAAAAGGCAGCAATACCTCCAAGTTCAAAGTCTAATTAGAGACCTCTTTAATGTATCCAGTATTTATTTCAAGGTATACATTTCTGAAGGTTTTCAGAGAAACTGGCCCATCATTACTTGAAAAGTCTTCTGCTCTAATTTAGCTTTCTGTAAAAGAGAAAGGATAATATACACGTGTATGGATTTACTCTTCACATGCAAAGCTCCTGTTTTGTATCTGAGTACCATGCAAGAGATCAAAAAGAGAAAATCACATAAGTGATGAGGAATAGACATTTAAATATCGAAATTCAGTGCCTTGCTTAACCATCTATGATGTGCTCCAGAGGCACGTTGCCTCAGTGTTTCATAGCATATGTTCCAAGATCACCTGGAGGAACTACTTCTTTTCAGCTGAACTGTTTACATGCACAATATTTCACCATCCACAGAAAGACAAATATTAACATTGGCTGCCCTAGTAGAAAACCCATCTTCTGATTTTCAGCAGCAGAGATTTTGAAGGCTTTGTAAAATCTTAAATTTTTTATGCAAACTGATAAATTATGCCTAGATTCATCTGGGACTGATGCGTTTGTAGCTGCTTGAAAAAGCTGGAGAAATACTATAGGTTTCTTCAAGGCATGAACTCTTTTACATGTTCCATAGCATTCCAAGCTCTACAACACAATCTCCTGGACTTACACAGACGGACACTATTTCATTTGGTCAGCTATGATACACACAAAAGAATTAACTTCAATCTGTGGTAAATGAGTTTTAATCATCCTTGGACTACTCCACAGATGTACTCTCCACCAAAACCAGCTCACACAATCATGGAATGATTCTATCCTCCTTGGACTACTTTCACAGGTGCATTCCACTAAGCACAGCTCATACAAGTATCTGTCCTAGCTACGGTACACCAGGATTCTTTCTGACTCTACAAAAAGACTGGTGGAAAACTGGGTTAATGGCATTAGGCTAAAAGTTCAAAACTGTAAATTCTGATCAAGACTCAATCCAAAGATTTGATCTGCAATCCAAACACCATAGAAATAGTGAAATTCAGAGGGAGAGAGGAAATAGACAAACAAGCATATATGCATCAATTACACAGGCATACATTATATATGTATGAGAATCTAATTTCTAATAACTGCCTAAAAGTCCCTACTCTCTTGGAACCTACATATGATGCTGCGATTCTTTCTGAGAACATGAATTTCCAAGTGGTAGGAAGCTCAGGGACCAGGCTCTGCAGAGCAGTATCAATCTCTGTCACTGCTCCTACTCCCCTAGACAGCCCATCAAACACATCATGTCCTTCAATCCCAAAACTTCACCATAACTTTTACCTTCCTAACTCCAGAGTTCAGAAAACTCAAGGGCTGCTCTGCCACAATTAACAGAATCCTTGGGTTATGTTCTGTCTGATGTCCAAAATGTTTCACTATCTTCCCTGGATAGGGAAACAGAAAGCAAGTTATGGTCTTATGGCTTTTATCACATATTGCCCAGTTTCTTTGTGTCTTTTAATACTAAAAAGCCAGTAAAAAATGTCCAAGGACACTGAAACCTGGGCATTCTCTCTTGTTGAGCTAGGATGAGTGAATAATCAAGTGATACAAGAGGGGAAATTTGGATTAGGTTTTGCCTCTTACCCTAGTCTGCCCACAAATAGGCTGTGGTTTACACATGGGTATTCCCTGCTCTGTTCAGACAGAGCAATGTGAACAATTTGCTGTAACTAGATGGTATTTGTAATTCAAGCTGTATATACAGGTCATCTGGAATGTTATGGTTCTCTTCCCTGATGAATTAACTCCTAGAGGTTGGCTTCTGGTGGGAATACTCCTGGTTCTGTATTCGTCATCTGTGCTAAACACTCACAGCTTTCCTAAACATTCCTGCCAGTAAACACTCACTGGAGAGCTGGAACACAAAGAAAGAATTTGTTGAAAATTTCTAATGAGACTTTGAACCAAGGAAAGTCATTTTCTTTATGTTTATGATTAGCACACTGAGTTCCTGACCTGGTCAGACCTTAAGGTGGTACCACAGAGTAGATGTTAATTTGCAACAAATAATAAATCAAACCGGTCTAGTTTGACTCATCTAAACACCACAAAAAAAGGGATGGTACTGAGGCTCTTCCCTGGGCAGCCAGCCAAGAAATCCAGTGCTGTGTCGCTTTTATCCACATTCCCCTCTGTATCATCCGTCTGGCTACAGCCAGCTGCAATCTTAGTGAAGGCTCTTCCCAAGAAACCTACACGAAATCTCAGTACAGAAACATCAGCTGATCAGAACATGTCCCCTCACTCAAGCCACTGCATTCCCTACTCCCTAGCTGTCTGCTTTTCAACTAAACGGATTCCCTCTGGCATACAGGGTGAGATACAGGTGAGGTTAATAGTGGGACTCAACTCAAGACCTGGCTTTAGCCACTTAAAGATGTCTGGGTTAAACCAGCTGCCCAGGCTCCTTCTCTACTCAGTGCAAAGAGCTACATTTAGGAGCAGATTTGATCCTTGTATTTTAGAAAGCCAGAAGACTGCTCCTGTCTTTTCTATAGCCCTGATCAAACTTCCCAATTAGACTAGGTCTTGGATATGGAGATAGCACTCTGTGCAATGACAAAAGTGCCTGATCCATCCAAGAGAACAAGATTGTGAAGCTCACAAGCTACAAATTCCCAAAGAACAATCAACTTCTCAACAAGTACAACAGTATTTTAAAAAAATTTAAATAATTAAATACAGAACATCTTTCACCGAGGATTAAAAAAATAAAAAATAAAAAATAAAAAAAGACCCCAAACCCGAACCAAAATCCAGGGCAGAAAGAATAGGGCAGTGATAAGCAACAGTTTTCTACGAGACAACACTTCCAAAATAAAAATAATTCATCGTATTATTGCAAGCATAAGCGTGCCTTTTATCCATCATTGCTGTAGAGTGATAACACTTTCAGGCTGCTTCCCCTTAGAGTCCCAAGAGGAAAACAGAGATTATTGCCAAGTCGCCTGTTGCTACTTTTTATCCTGAGTGTTGCCTTTCATCATTACAGAATGGGAATTCTGCCACTGATTTCAAAGACTCTCATGATCATAATTGTAACTTCAGCTTTATATTAATGTACATGTGTTTAATTTAATTGCTTTGTTTAAAGATAAAAGAAAAAAATGGATTTCAAATCTCTCAACTGATTTTACTGCACATGTTCATAGTTCTGTAGTTAAAAAACTTATGCAGCTTTTTCCTCCCCCCACGGGGAAACAGCAATATAAGAGCCACACCTATTTGTGTAATGAAAATAGCTATAAAATGTTTACATTTTTTCCATTGTAATGGAAATTTCACACTGTTCTACTGTTAAACTGATTTCTCAAGTCCTTATAATCTAATGTTTTAAAAGCAATTTCATGCAAATCTATCTGGAGAAGAGGAAGAAGTTTAACCATCTTTAAAAAACAAGGGGAAAATGCTTTAAGGCCATAACATTGTAGGTATAAATCAGCCGAGTTCTGTTAGTGGAGTTGCATTAATTTACATTTGCATAATTTGTTTCAGAGGCTTAGTCATTCTGAGGAAACGTGATAATCAGAAATCAATTTTCTAGAATAAGATAACATGTCCAACTTCACATTTACATAGATTGAAAATAGGGGAGCAAACCATGCTCATGCGTGCAAAGGAGCTCACGTAGAGATTTCTCTCAGCAGCAATCCTCTCCAGACTGGGAGAGGCTACACACAAACATTTATTATAACTTCTTAACTCAGCTCTAAGCTTGGGGTGCTGTGCAGGAGTAAGTATGCTCCCCACCCTGGCTGGGTGCAAGGATCAATCTGGAAAAATCCACACCCAGCTTGCCTATGAGAAGAAAAAGTGATTTTATTTCCTGTAATTAGCAGATATTTGAAGTACACAGAGAGGAAAGGAAAGCTCTCTTGGTCCTTTTGCTTGGACTTTTTTCAATCCTAATTCAGCATTAAGGATTTGAGAACTTTATCTAAAAAATCTGTGGTGATTTTAGTGAGTTAACATAGTCTAACAACTTCTAACCCCCAAGACTAAGATCTAAAGGATGAGTAAAAAAATGTTCTTTTAATCACAACAACACATCCATTAGGTGTTTTTTGTTAGGATTTGAAGGGGTGGGCCCTTGATTTTAATGCGAATAGCTAGCTTTTGCTTTACCCCATTTTTAAACCAGACCTTCATTTCTGTATTCTGTTCAAGTCAGAAATAAATTCATGGTGTTTCCATCACTATTATCTTGAAGCATTCTCTTTAATTCATATTTAATGGATTGATCTACTGGACATAAAATAACTGCTTTGTACTTTAATGGTAGTAGCCATGAACATTAACCTGGGCCCAGGAAGAACACATGAAGGAAGCTTGGCAAAGTTCACATCTGCCTAACTATTAAAGGGCTTCTGCATACCTGCTTATGAAAATACCAGGTAGGTCTTGTGAGTTTCTTGTTTCTTTCCACTCGTGTAGGCCATGACACAATAGAACTCATTATTTGGTGTACACTAAAATTGACTGCTAATGGACAAGTGGGGCTGAAAGAACTGGATAATCTAATTATTCTAGCCACATTACTGCCTGTGCATTTAAAAAATCTCTCGTTTTATTTTATTATGCATTTATTATATTTAAAAGGTTTCTTTTTGCCAGAGTGAGCCAGAATACAAATAGGATGAAAACAGCACAAAATATAATTTAACCAGAAAAAGATGAAGTACTTTCAAGAGAAGAACTGCACATTTTCCATATACTCTGGTCTCAATAGTTCAAGGGTTATTACAAATCATGATGACCACCAGACCTGTATTTTCACATAACTTTAGGCATATATCAAGGTAGTGTAAGTTAAAGCAATTGGAAGTCAGTGTATTATAAGCTGACATCAAAACTGCCTTAAATCAATGCTCCTGTAAATGGTTACTTTGGTGTTCTAGAACCATACATAGCCTGAGCTGATTCTGGCCATATCACTTCATATGGCTTCTTTGGTTACTGAAAATCATACATTTTATCTACCTGTGTACTGCTTAGACTCAGGTGAACCTTTTTATCTTTTCTCTCAGATTCTGCTGACCTTCTAAGAAAAAGTTAACACCTACAAGTAATGGAAAAAAGATTCTAATGTCTGAACCAGCAATTATCAATTGTTCTAAAAGCTAAAGTTTCAAAATATTACTGGAAAACAACTGTTCTGCTAGTACAAGGCACAGGCAGCCAGCATATCACCTGTTGCAACATAAGACCTTATTTGTATGGATGCAAAGCACTTCAAAATGACAGAAGTACCCTCACTGGCACTGACCTGTCTGTAATGACCACAAGCTAGCAACAGAAACTACTTTTGAAATACGTTCTCTTTTGCCTCTTCTTTGAACTAAGCTCTATTTATCTTCCCTTCTCTGGTATGTAAAAGAAGACTTACAGCCAAAAGTCTCCTTTCTCTTTTCTTTTTAATTGTGAGGAAATCTTGGAGCAAATTACTATTCTGTTGGACAGGTACTTTCTTTGAAAAAAGGGGAGATCATCATAATTTCCTGGCCACTCGCCTGCCCTATGTACAGCCTACCTTTCAAAGTCACAAGCCAGAAGTAACACTAATGATCTCCAAGTTTCCACAGCTAGCTTTACCCAGATCTTGCACCTTTTCTGGAAGCCACTGACTCCAGGTCAGCTGAGGGGAATCCCATGCTGGACTCTCTCCTGGACAGCATGTCCCAAGCAGGAGGAGAGCATTCAGTGCTATGCTGTTTTCTGGGCAGAGGACCCTTCCCCAAGGATCGTCCCTACTGTTTTCTGACCTGACACCAGGCACAATTTAAAGGCAAAGAAAACACAGAACATTGGGCTGTTCCTACATGCTGTGTGAGTGCTCTGGAGGGGCTGAAGGAGGTGCAGACAAACCAGGTGCATCTCACGATTAAGGCTGATTTGGCATCTCTCTTTACAGGGAGAATGATGGAAGAAAGTTATTAATACAACATTCTCTGAAGGCATCATAACCTTCTGCACTGGAGTCCTTTTCCTGCAAAATGGAAAAGGACTTTAAGGCTGCTGTAATCAGAACAGAACAAGAACAGAAACCACTGGGAGTCTATTTCCATTTCATAGCAGATGTTTTTAAGCATAAAAACACAGAGTGCTTTTATGTTGTGGTGACTCTAAGCGATATCTCCTGTACTGATCACAGGCCTTCACTCCTAATAAAGTCACAGTGCCTTTCCCTAAACCTACTCAGTCTCAAAGCAAAAAGGGCATTAGCACAGTATGACTAAAAGGAAGAGAAGTCAAAAGTCATTAATCTAAGTGGTTGTACCTCAATTTTTGTTCATAGATTCTCTTCCTGGTTCTTCAGCATGAGGGTTTTGTTGAGAGAGTTCGCTTCTGCATTCTAGTTTGTAATATCTACTTACATATAAAGAAATCTTACTTTACTTACAGAGCGTGACTCACATCTCTCTACGCAGGTAATAATTTTTCTTTATGTTTCCTGAGGGCCATAAACCTCATTGCCCAAGTGGCCATCATCATTTTGGTAACAAAATTACTACGAGTTAAAATTAAGAGTGTGAAGAAGACTAAAAACTATGGACCTCGATAGATAGGATAATTCTTTGAGCCAGCCTTGCTGCCAGACTTCATTCAATAATTTCATAATGATCCCTTTCAATGCAGTTATACAACAGGCGACACCTACAGATGCAAGGTCAGACACCACTGAACGTTTGAATTCTTTTTGTTCATCAGGCCATGGGTAAGGTTCAAGCTCAGTGATGCAATTCACTTTTCAGTACTTCTCAGGTATCTGGGCATGCTATAAGACACCCCCCCCCCTTCCTGCTAAACACCAGCAAATTCTTAGACAATTTGTCATCCTGAAAAGCAGCTGAAACAAATAAACAGTCTGACTGAGAAGCAGAAAATAGTAAACTGATTACGGGTCAAATAGCAATAGGTGTTTCCGTCTCTCTGCATACTGCAAGTTCTCTAATTACTTGGGGCTTGCCGACTGCTCTGGAGGAGAAGCTGAGCTCCATCTTTCATATGTTCTGTGCTCTCATGTTAGCCATTTCAGTTCCATGTGCCTGTGTTTCCACATTTGTAGGATGTGGTGGCAATCCTCACCATTTTTCCTCATGAATTGTTTATGTATGTAACCTATTGTACTGACCTATTGCCAACAGCTGACCAGCCTCCATTTATATGTCCCAGGGAGGGCTTTAGCCCAAACAGGTTTTTCCATGAAAATCTAGAAAGGGGACCTTCCATTGCATAGTGGCACTTCCAAGCTATAGGACCAGCCTACTACATTAGGTACGCCCTTCCTCACATGGATCACCACTCCAAGGAGTTCCAAGGAACTCTTTCCCTCCTCTGCGTGGGCAGCTAAGTGTCACCTGTCAGCCTTGCTGAATGATCCTGCCTTAGAGAGAAGCATTTTGCTCCTTGGGAGGAGAAGGGGACTAACTGCTAAGATCAAAATTACCCACACTCGCTACTACTCTAATCTTTTTCTCCATGACACACAAGAGTTAGGAAGAATTTGAGGATTTCCTCATTGCATTGCTCTGAAAAAAAAGACTATGTTACTTAATGTGCTTCCGTGGTCAGGTGTGTTTAGATTAGTTGTGCACAGATGAAAAAAAAAAAGCTGTATGACATTCAGCTGCTATCTTCTATCTGATAGCACAGGATATCAGAGCACTGTATCTCATAGCCAGTGGCAGTTATTTGTGAAAGAATGTAAGAACAAGGCAAACATACAGCAACACACACCCTACTTGTTATCCTTCTGGATTTTGGAAATCTGCGGTTTAGACACTTTGCAAACCCAGGGGCTGCATGCAGTCTTTTGGTTTAAGTAGCTCCTCATGATCTGAGATATCCCAGCCTTTTTCAAGTGAATGACAGACATACTTACGTATTTCTCAAAAATATTGCTGAAACAAATATACCCTCTTCACACTAGCATGGCTTTGGTATAATGGTTGTTTGCTGCGGAAGACAGTGTGAAATAAAGCCTATCTCCTCTGTGTCTTAATTAAGATGAAAGGAGGAAGGCATGAAGAAGAGGAAGAGATGAGTGATGTCTCTGTTTTCAGATGAGTTAATCTAAGACAAGCCAACCATCTTCAGAATGCAATGGTAAAGAAATAAAAAACAGGTAAACAAAATAAAATTTTTCAAATTACACTGGAGTTCATAAGTGAATTAAATACCAGACTTAATTCAGCAGTTCACAAAAATGGTTCATTGTACACTTTCTCTAGTTTTAGTTTTATAAGGCTAAATCATAATTTCTGAGCTCTTGCGAAAAGCACTGCTCCATGTGCCCAATTTAACTTTCTGATGGCCTTATTCTTTTTATTCAGATTTTCCTGCTGAAAGTTTTGTGCTTCACAGTCCAATCACATCATGGCACAGGATGCCTCATCCTTTTGAGTCTGTACGCCTGCAGCCTCCCAAGCCTAACCCTATGTTTTGGTTAGTCCTCCATCTTCTGTGTGACCCAGCCCAGCTTTGCTCCTGTCTCAGTCTGCACTCCACATCTGTCAGAACAGTTGCTTCCGTCACTTTCTCAGCCTTACTCACGCCATGCTCACCTAACACTCCTCATCTGGCACACACAACCTGCTTGCTTTGATCCTTAACTTGGAAAGTCCATGCCAAGTTAAGTTTATGCTCTCTATTCCATGAAAACTTTTTTGTACGCTTCCCCTGCCATCCCCTTGTCACTTTCCCCCTAGCGCTGATATGCACAATGCCTCTGTGCAGCTCATTCTAGATAATCCCTAAATCTACCATTTCATCTCCCTTCAGAGCTTATTTCACAGCAAATGGGAAGGGCAGATGCTAAGAAAGGATCTCAGTTAATAATCTGCTGTCATTTTTGTAAGTGTAACTGCATATACACGATGTTCACATTACTAGTTCGGGAGAATATATTCTCATGTCACCATTGATGGATTAATTCCAAACACATCAAAGACCTTCTGTATCAGAACAACAACAACTGAGCTGCTCTGGGACAACCAGGAATGAAAAGCCAATTGTAAAGTATGCAAGAACTGTATACAAATTCTCTTGAGAGGAGTGTGAGCAGTGGGACAGTCTTCTAGAGACGATTAGACATTTTCTTAAGGTTGATTATTTTTAGGTATGTTCATAAAGCCATTGCTTTGAGAGACATCTGACACAGTTCCCTTTTTCGTCAAAATGGCTAACAGAAATGCTTAAATTACCTGAAACCAAGTTCAGTATAGGCAATGACACCAATGCCAGTTTTTACATAGGGGACATACAGTCTCCATGATAAGCAGAATAAAAAAAGAGAAGAAAATCTTAGTAACAAAAGGGCATGAACTTAACATTAAAAACTTTTAGTTTTACTATCTCTTCAAATGGCGCAAAAAGAATAAATTTCACATAGTCCTGTAGGATTAGAGCACTAGGCCATAAACAATACAGAAAATGTCTCTAAGATTTGTCCTATAGAAATTTTGGGCTAGGATGGTTCAGGTGCTAGAACTGCTCCTCTAAGTAAATAAATGGCAAGGACAAGAATTTACACAATTAAAAAAAACAAAAAACAAACACCTAAAAAACCTAAACACCACCACCACCACTGACAACAACTGCCTGTTATCCATGCAAAGTTTCCCTAAGGTCTAGGTAATGAAGAAAATCTAAATATATATGATCTAGAAAAAAATGAGATGACTAGTTAAGAAGCTCTAAAGTGTCTTGAAAAGAACAAATTTATGTGATAGCTAAATGTGATAATAAAGTTAGCACTGGAGATGAAATGTAAGGCTGCCCTGAAAGAGGGGACAGATTTTGTATGGAAATCACCTTCCAATCATACTTCTTGTCCTGCATACAATAAAACTGAGGCAAGGAGGGAGACATAGATAAACAGGAGCTAGACACAGAGATCTAAGAGTAGCTGAAAGTGGAAATAATTCTTGATGTAGAGTTTGTTATTCTTAATTTTGTCAACAAATCCTGCCTCAGGAATCAGGCAAGTTTGGTCTTGTTGGGTGTATGGGCAACATCTCTTCTCTGTGTCCATAAAGAAGGACACCTGCATACAGCTGAGATGGACTTGTTTCACAAGCAGAGAAACATCTTCCCAGGTAATTCCACGTGGAGCAGTTTAGCAGCAAAGGAGATGACTTTCATTTTTACCCTTTTTCACACACTGTAAATACCTGACTCCTGCTTTTGGACAGGATGAAACGCAAAGTTGCTAAAATAAATAACTAAATAACTAAACAAAGCTCTCTCCATGTCCCACCACCCACCCATTCCCGAGGGATGACTGGCCCTTTCATAATCAGGAAAAGTGTGGACACTTTGGGGGTGGGGAAAAAACATGGCATGAGTTTTCAAGCCTTTTCCAAAGACATAAATACACTTCAGATAAGAATCTAAAGAGACAGGAGAGTTCCAGACATCTTGAGCTTTACCCTTCACTAGTTTCTGACTCAACTGATTGAGGTGCTCTCTTCAGAAAGAGGAAGAGAATGCACCCATGTGGACAACTTCTGTTCCATTATGTGCCATGTTTCAGCTTGAAAACGATTTATTTTTTTTCTGCAGAACATCTCAGTTGGCATTTCCCTGTTTCACAAACCTAATTAAAATAACCCTATAGCAAACTACATTTATGCCAACACAACTATGTGGATTTAGGGGTTCTTTTAGTATTATTATTTTTCCTCTGAACAGGCATTTCTTTCTTTCATTATTCTGTGCTCTCAGTATCTTCTACCTCTTTTTAGTGAATCAGACCCTTCTGCCCTTACTCCAGCAAAATTTTCCTCCATTCCACAGAGCCCTGGAAGAGCACTGTTAGAAACTGCTTTCAGAGGTCATTCATTTATCTCTCTTTTTGAACAAGCTTGAGCTATACTTTTTTTTTGCTCATACCCCTTGAGTACTTAGGTGCCAGAGAGTTATTAGCACAACCCCCACACCAAAGGTACTAACATATATGGATGCTCAATTCTCCCATTTGTCTCCCAACTTGAGGCCCAAGTAACTAAAAAATTAGTATTCTGCTTGCATCATCAAGGAGCAGAAATATTAAGGGGCTATAGCAGGTGAAACAAACTAAGCAAATGAAAGCGCACAGAGCAAGAGATTTTCCACAAAAGAACTTGCCCGGTAACAAATATCTGAAAGGGAGCAAACCAATTGGGGGCCACATGAGATGCATTACCCACCCTTTCTGCCTGACATTTCATGCTTCTAGTGCCTGAGTAAGATGCTCATTGATCTCAGGATGCCGAGTCTGGCAATTTTGGCTGGTGGGTGAATTGTCGTGAAGTTTCCCATCAGCTGCTATTTGCAGTGATTGCGCTATGAGCTTGACATGCGCTGCATTGTTCAGGTTGGTTTTGTTCTTTTATTTTGCTTGGGCTGGCTGCCTCCTGGAACCTCTGCTCTGCCTACTTCCTGAGGATTAAAGCATGTCTTCTGGGCGAGGAGATGCAGGGACCACCTGCAGATTCTGTTTATATATCCAGCCCTGTAGCCTGATTGATCTCACAATAGGACTGCATAATGTAAACACTTCATTATTCCACCGAAGGATATGTGCTCTACCACCTATGGTCCCTCCAACCAAGAGTCAGTTTTAGATGGTTAGAATTTGTTAAGCCACACCAAAAGAAGCTAAACAAAGGAAAATCCATCCTAGCAACATGATTAAGTTTTTAAGTCAGACTAATTAAATGCAATTAAGTTGGAAACTTTAGCCTACCGCTTTACTCTAGGATTTTGCCACCAAGCCCCAGCAGTGCTCAGGTCTGATGCACTATTTAAGTGTGTCTAAAAACAACCAAAATTCAGGTTATCAACAGGATTTATTCTCACTCCAGGCATACGACACCACAAGTTCTGCCTAGGGAACTTCTTTCTTGACATGGGGGACTGGTGTGAGGCACAGATCCACCTACAGAGAAATGGGAGCCTGAGGAGTCGCCTCTCCTTGGCTGTTTTCAGCATGGCACCTACTCACTGTGCTGCCTTCTAACCTGACACTGCAGAGGGGAGAGGGGGAAGGCAAGGAGGATGCTCTTCTGTTCATCCCAAAACACATAAGTACACATAAATAAATGAAGCATTTCCTATAGGAATTTTGTGCCAGTATTTCATTTTGCCAGGTGAGAAACTGAGAAAAAGAGGCCAATGTCCACCGGCCGATTTTGGGAGGATAGTTATGATCTGTACCTGATCCCGCATCAAGCAGGCCTTGCTACTTCCTACACTGAAACTTAGACCACTTTTCCCCCTTTGCTCAGAAACAAACACCTCCTCTTACTTAGAGCCAAAGGACAAGTGAAGGGCAAGGCCGTGGCCATAACATTGCATCTCCTGAGACTCAGGGTTCAGCTCTTATGAGCATTTCAACATCGTTCTTGTGGTTTACTTCCCTTTGGGAATTGTTTGTTGGTTGTTTTGTTTATTTAACAGCGTTAATTAAAAACTAAAGGCACACCCAGCTAAAGCAAGGCAAAGTAATCTGAGGAACTGCCCAAGTTCCTCAAGAGGGAGGAGAAGGTTTACCCTGAATTTATCTAGGTAAATAGAAATAATACAAGAAAAGAGAAATACTGAGTACGTCAATGTTATGCACTCTGCATGTATCTCAGACTGCTCCTGAAAGCATAAACCAAACTGATACAATTTAATTCAGCTTTAAATAAAACATTCTGATTATTAAGCAAGGCATGAACACACACAGATTGTCAGGGTATCTGCTGAATGGGGCATTCAGAGCTTCAGCACACAAAACAACCAGAAGGTCTCGACTGAATAACAGACACAGGCAATGTGTCTGACTTACTAAGGTCATTTATGCCACATCCAAGCTTACTTGCTTTACAGAACTAGAGCTTAATTGTTCAGCAAGTTACAATAGTTTGGTGTTTACACCAAGCACTTTATCATCTGAAATACTTTTTTTTATTACTACTTTTCTACTTTGGATCACATTGTAGACCTTCAACAAGACCCTCTGTGCAACTTCAGAGAGCTTGAGTCTGGTGGAAAAATTGGTGTCCTTACCTTGTTGGTTAGTGCTGACCCCCATATTTTATGATGAGCACCTAAATTCACATAGAGATTAGCAAGAAGGAACAATTTGAACTCTGACAGTTCTCTGAATCCGTGAAATAATCCTAAGAGCATTCCAGTCCTAAAAGTAGGTTCTGGTCATTCTAATCGAGATTCCTAAGAAGAAAAATAGAAAGAAACTTAAGAATTGGAGCGCAGACAAGCACAGAACATTTATAAAATAACCTACATATAAGAAGAAAAAAAATTATTTACATTTGACAGGGAACAGACATAGCCAAGACTTTAAAACTAGCATTGGTCCAGGAAGGATTACTCCTTACAGGTTTTGATAGATAAAGCAGCTTTAAAAAATGCTCTGGGCTAGATTTTGCTCAGAATTTCTCTTAGCAGGCTTCATCCTTGGAGGTTTCTTTTCATATTCAAAACTATACAGTTTATCCTATCTTTACCAGCAACTTACTGGAGGAAGAGCTTTTACTGTGGAAATTGTTTCATGGTTTTATTTGAGAAATTCCTTATGCGATGAAAAAGAAAGGAAATTGGAGCTGACCCTAAATCCTTACATACATTGTGCTGCCTCTCCAGCCCTTAAATCAATGGAAGATAAAAAATACTTCAATCAAGAGAAGGATCAATCCCCTATTTTTAAACGAACTTGCCGAAAAGGGAACACCCAATTTCTTCGGAGCTGACAAGCCTTCACAGCTGGCCAGGCCAGCTCCTGCCATTGCATGCAGCTACTCATGCACCCAGCTGCTGCTCAGCTCTCTTGGTGCAGGAGCAAGCCATTTTCCCCTGAACCTGCCAGCACTGTTCAAGCACTGAGCCAGGACAGCAGCTCTCCTTGAAAACTTCACCATCACCATCCTCACACAACAGAATGCACTTGATGTTTTAAAAGGTGTCCATGCTGACCCCGAGGAGGAGGAGAGTTGCTGTACAGATGCCTCAGAGCATTCTGCAGGAGAAGCAGGGTCTCCTCTCCCACCCCAGCAGGACTCAGCAGATGAGCATCATCAAGTCATTTGAGCTCCCCAGGCCTTGAGCTCTTCATCAGATGGGTAAAGGCTTCAGCACCTCAGAGGAGACCGACAATACTTTACAGTCTTAACACAACCCAAAATCTCCTCCAAAACAGAAATTCCTCTTAGGGAATAGGTCTGTAGAGCTTAATAGAGATTTATTTTTTTAAGAGTTGAATAGTTATAATTCACTTCATTCTGACTAATGTGTCCAGACTTGTTCCTCGTGGTCTTTTCTTATGCCCAATAGCTTTTCTTTTAACCTGTTTCCCTTTAAAAACTTTCCCACTGTTTTAGGACCTGTCTTGCACTCCCTAAGTAGATAAATTTTGATTTATATTCTCTCCTAGGTTTGCAGCAGCAGAGAGTAAAAAAATATTTTTTTTTTCTTTCAGGCAAAGAAATCCTTGCTTATCTCTTTCCCCCCTTTTTCCCCAACAAGGAATGCTGGCAGAGCTGGTCAGCAGAGCTGCTGTTCTCAGCCCATGTGCAACACACAGCAGAAAGAGCAGAGCTGCCAGGTTGGCAGCCTCTGCTGGAACAGCATCTGCCTTACAACAGGCATCTGGAGAAATGGCTGGAAATCCAAATCTGTGGAACATCAGCTTTATTAGAGATGAAGCTAAGCTACAGGTTTGGAATCCAAATCTGAATTAGTTTCCAAATTGAAGAACCGGGGACTTGCTTCAGTGCTTTATAAAAACAAAGAGCCATGAGGTTTTGATCTGAACCAGAAAAGTCAGGCCTGTTCAGAGCCTGGCTTTTGCTTTGGGACTTGTGCCTAATCACAGCTGGTTATAGAGTGATTACTCAGCACTGCTTGTCCAGTTCATTCACATCTGTGCTGTTATGTACACTTGGCATTCTTTAACAGTTATGTCTGTGATCAGGTAAATCAAATTTTTTTTGCTTTTGCACTAAGAAACAAAAATGTAGGACGGGGAGTTGGAGGGATCACCTGAAACATTTCAGTTTCTAATTTCTGACATCTACAGAGAGCCACAAGATGTAGGTGTTTTGTGCAAAAGCAGAGATCTTAAGTTTCTTGAAGTAAGCAGGTACTGGTATGTACCATGCAGAGTTTTCCTTTGTTGGTGTTACCTCTTTATAGTGTTCAAAAATAACCCAAACAGGTTAGGTAGTAACCAAGATATTATCTGAGTAAATTTTACCTCAGGGGATTCATTCAGAGTCAAAAATGTTTCAGTCTGTCTGCACGAATGTGGCTCCAAGGAAGATTTTACAAGCAAACAAGTTGTACAGCACAAAAAAGCAAGCAAATGTAGAAAGGGGGGAAACTAACAGAAAAAAAATGCAACACATTTTAGCAGCTATGTTTTTTAATACCTTAGCACGGATATTTGTCTGTCTTTGCAAAAAGTAAAAATACATCTGGGCTTTTGTAAAAATGACAGCTTGCTTGTTTTGGTTTTGTAAGAGGCACAGGCAGGTCCAAACAAAAATCCCAGAACCAAACACCACTTGTGGTAGGAAGAATCAAACTCCCAGAATATAAGCACTCCTTTAATGTGAGTACTTTACAATCCAAATCCTCTTGTGTCTCAGGACTACACTGCTGGGCATTGTCTGACCAAAAGCTAATTTAATTTTCTAGGGCACGAATGATATTTCAATGCTTTTGAGTTGATCTAGGGAATTTTACATCACTTACTTCTTCCACTGCCAGTTTAATAAGGAAAATAACTTAAGCCAGAGGTGTCTATGTCCCTTGGTAACCTCGATCTGCATATACAGCCTCTTGTGCTCACAGCAGCCTGGCTTAAGTTGGAAGAGAGACAGGCAGCTCACTTTCTTCCTGCATTCTGACCCATACGCTTTCCATATCTGCAGATTCTACCTTTTCTCCCATGCCATGTGCAGTACCAAAAGTTCAGGAAACACACATGCACATACTATGTCAGTACTCATGTACTTTAGTGTTTGAAATCCAAAGAGGCATTATGGAGAATTACCCAGACATGTCTCTTTATAGTAGCAGAATAGAGCAAGAAACCTACCCATGAACCCAGATCCAGTGTCACACCAGCAGATTGGGATTATATACAGGCTATCTAATATGTGCATTGTAGCTGCTATATTCCAAAAAGAACAAAATAAAAATTAATAAATATGGAACACATTTTTGCAAGACACCCCTCATATCTTCTCTTCACATGCATGCTGATATTAATATTCTTTTATTCACCTGCACAGATGCTCATATATAGGCAGGCAAATAAGTAAGTGTATGTCTTTGTTTATATGCAATTTATAATTACTATCTTGGATTGCATATATATATTAAATGCCTTCAACATACATGTAACATAATTTAATGTATTTTTCCAGAAAAGAGTATATGTTTTACTATGCTTAGGCACATCTAAATGTGTCATGCTAGAAATATTTTGCCTACTGTCGCTTGTAAGTTACAGAATGTATCAAATCGAAGGGGGAAATGAGAGAAAAAGAAAGTTCTAGCATAAATCCCCCAAACGTTTTCTAGCCAACCAGGACAGATGAACAAAGCCATCGGATTTAAATCACCAGCTATACAGCTCTGGCTGCATTGCTTTCACTGCAAGCTAGTATTAGGCCAAAAACTTCCAGTGTCTCCACTAAGTTTAGTATTGTGCATAGGGTACACTTGCTCTTACAAGAAACTTCTGAACTGAATATGTCACCAACACTAGAGAGTCAGTAAGAAAAATACAAAATATAGTACTACCAAAATTCTTTGTGGCTAGTCATTCACAGATCAAAATTACTTAAAAATATTTATCCTGGTAAGTACTGGCCAAGATGATAAGGTAACTTGTTAAAAATTTTAGCTGCATTTCTCCAAATCAGTGATTTCAGCAGGTCTGCAGCAAGTCTGACTGTATTAACATACTTGTGAATCAAGCCCAAGATGAGGTCAGTGAGAGAATAAAAAGAAGAGGCAATGAAGTCAAGGCTGCAGCAGGGAGCTTGTCCCAGAGGGTCATAGATGGGTGGTGTGAGCCCAAATGAAGCTCAGGAGGAGGTGGAGAGTGGGGCAGCATAAGAGATCAGCAGCCCAGAGCTCCCTCCTTGACCCTGCTTTGGTCAGTAGCAGTCCCAGCCTGTGAGCAGGACCCTAATCCCTGCACAACTGGGACACTGGCACTATTCTAGGACACCAGTCAAGGCTGTTTGGGGAAGTGCTGTAAATATCCCCATTTGTAGAGATGAGGAAATAAAGTCTGCAAGAACAAAATGCTTTGCCATGAGGACAGGAGATGTAAAGACTAAAGGAAAAAGGCCACCTCGTTACCTTAGGCCAAGATTTTCAGATACTGAGAAGATCACTGGGCGACTGCAATAACAGGAAAGGAATGGACCTTTTTGGTAGGTGCATTTGCAATTTCTGCATTTACTTCAATTCCAAGTTTTCTTTCCAAAGGGATATCTCCCCCCAGGGGTTGGTTTTGTATCCCTTCAGAATATGAAAAAAAATGATCTTATGAGCAGACTTAAGGAGGACCAAAAAGAAGAAAACAACCCAGCTCTCTTGAACTACACAAATTAATTTCTTAATTGACTAAAATGTGCTTGTCCTCTTAATCTTAAATTTCACCCATCGGTCATTCCTGTTCCTGAGGAGTAATTAGGCTGGGAATTTCTGTATATCAAGGAGACCATGCTTTTGTTGGTTTTGATTTTTCACAATACCTAAAAGGATGGTGGTTATTTATCTGAACAGAAATAGGATAGCAAGATCGGAGCAATGGGTGCAGAAAGCAGTGTGTATGGACCACTGTCTATGTATTCATCATACTTTTTCAGAGGAAATCATCCTGAGATAAACCCATTTACCTGAATATGGGTTGTAGATACATTCCCCAGCAGAAGTGAAGCTATGCTAGACCTTCACCCAGAGAAACAACACACACTTACAAAAAACTGGGCTCTAATTTCTATCCCCATCCATCATGCTATCTGCAGGAGAAAAAATGCTAAAATAGAGCTGTGCTTCCTAGTGTAGGGAGTTCTTGGTGTGAACTGGAGCTATGCACTCCTAGGGGAAGCAGCCTTGCTTGAAGATTAGAGCAGGGCACTGAAATCTATGGCAAAGCAAAATATCATTGCTCTGTCAGAGTGGGAAATTCCAGTGGCCGCTCTACTTCGTTAAGAGAGAAAATGTACAGACATTGTCACTGTCCTGGGACTTCTCCTTAGAGCTGAAGGACCCAGAAAGGATATCTGCATTCCTACTTTGTCCTCAATACTTCTGTAACAATGAAATAGTACCTAAAAGTGATACTAAACCTGGAAAGGCTTCAGGTTCCCCAGGCAGCCCTTGGAAGATGCTCAAATACAGTTACAATAAGGTTGGCTCCTTTCTTCTCACAAAGATTGTCAAAAACCTCTTACTTCTGCCTCTCAATTCAAACAAAGCTTTCAGAGACACTGATAGAGGAGGTCCAGAGGCACAGATCCTTCCAACACCTGCACTGGCCCCCACACAACAGTGTGCAGAGGCAACAATGCTCTCAAAATCTCCCTCCCAACTGAGGCTCAACAACAACCTTTACAGAGGCAGAACTTCCACAACTGATTTGAAAAAAACATAAGTTTGCTGTCAAGGACAGCTGTCAGGCAGGAGAGCCTGTAGGTAAATTAGACCTTCTATACTTACAAAGCCTCCTGTGTGAACAGATTAATTCTCCTGGGAAAAAGTTAAATAGGTGCTGGCTTCTGTTTGTAAATATGTCCAAGGTGGTTTACCTGCACAGTGTTCATGTCAACAGAGTTTTATCACCTTTAAATTGCTTTTTTTCATTTGTCTACTCATGAGCCATTCCAGGGAACGTTTATGGTTTACTTAAAGCCCAGTAGTACTGGGACAAGTTGAATAGCTTTGCTCTTTCTCATTTCCTTCATCAGCTTTATCTACTGCAGGGAGCCAGGCAGGTCAGCCTAGCTTTGAGCAATGGTAACAGGAAATTTTTTTCTCCAGTGTCTCACTGAGACAGCTACAAGGTCAGTAAATGCCTTATTACACAGTTATTTGAAAACACTTCTTTTGCAAAAGATGTGTCCTGAAAATGTTAGCCTAAATAAATTTACTAGCTCAATCTATAGAGCTGATATATTTTTGAGCCAAAAATATTTATTATAAATGGCATTTTGTAGAAAAGACTGAGGAGTTTTTCTCTGTTGTTACTGGACTAAACTTAAATGTTGTAATCAACTAAAAAATATCTCTGATAACAACTGATTTCCTAGTCTTCATTTGGCCATCTTTGAAAATGAAGAGTTCAGCACTGTTCTGAAAATTTCGGTTACTAGATGACCTCAACTATAGAGAAATAATAAAAAAAATCTTTCCCATGTATTTCCTACTTCCCCATCCCAGCACATCCCAAGTCTTCTCTTGGTCTTCTCTGCCCCATCCTGTTTTTCAACTTTCTTTGGACATGCATTGCAGCAGAAGACATCCCATTCCATGTGGTCTGCACCAGTAAAGCACTCTTCACCCACGTGAAAAAAAAAAAAAAAAAAAAAAAGACTTAAGTCCCTGTTTACTGCTCCTACTTGTTTTTTATAATCAACGGCTGCCTTAATCCTTTTGGCCATAACACCACCCTAGGAAGGCCTCTGAAGTCAGCTGCCTGCTGATCTGAAATCCTTGTCCTGCAGACTCTTTCTCCCACCCCAAGCCCCCTTTCATAGTCCTGGTGCAGCACTTCTTTCCCAGGTGCATCCATTCCCACTTGCTTGCACTCAAGTGCAAGGCTGTTTCACAAGGGGTCTTGGTGACTCCACACACCTTGTCCTCCTTAAAATAAAGCCACCGTTTCCTGTGGCACACAACACACTTGCAGACCACACAACAGCTGTCTCATCTTTCTGGAAACGATTAGTTTATTTTGAATTTAGACTAAAGTATCTAAGCCAGAATAGGTCACTGGAGCAACAGCTATGATGTCCCAAAGAAACCAAGCTGTAACCTACAATTGGTCTGACTCAGCAGTAAACACTGGAGCTTGTGTGCAGTGAAATGTGTTTGCTACAAATACAGACTCTTTTGTACGTCAGGCATATTTTGCTAACACATCACTGTGGAACTTCATAGTCTCACACAGTCATTCCCAGTAAACACTGCTCTTCTCTCACTGGCTTATCTGCACAGTCATCTTTTTTTTTTTTGTTTCAAAGTTTCCTTTGTAACAGAGAAGGAACTTTAGGAACACTTCATGTCACATTGAAAATAAAATTACCCGCTCCTGAACTGAAATTTTCCAGAATAATTTAAATAAATACGTTTTCATTTTTGAACTTTTTGAAAATTCATTTTTTAATTTTCCTCTTGGAAAATTCATTGAAAGTTATCCCAATTTGGAGGTTACCAGAAGGAAAAAATTTCAGTGAGCTTTCTAGTATCCTCTCACTGAAGTATAGGCCAGGCACACTCCAGTTATGGTTAGTGTTTCTCTGTGCCAATTGTTCCACACAACAGATCTTAGGCAATCCCTTCTGTCCTTACAGAGCATCTACTTACATCCTTAGGCAGAAAAAGATCCGATTAAAAGGGATTAGAAAAAGGTTACATGAAGACAACTTTTAAGGATCTCACAAGATTTTTTTTCATAATAATCTAACTCCATTAAGAAAAATTCCATTTGTAAGTGGTTTTGTCAATGGTGGGAGTTGGCAAGGAAGACAAGGAGCTCAGCTTTAGCCAGGTTACACAATAACTTGCTACTATTTGTGGCTGGCTCCCAAAGGGCCAAAGAAATTAACTCGTGGTTAGTTAAATAACAGTTTTATTAAAACAATGATCAGATCAAATAACTGGCATGTATGTGCAGGAAGTCTTTCAAAATAGTCAGGTCCTGAAAGAGAGTCAGATCAAGAAAATATATTTTAAATATCTGATCCCTGAAGTAACTGAAACCTGTAAAAACTGGATGCCTTAAAAAGAAAAAAGTTTTTTTAAACCTTAATCCCAACATTCTCTCCAAAGAATAACACAGTTCTCTACTTTCAGTGTTTTCTTTCCATGCAGATGTTTTCATTCCCTTGTTACAGCAGAGAATTTTTTTGTCCTGTGACCACAGCTCTCTTTTAACATTTTATTTTTAAAAAGAGAAATAAATGAAAGAGCTCTAAAGCTGTGCTGTTTCACATCCCTCAGTTGATTTGTCCACTGAAAGAAGCAAGTAACTGGAAAAGAGGCACGCTGAGAACAAGCCCTCCAGATACTCCACAAGCTGCAGAACCTGCAGCTGCAGATGAGCACCACAGCTCCTGAGGGTACCTAGTCCTTTTTTTGTGGGGGTTCAGGACATTCACATCTTTTCAGGTGAGAAGAGCAAGCTGAGTTCCAAGATACTGTGCTGCATCTGGATGATGAGACAGGACAGAGAGCACCGTGGCTCCCTCATCCCATGCCTGCTGCAAGAAGCCCTGCCCTGGGCTCAGTGGCTGCAGAGTCACGTCTATGGTGAAATCGCTGTGAGCAAAGTTAGCAACTCTGGTATGAGAGGATCGCAGCACACGGAGCAGACTGCTCCCAAAAAGGGCAAAATTATCTCTCAGGGTTCAAATGGAGTGTGCAAAGGCAGGGCACCTGCAGGCAGCTTTTGGCCCTATTCTCTGGACTTCTGATCCATGAGATTACTTGCCCAGTGGAGGCTTTGTGACTTTCAGGGTGTAAGAGGGCACCTTGAGGTACTGAGAGTGGTTTATACAATGCACAGCACAAATAGATGCTGTCAGCAATGTAACATGTGTTCAAAGAGAACAGCGACGTAAAGAGTGTCTGACTTCTTCTGAGCTTTCTTCAGTGTAAATAACACACGCTCTTGTGGCAGATATCCATCTAAAGGTGAATTGCTGCCCCTAATCTGGGCTTGCATCTATCAGTTTGCATTATATTCAGGTAGCGGTGAGCACTGCCTTTTGGGTGGGTATAGAGTACTTGGTGAGCTTTTTGGATGAAGGGCAGGTAAAAACTTGCTAGGTCTTGTATCCAAGATTCGAGTATTTACCTGTTGGAGCCCTGCATATTAAGGCCCACGCATTTACACTGCAACTCAACATGGAATTTTAATGAATTCACGGACTCTGAAGGCCCCCACCCACCTCTTCTCAAACAACTGAAATCCTCTGCATTCCTCTCAGCTGTACCTGCTCAGCATGCAATGGCAGCTGGTCAGACTGGGAACAAACAGGCCTGCTACTGAACACCGAGAAAGTGACAGACATTTTCAGGAGCCAACTCAGCCATCTCCCAGTGCAAAAAATGTCCTTCCTCTCTCAAAACACAAGGAGATCAGAAATTAACTCAGAATTCTCCCCTTCCATCACAGGCCTTTTGTGGCAGTAAGTTATACAGCACTACAAGCCAGGCTTGATCCCTTTCATCTTCCTGTTGAAGAAACCACTCTTGCTCAAACACAGAATATTTGTGGTGAACATAATCAATGGCTCATCTAAACGAAAAATGAAAACCAGCAGTGAGGTAGATCTTTGCCGAGCCTTGACCAGATTTACCATGCTCCACATCATCCACGTCCAAGGGAAGAGGAGTACAAATGGAAGATAGTTCCCAGCATGTGGCAGAATCTGATTTTGCAATTGATCTCGTAAATCTCCAAGTATAAAGCAGTGTTTTAGCCCATGAAGAGGGTCTATGCTGCCAGCAGTTAGAGAGATAGAGGTAGAAAGAATTTCTATTCCAGTATCTCAAAATGTGATGAGACACCGAAAATATAAACTCTAGATACTATCAGTCTCTCATATTATCTTGACAGCTAGTACTGGAAAGGAAAAAAGACATGTCCTATGAAGGAGAGAGGACAGCAGAGAAGAGGAATGACTACAATACTAAAAGCTGACTTATCTTTATCTGTCTCTAGCTGGAGCCCAAGGAGCTCCTCTCCATTGGCAACAATTGTACATCTCATGCCAAGACATCCTGAGTGAATTGGTCTGACAAATCCCATAACAGGTTCAATTAGGATAAGATCTGACATTTCAAAGCAGGCTTCTTAAAAATACAGCCTGCCAATGACAGTCTATACCAAATTTTGGATTAAGAAACATTGGACAGGTCTGTGCTCTTCTAAATCCCAGGATCAGCAACAAAGGAGAAGGAACAGGGTGAGTAATGCATGCAAATGGCTGCATTCATATTTGAACACAAGTCAGAAATGCCTGTCATTAAAGAAATCCTTCAGCTTGTATCCCACCCTAGGACTCAGACTGGATAACATAGCATAGCAACATTTATACCTGTCCAAATTGAAAATAACCTGCTTGCCATCCTCCTGGATGGCTGTTTCACTGACACACACAGGGCACTGGAGATGTTCATTTGTAGCAGCGTTTTCTTCCTCTTCAGCTACTCCATACTGGTGAACCCCACAGTTACAGACAAAATTCTTTTATCAAGGGCCTTGCATTTACTTGTACTTATTTTAACTAATCTCAAACTTATTTCTCTCTATGTCTTTAATTTTATGCCTTTTGTTCTCCAGTTATTTAGTCCTTCTATAATTACCTCCCAATTCTGTTGCAGCTAGTTTCACTAGCACACCTCCTTTTTCTAGGCAAGAGTCTCTAGTAAAATTAGCACAGAAGACCGGTCCCAAAATCAATCATTAAGAAGAGCTTTCACTAACAACTTCCCTCCAGTCAGAAAGGTCTCTTTTCACTGAAATCTGCCCTTTAGGTTACCTATTAGTCACAATTGTACTGGCATTACTCAGCATGTCTCTCAGTTTCACATACTACACCCCACTAGGAGCTAGGCAAGGAGGACTGCATTTCCATGACTAGGAACACCAGTGCTTTTATCAGTGACTAGGTTTACCTAGATCATGCTTGATCTGGCCTCCTGCATTTTCTTTCCTTTTTCTGCTACCTTATGTCCTATTCTTACTTTTAAAAGAGTAGAACAGTTCCTACGAATAACCTGCACTCCAGCAGGGCTGTCCTTGACTGTTTGTCAAAGACAGTCTCACATTCTGCAGCTGAACAGGGTCTTTTTTTCCTCTGTTAAGTCTTGCTGAAAATAGTATTCTTGAGCCTGCAAGTATATGGGTCAGCTCCTTCCAGATACCATCATGACAATGATCCAGCCATTCTCCAATATTTCACTCGAGCTGCTTCTCCCACTTTGGTGGAAGCCATTTCGATTTCCAAGTTTTCATAGCCACTAAAAACCTGCTGTGCCTGAGTATTCAGAATCAGCATCCTGACTGAAACAGAAACAAAGTATCTGATAAATTGTTGGTCTGTGACAAACCACTTTTGTTTCCTTTTTACTTATGCAGCTGAAGGACCTTTTGCTATTTGTTTTAATTTTTTTGCAGAGTAAAACTCAGCTTGTCTCATGCCAATTCTCATTTTACCCATATATATCCTGACCTCTTGCACATGGCGTTCTTTGCTGACCTGTTCTTTTTCTACTCCTTATTCAGTCATATCTGATAACTTTTCCTCCACGTTTTTCACTTCACAAGATATGGCATCCATCTGGAGCTGAAAAGTTGAGCTATAGATCTGCACTTGTTTACTCTTCATTTTAATTGAAATTGAAATCCCTCAAAGCAAGGGTATTTTCTACTTCATTCTACAACTTAATGTCAGATCTAAAAAAGTATTGCTTCTTGCTGTTTCAGTGACTGGTAAGGAGCTCTGCTGGTTATTGCTTTCAGAAATGTCTGAATTTAGGTATCTGTTCCCCTGTATAATCCAGCAAGTCAAAGCCTCCCATAATGACAGACTTCTAACAAGCAAGATCAGTATCTACCAAATCCAGTTCTTGAGGTCATTGGCAGATATACCACACTTCCTCAGCAATCAGGCTTCCCCAGAATATCTTTGGCTCTATTAGGTTGGTTATTTAACTCATTATCTCTTCTTATTTACCTCATTAAAGGCTTAAAGTAACATCAAACTGTTTACTCCAGTCTTTCACAAGCCAGGTATGCTCCAATACCTGCACTCCAGCTATTCCTTCCCTTCCTCACCTTCTCCTTCAGTAGCTGTTTCCAGACATACAAACACACGCAAAGCCCCCTGCCCAACCTCGTTTGTCATGTCCTTACTCACTTGAACTCCTCCCACCATTTCCAGGTAAAACATATGCTCAATGATGTGTCATATCCAAAAAATCTATGTGAAACATCTCCTCAACCAGCAGCCATCTTAGCTATCTCCACAATTGTTTTGCCATCTCTGTTGCATCTCAGTAGTTATCCTCATTTATCGTTCTTTGACAGAATTTCAACTAAAAATACTTTTAAAAAGGAATCCTTCTCCCCCGCCTCCAGGTACCCGAACTTTTAATTCTGGACCTACAGAATCTCTTTCTACCCCTGCTCTTGATTATTCAAGCTCATTTCTTCTCTAGTAAATCCTTAACCCTTCATTTAAGTGTAAAATTGATTCTGCCACAGCAAACTGCAATGAATTTTGGACAGATTTTATTTCGATTTAATCTACTTTTTTTTTTTAAATATAGGTACTAGCTATTCATATTTCAGTCTCTGCCTCGGTACTTTATTGTCTTCCTCAGTATCCCTAAGTATTAGCAAAATGAAATACAAACTATCCAGAAAGACAACTCTTGTGTTGTGACCTAATAGATACAGTCCAGGTTGATTAGGATATCTTCCCAGAGGGATTTTTTTACATAATATCCTTAAGATACAATCTTCCTTATTCCTACTTTAAATCAAATTTAAAAGTATTCAAACTCTATCAGCTTTCTTCCTTTAACACAAATAAAAATAACTGCATTTGGCAAGCAGGTTGTCTACTCATTCTCTCTGCTGGAATTTCACCTTACGGGAGCTCATGCGAGCCATTTTTTATTGGCTTTACTTAACGTAAATTCAAATAAACTCAACACTCAAAGCCAAACTTTCAAAAGGTGTCATATATTTTGCCTGCTTTGAACTCAAGGATTTTGCAGGCTTTCCCTGTAGATCTGCCAAGGTTAGCAGAGTTCAGAGAACCTAGCCCAAATTGCAAGGCTGCAATAAAACCTGACATGGAGATTCATCTAGTTTGAATGTTTAGGACAGTTGTTTTATACAATTACCTCCTTGGTCCTTCTGACACCCTGAAGAAAAGCAGCAGAAATGGATTTTCTAATAAGGTCCTCAGCAGAAAACTGTGTTGGGACTTTCAAGAGTTGCATATTAGAGGCCTGTAGCCATGCCTATTTCTTTTTTACAAGGAGCTGCTGCTGTTCGAAAGAGCCACAAGTCAGATTCTGAATTTCAGCTTTTTTAATTCCCTGCGTGAGTCAGTTTCATACCTGCTCTAAAAACATGGTTTCCAACACAGGTCTGACCACTCCCTCTATTTCCAAAGCCATATTGGAACATGGGATCTTGCTTATGTGGCTGGCCTCATGGCATGCTGACATCATCCAACAGATCAGCCACCTCATAAAATCAAACTATTATCTAATTTTTTCCCAAACAAGTCTAAATTAATTGCACTATTCCTGGACTGCCTGCAGGTTGGAGGTCAAGAAATGACACATGCTATACTCATGCACACACAGAAAAAGATATTCCCTCAAAGCTCTCCACTGAAAAGAGAGTGAAAGATGGAGTTCAGTTATAGGTTATGTCTCAAAGCTGACTGAAGACAAAGAGCAGTACAAACTATAACCAGAAGGATTGCTAAAGATGCGTGCATACATACAATTGGAATTTCTTCCTTGTATTCACATTCCTGTGTTCTGTACTGACATCTTTGCCTGCATATTGACCTGGTCTACAGGTATATAGCACTGGCCATATTATGTCCTTCCATTAATAGCAAATTATAAAAGGGCTGAATGACGAACAAAATTAATTTATCACTTACTACAAAAAATATTACTCCTGTAAATATTTTAAAAAAATAGCAAAAGCTGAAAGGGCCATAACATGTGACTACCTAGATGATTCTACAATATACATATAGGCATTTCAGATGTGCTCAGTTTCAAGCACTTAGTCAGAATCAGAGATTACCTCTTTACCTTGTGTCTGCTTCCAGAAAGCAAAGAGTACAGGTTGATTCTATAAAGTAATACCCTAGCCCCGCAGTGTGCCCATTGTATCTTCAGTAAAACCAAAGCTAGAGAGCCTCAAAAATCCCTATGCTACTGCTGAGATCTCTGTTTCCAGGTGCCATTGCTACCACAGAGCAGATTTGCTTTGCCCTCTGCACCATTTAACAAGAACAAAACAATGTAAAGAGGACAGGAAACCACTGAGATGCTTTGTTGATCAAATGACAGGCTGCTGCTACCAATATATTTGCTGATCTCTTTAAAATTGAGGTGGGTGTGTAGCAAAAGAAAACAAGAAAGAAAGTGTCCTGTTGGAATACAGTTTTAGCCCATTAGCTGCCGTGTGTTGAGAGGAGTTGAGGCCCTTAGCTAGGTTCTTAGGCATGGACGTATGTGAATGGAGAAAGTGCAGAGAAATCCTCTGTTAAAGGTGCACTGACTTTGCCAATCCACTGACCTCTGGGGCCTTTCCCTAAGACACACTGGCTCACTCTCACTTCTCCCTGCTGATTAGTTCTGTCTGCTCCCAGGCGCCTACTCTCTCTTTCCCTAATGTGATTAAATAAGCTCCCTGTCTCTCCAGGCTTGTGCAACCATCTCTCGCTTAGTCACCTAAGAGCTCTACAACACCCCAAAGGAGTGGAGTCAGCTGAAACAGGAGCGTTCCCAGCTCTGACATGTAAAGTACTTGCACTCACTGCTAAATAAACTTGGAAAAATGTTCACAATGCAGCTGTGTGCACAAGATGCTGCAACCTCAGGGCAAGAATAATTATACACAAACAAGATACTTAGGATTTACGTTCCCCTCAAATAAAAATGTGCGCTGCTCATGCCAATCTCAGCGCTTCATGGTATGCCTGCAATCTGAGGCAGAGGAACAGATTCTCTGTTAGGGTTAAGAGATTAGATACCATCGTTGCTTTATTTTCCAATAAACTTTGGAAGCATTCTAAGCATTGTGGGTACGCATTGATATGCTTTTCACCATGCAAGGGTGAGGATTCATGGGAGGTCTTTTAAATGCCTTGCTGTGTTAATGGTATTTATTCAGGCAATTTTCTATTGGCATATGTTGATGATTCCTTTTCAGAAGTTACAGGGTTAAAGCTGAAGCCCACAGGAATACCAGACCAAAACAAAATTGAGGAAGTTTCAGAAAAAGAAACAAGTACTCCTAGACCTTCCAAGCAAAGGTTTATCTAACTTGCTCCTTAAATTCTCTCATGAGGGAGAGCACCAACTGCTTGTGCAAGCAGCCTGTTGCAATGCTTATGCATCTCTCAGTAGATGACTACTTCTCCTAATAGCTAATGTCAATTAAATCTGTTGCTAACAAAGTCAATCTCTTCTCTTCCCAGTGAACACAGCTAAAGATTGATTACCGTCTTCTTTGTAATGGCTTTTTAATCATGGTCATATTTATCTTCTATTCCTGAGGGGGAAAATACCCTAAAGCCAATTCTCTGATCTTTTTTTTTAAAACCTCTCAACACACGCCTTGTCTTTGGATCTATAAGTGTTTGAATGTGCCGCATCCATGGGCACTGCCAATAAAATCAAAGAAACCTCTGCAAAGAAGATTTGTCTGCAATGGGCCTGACATCTCTCAGGAGTCATTCTCTTGAATCAGACTCGGCAGTGAACACATGCAGTGATATTTCATTATACTCCCATGCTCTAACAAACCCTGCTCTATAAATCAAGGGAGACTCCCTTGAAGTTGCTTTCATACCTACTTAGTTCTGCAGTAGAACCTGAAATGGTATGACTTACAGAGTTGAAAGGAGACTTTACAAGCTTTGCTAAAGTTGCTGCAGACAAGGAAAACTCAACAAACAACTTCAGGAGTACTTTAGTAAGCAATTGCTCGCTGGTTGGAATGCAAGTTACACCACGTTAGACCCACTTCATAATTTGCCCCAAGGAACCTGCAAGCTGGGTGGGAGACCGACGGGCATTCCCACCAGCCTGTCAGGCTGGACAAGCTGCAAGAACAAGCTGTCAGTCTGATATATTTGCTTTCCCTTTCTTGACCTCAACAATAGAGAAGAAAAAGTTAATGCAGGTTTCAACTTTTGTATTTAGGTCAAGTTCTGTTAAAATTGCAAGGGAAAAGGTTCAGGAGTTCACAATTTTCTTAGCCAATAATGAGTACAGAATTTACATTCCTCTGCTTAGAAGACTTATACAAGGCTATGCAAGCGATATGTGAGCAGTAAATGGCTCTTCTGGAGTCTTCTGGAATCGAAAGAGAGAAGTATGTCACTAACAATGCTATCTCATTTTTAGTATTCTGTCTGCAGGTAGCCACTATTTCCATGATCCAGTCCTGTTCTTTGTCATACTTTGCTACATGAAAAAAAAAAGGATAAAATAAGTATATTAAGAAAATATAAGCAAGAAGAATAAGTAATAAGATAGAAAAAAAAAGTATATTAAAGTATATTAACCAGGCATGAAAAAAATATGCTAGCCCCAAAACCCATGGCATAGAGGAATATGTTATTTTTTGCTGCTGGCAATTTTCTTTGGGTTGGCAGAACATGTAATTTCGACTGTGAAGAGGAGCACATGTACTAAGCTCTGTGAGCTCATCATGGTATCTTTGCTGGTGCCAACTAGTAGCAATTCAGAGCTCAGCTAGTTATTGAAAATGAATCCATTACAGTTGTCTGGTACCAGTCAATTTAAACCCTAGTGAAAACTGGTCAGATATTGAGTGACTTTAGAAACCAATAAATTTTTGCTTGTTTCTGAGGCTCAAATGGGTACATGGAAAAGATACTGTGTTCCAGTAGCCCATTTTGTAATTGATTAGAAATTAAATCCTTTGTGCTTGAATCAGGGTGGGGAAAATATTTTGAGACTGCAGTTTGATCTGAGTGTTGCTTTTACTTGTGGTTTGGCAAAAGACTCTGAAATCAAAAAGGCAAAGAAAACCTGCAATTGCCGTGTCTCTGCTTATAAAAAAAACATTTTAAAATAACCACATGCATCATTCACTACACAGATGCCACATTCTTCCCTACCCTTATTTAATAGCTAGCTGTCAATCTACATTGAAGAGCAGTTACCTGACATTACCATAATAATGCTTCAAAGCTTCATATTAAAGATGGGTATCTTCCTAGGCAAGCCCATAGGGGTAAAGAAAAGAAAAAAAACCTTTTCTCTCTAGAGTTGCAAAAATGTAGTTCTCTAGGAGATGACAGAGTGCAACCAGGCAGGAACAACAGTCACAGATACTCCTGACTTCTCTTTACTGTAATTAAGCAGAGAGATCAACAAATCTGTATCTGCATAAGACAGGTTTCTCATCTGTATTTCTATTAACTGTGGTAGAGAGGAAACTAAATGTGAACTGAGACCATTAGCATAACATAAACACTTCTTCCATCTTCCAGGATAAGCATTACACTTCTCAGGACAGCTCATGTACAAACCACTTTGATGTCTAGTCATTCTCCAAACGCGCTCCTTTCACATGCTCCTGCTGTGAGCAAACACTGCAATGAAAACTTGCCTGTGTCACAGGTTTTGGAGATGGTGCCATGTGTACAAGCCAAAAACCATCAAAATCTTTTAAGCTCAGTTAATTTGATATTGAGTAGGGGGAACTGGAGCTGACATTTAAAATCACTGTTTTCTGACCAGGATTAGAGGGAGGTGGCAGGAGCCAAAGACTGGCTGAACATCTGAGACACACAGCTGACTCCTTTAAGTGTGAAGAATGGTGAGAAATCAAAGCATGGAAATCCTGTGAAAAAGGGCCCAGGTGCTTAGGTGAGAGAAAAGTACAATTACACAAGGGTTTACCAATACATATGGAACCTTTCCTTCCCTCTGAAATAGAGTAGGGAAGCTCAGGACCCGACAGTAGTTAGAAAGCAGAAGGCAGCAGCTGCTTCACAGTAGAATTTCCACCACCAAACATACAGCAAGTGCTGCCCATATCCTCTCTTCTTCCAGCATGTATTGAGACTCCAGTGGATAAGCCCCAGAGCACAAACTTTCCTTAGAAGCTACTGTCAAGAAATCCATTGACACCAGCCTCCATGCTCTGCAGATCCATCATGCAGCCTCCTGTTGACTAGGCCTTCCACATCTCTGCTTTCCACTTACCAGAAGCTAAATGTTGCAGGAATGCAGCTGTGCCAGTCTTCCATGTTGTGAGAGAAGATTGCACATACCTCTGACACATGAGATTACACAAAGGGAAGGCATTAAGAAATGCTACAAAGTCGCAAGTAAGAGAAAAAGGAAGACTAAAGACAAATTTCCTTCATGAACTCCCTCCCTCCCTCCCAAGAGAGGGACAAACTCTGCCACTTGTTCATCATGAGACAAACATGCTCCTGTAAACTGCCTTCCAGTAGCTCTCCATGCTAGGATTTGTCACCCCAGTGAATACCCTTCAACTTTGCTTTCTCTGAACACAGACATAATATCACCCAAGGATTGACAGAGGTAATATTTCTCAGCACCTTCTCCCTGTAAGCTGCTTACACAGCTGATAAAACCACTTACAAAAGAGCAATGGCACCTACTCAGTACTCCAAGACACAGTATCCATTCAAAGCAGGGAAGCTCCTTATACAAGCACAAAACTGTTGTGGGCAAGGCAAAGTATTTTTAAATTTGTATGCAATGATGTTTACTCTGATACCACTGGATTGCTTCATACCAGCGTTTTGACTGAAACAAGATGAGATAATGGGAGCCCTGACTGTTGGAAGCCAGCTTAGTTTCAGTTTGAATGTATGTATTTATTTAAGCTTTCACAAGGCTTCCTATTGACTCTGCACATAAAATAAGTCAATGAAGAAAGAGAGCCTCAAGAGCTCAGAATGGCATTTGTGAGCTCATGCCATGACAGGAGAAAAAACAAACACCACAACAGTTTTGGATACCATGGGCTTCTTTCACAACAGTACACTTTACATCCCTGGTTCCCTCTTACTCTGAAAGAGGGTTTCCCTGAAGTAGGGGAATGTGGAAGAAGGGGCAAAACAGTTTAATAATGCAAAGAAACTATTTTTCAATTCTTAACGCTGAGTTTTCAATTAGCACACAGAAAAGCTTCTACGTTTGGAAAACCTGTAGGTAGCTGTAGTGCACAGCTTTTGCTGTGAATCAACACAAGACCCATCACACAAAAGCATGTGTTCACATGCATGCATGAACATGTACACAAACACACATACTTGTTCACGTATGCACATGCCCAGAGGCAGCGACTACCAGTCTTTCTAGGGGAGTTTCATCTGTGCTTTTGAGAACAGCACTTTTCAGTAAGAACATCCGCTTTCGAATCAGTTTTTGAGTACTGGATCTGAAACAATAACAGGCCTCAGCAGAAAATTTGAATTCTGTTTCAGTCCTCTCCTGGGCCTGCCCTCAAAGGAACGGTGTCAGGGCCTTTCTTGGATCTGTTGTAGATCAAATTGTGTCAACATTAACTCATGAAGCTTGTGGACCAAAACAGTAACACAGCTATGAAGAACTAAGTTCTTCAGTCACAAAAATTATAAGAGAGTATTTGATGTATTACAACAGTGCTTTTCATTAAATGCTTGCACAAAGTATAGCAACCAATGCAAAATAATTTGTGGTTTATGCAGGTATATAGCTACGTTAGACCGCACAGGCCATTTAAATAGTGCATTATGCTGGTAATGATTGTTACTAACCCTGTGTTAAAAACTGTGGGCAGACACTTCATTAATGCACACACAGATCTCCAGGATATTGTGCTGTCTCCATGCTGCAAAAGTGTAGAATAAAGTAGCAAGATTGAGTGGGATGATGAAGTCATCTGGCAAATCTCCACAGGGTGATGCACCTAGGAGCAAATGACATAGCATCTTCACACCACCCACTGGATACACCACTGGACTGGAATTCAGGTGCAGACAGACATTTCAGTGATCCCCATTGCCCAAGTGTGGACAAACCACAAATCAAACCTAATGTGCTGGATCTGAGGAGGAGGAAACGCCATTGCTATCTTTTTTAACTTTAAATTCTAGCAGAAAAGAAATACTGGTAAACCTACTGAAAGATAGAGTCACCCAACTCTGCACATTCTAAGTATTTCCTTTTTGGTGGACTTTATATTGGCTAAACCTAAGGTATCAGGTATGGCATTTCTCTGTCAGGATCTGCTTCCAACTTTTTTCCTTTTAAAATTAAGATGGCAAAGCCAAATAATCTCCTAATCTTGGGAAATAGTGATACTCACTTTATGAAAAATATCTATGTAAACTAATGAAACATTGGCTGCTTTGGCTCTTAGCTCTCAATCTACAGATACGAAAATGACAAATTCACTGATAATTGAAGAACTCACATTATACCAACAAAACATGAAGGCAGATACAAGAACTCTTTCTTTTAGGGTCATGTTATCTAAACATTGTTCAACAACTATTACTGGTAAAGGCTAACAACAAAACACATGTGTCATAGAAACAATCTTAAAAGTTATTAAAGAACACTGAGCTGGGGACTTGAGCTTTAACAAAAAAGAACTAGTTTCAAGCAGGAAGAAAGAAAAGGTTAATAACACTGTAACCTGTAATGCCCACTCAGAAAGTGCTTTTGTTAAGAGGCAAGTATCAACAAAAATGAGCAGGAGTTTTGCAGAAAGAGCTGTTTCCTGTCTCCTTTCTAATGCATTTATCTGATTGTGGAGGACAAAACTCCCCATCTTTTTAACCAGAAAGTTAATTTATATAGCTATATTCTGCGAACAAAATAAAGCCTTATGATGCCTAGAGGACAAAAGAAGATATTCAGTAACAAGCTAGAACAGAAAAAGAACAAGCAAACAATGTACTTATTTTACCAGCTACTTGTTTTTTTCCAAATATTTTTGTTTGTTTCCCTAAAAGAACACCAGTTTAATGCTTTTTCTGGAATTACTTTTAAGGTCAATTCTTTCCTGGCTGTTTTCCCTCTATCTCCTTCCCCAGATCTATCCCCCCTGCCACAAGGAGAGGCAAAGTCCTGCCACGTTTAGGTGGAATGTTGACGCCCATGTGGGTGGGTGCAGAATTAGCCAAAACAAGTCCCTGCATTCCTTTGGATGTCAGCACCTTCTGCTGGCTCTTCCCTAATATCTTATTAATAGGTAAAATATCTTCTCCAGATCAACCTTCCCCATTCTTTTATGGTATAAAAAAACAGAAATGAAAAACTTCCTTAAAAACAGTAACAGAAAACCTTCCTTAAGCAGGTGTCCAGGCTTATTTATAGCAAAGAATTACACTAGTTAGACAATTACAGTTTTTCAGTTGCCCAATTTAAATTCCTATAGGTACCTAATAAACCATCAAATGAAGAAGAATTACCAGTAAATAGCAATTACCTTGAAAGAACAGCACTTTAAATATTAAAGTGACACTTCATTAGTTATGCTGGCAAACAGGTCAGTTTGAATCAAATGGCTATTTTAAATTAGTGGTCCTATTGCAGACATGGCATGTAATTTTTATTACCAAATACCCAGCCAAGCTAGTGACCTTAAAAACATTACTCAAGAAATGGTTGAGAGTTAATTAGAATACTGTGCCAGGGAGAAAAAAAGAATAGGCTTGAACATCTCTGAATTCTTTCCAGGAAGGTGTTTTTAATAATGGCAGTAGTTTACTCCATTTACAGGTCCATATCCTCAAGTCAAAATGTAGGCTTTTATGAAAGCAACAAAATATAAGACTAGAAAAATATTTCCATCCCCTTTTTTCCAACAGCAGTAATTTTTTTCTCAAGAAACAACATGAAGAGCCTTCAAAGCATTTATGACTACAGAACTATATCCCTACCACAACAGTGACTCTGTTTCTGCTGATATTACCTTTTGCTTCACATGCTGAAATGAAAGTATCAAGAAAACCAACAGATGAATTTATTTTGACATTGCCTTTTATTTTTAGCAGTCTGTGGTGTTAGAACTCATAAAAAAATCACATGGCTACTGTACATTTTCTTTGTTGCCATCTCTGTTTTCTATAATGTACACCAGAACAAAGAGTTATTACAGTGATAACTCAAACAACTGCTACCTGTAACACCGCTGCAAGAGTCTCATCACAAAGAGAAATTCCTGTATTTTCATCACTCCTGAAAATTATATCTCTAACCTTTCACAGCAGACATAAAAAATAAGCTGTCATGATGCAAAAGGAATAGAAGTCCCAGCATAGCTTGTTGCTTTTAGGTTCCCATACAGATATCTTCATTCACATTCATCTTTCCATTGCTCTCTTCATTTACTTTCATCCCAGTTTGTATCCAAGACTGTGATCAGGTCCTTTACACAGCCCTATCCAGTGTATTCTGTGATGGCAGTAACTTAAGTAACAAGCAGTTGTGGATCCCAAAATCTGCCCAGCTTAACTAAAGCATTTAAGGTTTTTTTATGCCATAACTGGGTAGAATTTGCCAACTACTTGCCAGACACAAAAGAAAGACTATGGTACTATGAGTCATGATGGAGGATCCATGAGAACTGCCATAAGTTAACTAAAGTTCAACATAGCAGTCAATGCCCACTGAGGTGAACGACTTCACAAAGAACTAAAAGGAAGATTCAAAATGAAGTTCAAGTTTGGTAGAAAAATTTAGGTAGTCTTTCTGTTCAAAGATAGAATCCATTAATTTCTAGGAGGTACACCTGCTAGAGGTACAGGGAAGATCCAGAGCTTTGTAAAAAATCTTTGAACTCCAAAACTGTTAGAGCTCTGATAATGTATTTGGGTATCAAAGGTGGGACTTGGAATGAATTTACTTTCTTGAGAAGGTGAGCCCTGAGTAGGGCAGGTAGTAGGGCAGGGTAGCCCCTGCTCCCAAGTTTACATTAAAGTACATGAACAGTCCTGGAAACTGGGATCAAAATCCTATATTCCATCCTGTGTGAATTTCTTAACCAGGAGGCTACACAAACTTCACCACATACCCTCAATGTCTCCCTTGAATTATTGCCTGACTAGTGGAATAGTTTTTTGCAGAAACAGTGCAGAATGTTCCCACATTTCCCTTGAAGATGGGAGACAACAGTAAGAACACCTCAAGCAAAGTAAGAAACTGGACTTGGATCTGACAGATCTTAGATGATGTCTAGCCACTATGATGTTATATAAAAAATGAGAAAAATTTGACCAGAAGAGCTCTGTAAGAGAGAGGGATGAGTCTCGTTCAGCAATTTCAGACCAAAACTGTGAATACCCATCAGCAGGAGAGACTTCAGGCCCCCAGACCTATTTCTTCAGCATATCAGGTGGGTGTATGGAGATTTGTTTGATCTGAGTATGGTGTCTCATGCACTAGCCCAAGAGGATGGTAATGTTTCAGACATCTCTTGTTCTCAGATTTCTTTTAGCTGGTACCTGGCATATTCAGAGCCTGCTGTCAGGTATGGATCTCATCCTGAAGAGTGTAACTGTCCTTAATTACTATACAGGGCTCTGAAGCACCATAAACAAAAAAAGGTCTGGATTGCACTCAAGGTGATTCTGTTCCTGGTCCTGAGCTCCACTGAGAGCTTTGCAACAGGTCTGAATGGGCCTGGAAAAAAACTCACTCCAGTCTCACTGAAGTTCTTAGTATGCTCCACAGAGGTGAGCACAACAACCAAGTGAAGACCTGTGTCTGTGTATGATTATTTTTCCTTGTATTCATGCCCACTGAAAGCTGTCCAGTAGTAGCTGAGATGGGTGAAAAGATACACCACAGCCAAGGCAGCAAATCCTGGAATGCTTTTGAGCATTCAGGTCTCAGCCTTATTATCCTGGCCCCATCTAGGAACTACAAGAACATCTAACAGCATCATGCTTACTTCAAAGAAGAAAAAATTTATTTCACAAGCTGGATGGTCAGAAGAACAGGGTAACAGAGCCTGTCATGCTGTGCACTCAGCTTCATCTTTTCCAGGAAGATTAATATATCAGGCAACACCCCATTCCAAGAGGCTCTCAGCATATTCTGCACAGACCCAGTGACACAGACCCACTAGCACAGTCCTCAGGAAAATCAGGCAGCAGAGTCAACAAGCAATACTCTCAGTTCTCCCACTGCACAGATCACTTGGAAAAAAAATGAAAAGCCAATTATTTCAGATTAACTGTGGACTTAACAGCCTAATTTAAGCATTCACGCTGGAAAATTAACTGCAAAGTACACCTGTAGGACACAGGGCCCTTATAATCAAAGAAATTAATTTGTTCATTTCAGCTGCGTATTCATTGAAATGCCTATCTCGTACAAATATTTGTCTGATATATTGATATACAAATATAATTTCAGTATACTAGCTGAAACTCTAATTAGAGTAATAGCTATATTTGCTTTGTAAAGGTCTTCCTTGCTGAATTCAATTAAGAGCGCACAATGAAATTTCATTAAGCTCTACAGTATGTTTTTCTACCAAGTGCAAAATGACTATCTTCCCACTATCTTATTACAACCGTGCATGAGAGGAGTCCTAAATAGATTCAGAAATCATTGTGCCAACAATGTCCTGTGCTTCTTTATCAGTAAACATGGATTTTTTCCCCCCACCTCCTGAAGGAACATATTTGCCATGCATGTAAACAGCACTGAACTGATGAATGCAGAATTAAATTTACTGAGGGATGCACCTGTAGTCATGTCAGCCTCCTGCTGCCCAGGAGGGTTCCCTCATACGAGGAGACACAACTTTCATTCTGCATGGCCTGGGTCACAGTCCCTCCCTCCAGCAAGCTCACCATGATGGGCAATTACCACCATTCCCTTTACATCCCCTTGTACCCCCATTTTGTGCTATAAACTGTGAGGCAGGGAAAAAAGACCTTTACAAGTGTATAGGTATTTCCATGTTGCTCAAGAAGTGCTATGACAGGGCAAACAAACACCAGAAATGACGGACCGAGACCTGATCTAACCTGAGAGGCTCAGAAGTCAAAGAATATATATCTCTCCTTCCCCAGAACAAACACTAAGTTTATGGCCGGGCAGAAGAAAATTGTGAGAAAAGGCAAACAGGTACACAGAAAGCAAAGAAATGGAAAAGTCACTGCTAGAACCAGGGATGGCGCCAACAGCTGCACCCAGACAGACAATGATCTGTGTCTATTCTTCCCAGCACCCTTTCAGTTCTCACTTCTGTCAGCCTCAGTCTAAACAACCCAACAGGTTTGTCACAACCACATGATTTGGGAAACTACGTCAGTTCTTCACTCCTGAGCTTCCTCCATATCTCTCTCTCTTTATCCAGATTGCTAACAATGGGTGTTGAAGTGATGACTACAGAAGAAATACCTCTCATAGCCTAGACCAGCCCTATTGAACAGTAACAGGGTTTATTCTGGGTTTGTACACCTGGGGGAATGAGGTCCTGATCCCACTTTCCTAGGAGTTTTTCCTGGTACTACATTGTCTGTCTCCAATGCCTGAGACTCAGAAGGATAACAATCGGGTAGGAAAAGAAGACACAAAAGGAGTACCAGAGGAGATGTGGCCCAGAGATATAGAAAGAAGGTAGACCTGTGTTACAGATGTCTGCTCTTCCTGGGAAGAGGGAACTGGAAAGCACTTGGTCAAAGTAGGATCCTCACAAACATAAAGGGCCCAAAGTGAGGTAAGACAGCTAAACAGTTCTGGAGTCAAGAGTGATCTCCCAACTCTGAAAACTGAGAAGCCTTGCTGCATGACAAAAATTAAACAGGTGCCTTAGTACTTACTCTGGAGAATTGACTCACGTTGCAAGTTTGCAGTTCTTAGCTCATAAGCAGAACAGAAACACTTTCTTCACTGAGAGCCCCTAGAAGGAATTGCGTATTTTGCTAAGGGCATAAAAATGTATTTATCATGACCCTGATGTTAGCTCTGTTGGTTGGAGCATGGTGTTAATGGTGCTAAGGATATGGGTTCTGTCCCTGTATGGGCCATTCACTTAAGAGTTGGGCTCAATCATCCTTCCAGGTCCCTTCCAACTCAGAATATTCTGTGATTATATTTTCTAATATAACTAAAGACTGGCACTTTTATAAAGCCACACGAATACAAGTTAGGTTTCTCAGATATTATATTTAGGACCAGTGAGAGAAACTTCACCACTTGGGAGGAGTTTTATTCCACCAGCAGCACTACCACCCACCTAAGTCTGTCCATGTGTTTGTGTGGAAGAGTGTCGTGTCTTCCTGCAGGACTCATGTTGGAATTAAAATGCCTTGCATTGTAGACGCATTAGGAGTGCTTTATCATGCTCAGCTCTTGCACACAGTGGCTCATTATGATTGGGTAACTCGGCTATTAAGCTCTACAATAAGCCCACGCTGAATCCTAAAAAGGGAGCCATATATAGGCTATGGAGGTGTTGAGTAAGAGAAGATTTACTGTGCTCTACATAATTAATTTTGACTTCTATCTTTCCTGTATTTTTAGCAAAGCTGCTAGCTGAACACACTAAATATATTATTCAGGTGCAATTTCATCAAGCATCTTCCAACCTAATGGAGCCCTACTGTGTTCAGACTAATCATGACCCTGTCACAAAGAACAACTGAAAATCTTTCATCATAAAATACAGATGATTCTTTTTCCTCTTTCTTTGTAGCTGAAAGAGGATTACCTTGGAACATGGATAGGCATTGCATCCGACCCAGCATCCTCCATTATCCGTGTTAGCAGTTGCTCATTGCCAGGCAATTTTTGGAAGAAGCAGCTTTTGGACAAGAACAAAAGGAGAGCAGGAAGTACCCAAATAAAACAAACTATAGGGGAAGAAAACAAATAGCAGAAGAGTGAGAGAAAGGAAAATTGAGAGCATCTGGGCAAAGAAACTGGAGTTGGAATGCAGTAAAGAAAAAAAGCCTGACCAGAATCAGGTTAGCTGGTAGAAGGAACATGTTACACCAAACACAGAGGAAGAAGAAAGATCACAGCCAGCTGATCAGAGCCCAGGATGGGGAGCCAGGCAGTGGTGGACAAAAGGTGGAGATGTAGATCACCAGTCAAGCACTACCAGGAGATGAGATGCATGTGACAGCAAAGGCCAGGATATGGAGTTACCCTGGATAAGCTGCATGGGAATATCATTCTAATGTCACAGTATACCATTTTTGTTTCCCTTTTCTACCTCAAAATACAAGCAAACTTTTTACTGTAATTCCTGATGTTAAAAACAAGTAAGAATTTTCAGCTGGTAAAGTCAAGACTTAGGGTCTTAAAAAAACAGCTGTGCAATGTTAATGTGTACCTCTTGTACACCAAGGTTTTAATGCAGCCTATATTAAGATGACTACTTGCTGTTCTTTCCCTCTACTTATTTTTCTTGTTCATTTTCTTTCATGACTGAGGCATGAATCCTTCCAGCACGTGCTTTTAATTAATAAATATTAGGTAGGCTGTTTCTTCCCCCACTAAGTATGACTGCAATTAAATGTATTTTTTCAAATGAAGCTGTTAATATTCATTAGCAACATCTTTCAGGGCTCTAGACTGCAGCTCAGACTCATATGTACACCTGCTAACCATAGTTTAGTTGAGAACCTTTTCAAATGGAATCTTCCCTCAAAAGCTGGACCAAATATCACAAGAAGCAAATCCACTTAAACCTCATCATATTGAATGATCTATTTAATGATCCAGCTGGACACTAGATCATTAAATGTCAAAACACTTCAAGAAACAGTACCTCCTCTTTCGAGGATAGCAGAAGTATTCCTGTGCTTTTTACAGTTTACAATGGGTACTTACAGCTCTTTTGTTTCCTAAAACAAAAAGCAAAACCAAAGATAGGCCTGTATAAACAGAGAATTTTATGAGTTTCAGAGTTTTAAGCCTAACTAACCAAAAAGCAAACAAATTCATAGCTTCACTGGAAAGAAAGAGATGAGAATTCTAGGAAGTGAAGCATGAAGCCCAGTATAAACTGTGTGACTGCATGCATTTTATAAGCAAAAATAATACTCTATTAGAGAGAAAGTGTAGTTTATATAAAGGATAGGGATTCTGTCTGACCAAACCAGATACACACATTAACAAGAGGGCTATGCAGGCAAGTAGGAACCATGGACCTGATCAAATAAAACACTGAGATGTAGTAATCTACTATTTTCATTGCCAAAACCTAGTGGAGAAAAAACCCAAACCCAAACAAAGAAACAAAAAACCCCAAACAAAATAGTTCCTTGGGGCCAATGACATTCTATTGATTTTAACAAGGGGGTAAAAAATAATAGTGACCACCAGAAATCCAATGGATACTGACCAAAGGAGTTGCCTCGGAAGGTTTAAGCTGAATTTATCACAAAAATATATCTCCTACAGGGATTGAGCAAGCAAATAAATAAATCAGGTCTTGGATAAATAAACACCTCATCATTCATCACCTCTGTTTGTCAGCAGATTGCGTTGTGATTCTCTCACATGCTTTCACATAACTCAGATAACTGAAACATATTAAGAGGGTTGAATGTGTTCTAGACCCACGACCCATTTATTTCTTTTCTAGACAATCATTTCCCCCAAGTACACCTAAAATGGAACACTTCCCTGGCAGCCTCTGAATAGAGTTTGTTTCAGCATCTGACTACAAAAGAGCAAAGATAGAACTTGACTTCAGAAGTAGCCAGGAAGATTAAATTCCCTTTACTAGAGTATTTGGAATAGAGGCATGTGTTTAAAAAACTCAGGGAGAGAATACAATGGAAAAGAAATCCCCCACGGCATGGTTTCCCAGAGCTCAGAATAAGTACAATGAAGAAAAAAAAAAAACAAAAAAACCCCACGAAAACAACTGTAGTGCTCCACTTCTTGGAAAAATGAAGATCCTTCACCCTCATTTATGTTGCAGATCAGTCCCGATTTAAGCAGTTGATAAATAGCAATTGTTTAGTTCCTCTGTGTCCTCAACACCAAACAGGCAAAACCCTCTAGGGAGCTTCCAAGATGAGTTCCACACCAAGGAGAGAAGGGAATAATTCCCCCCCACACACTTCTATTCAAACTGAGCTAGCATTGCATGCATTAAGGACGAAAGCAAGGGGACACAGCAGTCCTTCAGCAACCTGGTTCAACCCAGGGAAAAGAAGGGTCAGTAAAAGGAATCCTGGGCGACATGCCTTGGGGGAAAACTGATTGGATCCATTCAGCCTAATGAACCACATAAAAATTGATCACAGCAACAGTGATAACTGTCATCACAAGTTATCAGCAGCCATTGCATTTCAGGAATTTTCTTCACAATCCTTTTCAGACACCCTCTAAATTGATTTTTCCTGGCACATCCTCAAATGTTCTATTTAAAAGCATACCAGCTGTTCAAAAAAATATTAAAGTATTTTATGTGGGCCAAGTAAAAGTACACCCATACCAATAACTTGTCTGGGATGATGGTCAGCAGGTAGAAGATGAAGACAAAGCCCCAGCAATACAGCTGAAGGACTGTCACTGCTGATCTAATCCATCTAATGTGATCGAGCAGGCAGGGCTCTGTCTCATTGGGTGAAATGCCTGAAGCACAACAGGCAAGATGTGTTTCATCCTCAAATTCCAGGAAAGCATTGTGCAAATGCTCTGCGTGGGAAGGCTGTCTTTGCATGCCTCATGTGACTGAGTACAGTTAAAATGTCCCAAATCTCTTCCTGGTGTAACTGTATCATTACACCAGAAGCAATCTGGTTTACAAACCTAATGATCTCTCATGAAGAAATGGGGCAGTAGCAACAAATAAAATGGGAGAGAAGAGTTCGCTCCTGAAACTCAAGTGATGCTTTTTGTTACCAAATCTTTGCAAATCTAAAGCAGCATTAAGGAGACAAATAACATAAAGGGCATAGCTGTCTTGCAAGATGACATTTCAAGGCAGCAGAGAGGTTTTATACCCTCAACCTTTTCATTAACCTGATAGATTATTTATCTTTAGATGATGTTCCAAAATATCACTTCAATACCTGTGAGTAACCATGCCACTGATGAAAAAACACCTTTTTGGGAATGGAAAAAACATCCATATAATGCCTCTGTGCTTCATATAATACCCCCCATGGCAAATATTCAGAGATGGGCAGTTAGGTCAGGTGTCCTGTCTTTTCCTCATCAAAAAAAGCTATGTAGTCAGTTACAAACTACTAATATCATAATTTCTCACAAGCCATCATATAAATCTTCTCAGCTGATTTTCTCAATTGAAAAAGGTGTTGAAAGCACAGTTAAACACTTCTAATAGTTTCAAGAATTCTTTGGCTTTTGCTCATCTTAGAGCTTTTGCCACAGATTAGTCAGGATTTGTTTATTAGCCTCTTCTTGGATCTGGATGAGTTGTTGGCACCAGACAAACAAAATGAGAATGACATAAACAACTAAACAAAATAGAAGTGTATCTTCCAAAAGCCTTCTCAAATATAATCCACCTAAAAATTGCTGACTGGAAAGTCAACAATGTAGTTCATTCATATACTCCTCCAAAGACAAACATGGAGAATAGAACTGAGGGGGTTTTGAGGGATTTGGTTTGGCTGTTGGGTTTTCTCCAATTTAGCACTTAACTGTGTATTCCTCCTCTGTCAGTCAGATGTGGAAATAACAGTGACAAATGAAGAAAATAAGCAGTCCTCTTTCTTCTGCAAGTCCTGCTGCAGAAAGAGATAAAAATAATGCTCCAGTGAACTGCAGGCTCTAGGGTTCTTAAGGCTATTAGGAAACAACAAAAAATCAAAGGAATCCAAGTTTACCCAGTTCTTCAACTGTGACAGATGTCTGGCAATGCTGCATCACCTGACACAGGATTTTGTCCCAAATATATCAGTAAAAGGTAAAGCTTCATGGTACCCAAGAGAACAGTTGCACCTAAAGGGCATGTAAAAGCTAGAAGTCTATAAGTAAACTGAAGCACAAATTATGCTTCTCTCTCTTTAGTATGTTATCCCAAACACACATTGTAAACAAACACCAGCACATCTTGAAATCTCTAACCCCATGCCAAATGCAGTCACAAGGGCCTGCAAGACATGGCTTTATGAACTGGCCAAGTGGAAAATGAAGTCTGACTATAATTTCACATCAGGCTGATATCTGCACATCTACTGGGTATGTTGATGGTAAACACAATCTTCTTAGCATAGATACCGATGATATCCTTTATTCCCACTAAATTAACAAACATCCCTGACGCGGTTGAATAGTAGACTCACCAGACAAGTATAATAGATATGCTGCAGGGGTAAGATGAAGGACTCTAATTATCCTAATTTGGTCAAGTTTATTTGAATATCTTGCCTTTAGAGATTAAAAAAGCCCAAGGAAGTTTGGGCCCAAGTCCCACATCCAAATTCTTTAGATTTATTTAAAAATCTAGTTCATGAACCTTGGACTAATTCTCCAGAACATCTTTTAAGGCACCTGTCTGAGTGTCTGAGAGCTTAGTACCTGGCCATTTTATGGATGTTCAGCATACCTGAGCAAAAATGGCTGCCCAAATAAGGGAAATGTGGTAGACACAGTCAACAGTGATTCACTAGGTTGATATTCTCCCTATTGTTCCCAGAGCCCTCACAGAAGCGGGTGGAGAATTAGGGAACTAATAGGCATAAGGTCAATGAGCTGTTCTATGAGCAACACAACTGATGTAGCCGAGTCTCCTGCAGATGTATAACCCACACCCCCCACTTACAACAGCTTTCCTTGGCAATCCCAGAACCCCTCTGTTCCCTTCCCAGTGCTCATCTGTTAGCCTGCACAAGCAGCAGTGCATGTTCCATCCAATCTGGAGCTGCACAAGCTGACTGGTCAGTGGGCTATGGTCTCAAGCTGGCTGAGAGATTGATCATTAATGCTAGTCCTTCACTTTTATGGGAAGAAATGGAGCATCCTAGTAGGAATTAGGTATCAATAAGAGTCCCTCTTTTCCAACTATCTATTGAAATTGATTAAAACTATAGACACCTACAATCTCTTTGTCTATTGCCCCAAGACTTGATCCCCCATCTAATCCAACCAAGGAATTAAAAAATTATATCGAATGAATAGAGATATTCCTTTTGTCATAAAGTCTTGATTCCTAAGAATCAGGCATTATGTATGCTGAAGAAGAATTACTGTGGAATGGGCAAATTAATCTCTTCATAAAAACAAAGTCTAGGGGCCATTCAGAGAAGCCCATTTTCCTGTTCTTAAAGCTAATTTGTTTATTTGCCCTAGAGGTAGGGTTAGTTACTTGCTGTCAATAAAAATTATCATAAATACTTTTCATTTTTAAGTCTCTGCGTTTATTCAGTGCCATCTGAGCCACCCCCACAGAGAACACAGATTCTGGCAACAAAAGTTTCTTGTTGCCAGCTCCCTGCCAAGTGTTAGAGAAAAAAGTGCTTTTTCTTGTGACTGAGCATCATGCACAGCACTTTCCAGATGGCAAGGGAAAAAATGGAGAAGACCTAGTCAGCAAGGATTTAACTGACGAAGGTGTTTTGCACCCACAAATTTGACAGGATCCAACAGGAACTGCACCACCCATCAGAAACTCCACGGATCAAGTTTCTTTAAAAGAAAACTGTGAATTTCTTGCTAGAATGTCTCTTATAGAAAGTATAAAAATGGAAAGTGACAAACCAGAATTCTAGCAGTCTATCAATCAGCAGCTGAAAGATACTTTGAGGTTTCAATTTATTACCTTCTGGTGTTGGGGTTTGTTGTTTTTTTACTTTCTGTACAGTATCCAGCACAATGAGATCCAGAACACTATTCAGTGTTTCTAGGTACTACTGTATTACATACAGCATATGCATCATCAGAAAAGGGGACAGAATGGCTGCAAGCTAAGATCACCAAAGTTTATAGACCTCTCCATCAGAATAAGAGGTTCTTCAGTTTGTCACATGAAGGACATTTGTGTCACGCTGTATTCTTTGTGGCAATAAAGGTTTCCTGGAAATGCTGTTAAAATGGCAAATCTTGACTAATCCTAACCTTGGCACCCATAAACTGAGGTAGAATCTCTGAAGGCTGAAACAGGACTAGCTATGACAAGCACCTATTCCACCACAGTTTGGATGCAATATCTATCCGTATTATCTGCTACTTGCCCTAATAAGCAGTAATGCAATGTTGACTAGAGAATTTCCACAAATCCAAAGAGTTTTCATTAAATGTCAGTAATGAAATGCAGAGACAACCTTAAGAAATGTCAACACAAGGATCGTTTTGATTCTTAGATGCAGAATATAGGTAAGAGGACAGAAAGACCTTTTTATTTTCATTGCAGATATTGAATTTGGTGCCTTGATTCACAACGAAGGATAAAGTGACTTGAACAGCTGGTAAAGTTACTGCTACTCCAGCATCTGAGCAACTCTGGGGTGTAAGTCTGTGACTGTCTTCTCTGTATCTCCTGAAATGTTCCAGAGAAGTGGAATACACAGCTACATCCATCTATGCGGGAATAACTTTTCATTAGTCAATATTATACTGTCTTTCACAGTGCCACAAGGTGACAAAACTGGAGGAGAGAACAGTGCCAAGTACTGTTAATAGTAAAAGCATCAAGATGCAAAACTCCAATCAGCCCGTTATATTGCACAACTTGATGATAAGATGAATTCAGTGACATGGCTAGGAAACACAAGACAGTAAAATGCAATAGATTTTTTATCTCAGAGTTTGTCAAAGTGCTGACTAAGGTCATGTAGGTGAAGATAAATGTTACTGATGGATTTAAGAAAGGAAGGAATCATTCTATGCATGGAATCTGCAGGAAGAATTTAGGTTTCTTATTCAAGAGTGTAAGCAAACCACCCCCAAAAAGCTTGGAAAGGGCTGCTCTTCCTGTCCATGGTCATGAACAATTAAGTTGCATATTCCTCCTCTTGCACCCAGCAACATTTGAGTCAGCATTCCCTGCACATTCAGTGATCAGACAGGAGTGGAGAGCACAGGTCATAGCACTGGTAAAGTTAAAGTTAACTACAGCAGATGTAGAGATGTGGAAGACTGAACCAGTGGGACTTCAGCTGTCTCTGAACCACAGCACCTTAAATTTATCTACAGGCAGGATATCAGAAGTGAAATCTTAATGATCTGCACTGACGTGGCAGAAATCACATTGCTAGGGAAAGCAAACAGCAGGGCAGGGACCCTTGAGGCATAATGGGAATTCTCAATAACAGCAAATTCACTCTCATCCGAAGGAATGTTTCTGTGTTATATGGAGATCTCATCTTCCCCAGCAGCAGCTGGCCATTCAGCTGGGGACCTTAGGAGGCATGAACATTGCACATTGTGTAACTGTTGAAATTTCATTATACCATTAGAGCTGATGACAGAATTCACAATTTATTGTGGGGCTAGGACACCAATGCAAACTTTCTGTTATGAGCAAAGTTAAATCAGACTGGAACTTTTCCCAGAGTACGGGATGAACAAGAGGAGCCTGAAGCTGAGTTGTCACCACCTTCAAATACAGATGACTTAATTAAAACAAAAAAGAACGTATCTGATTTGACTTTTTTCCTCCCTTACCCCGAAGTTAGCGTATTGGAAAGTGAACATAATTTATCTTACAGAAGAAGTACATGTCCAGGTGAATCCAAGGGAGGGGCTGGAGAGGCTTGGTAATGAATACTTCTTTGCAAGATCTAGGAGTCTTGTTCCTCCTTCCGCTCTGACTGCTCTCTGCTGTTCTAGGATTAAAGAGAAGCCTTCCGTGGGGTATAAACAGCATTTATTCCCTCACTGTGGTTCCTCTGTGCTGCCACAGCAGTGCAAGTCTCTTTACTGTTGGTCAGTACCAGAAAACCAGCAGCAGAAGCACAGCAATCCCAGCAAGGGCACAGCTACACTCATATCAGGGCATCTCACACATGTAGAACTTAATTCCACTGCCGCAAACAGAAGAAGATATCCCTGGAGAAGCACTTTCGTCTCTGGATAGATCTGTCCACCATGTGTATACAATCCATGCCACAGAGGGTGACCTCAAAGCCCTATTCAAAACCAGCTTCATGACCATACAAGCAGCAGGGCAGCACCCAGAGGTGCTGACACAGCTGGGACACGCCGAGCATGCCTGGACACATGGAGGAGGTTAGCGGACTGCCAAACGTGTCTGACAGGCTGTCCACAAACCAGTCCTGTGGACACAGGGCGAGCAGGAGACACGTGCTGCCACGGTTAAGGTGGTGTGCATGCAAACAGACAAAACTCCAAAAATCAATTAGGATTAGGCAATACATACATCACGGATCAGCCCCATGTATTTTGAGTGGTTTGCAAACAGCTTTGAACAATGCCTCCTCACGTGAAATACCATTACCCAATGTCGAGAACCTATTTATTTAGAGTACCCAAAATCACCAAAGTCCCTCTTTGAGCCGCCAGTCATGCCTAAGAGACTCCTACTGGCCACAAGCAGAGAAAAAGAGTCACACTCCATTACGAAAGATGCTTTTAATTTTCTCCTTAACATTCTACACCTGGGTCTAGCACAAGCCAGTTTTGTAATAAACAAGTTAATGTGCCTGCACAAAGTACACTGACTTTTCACATTAAAAAACTCAAACCAAACATACTTCTATTTATACAGTATAGAGTTGCCATATGAACTGACAGTTAAGACAAAACCATTGAGCAAGTTAATGATTTTTTATCCCTTCTGTGAAGCATCTACAAGATGAAATCCCATCTGAATCTTGGTTTCACAGCCTTGCCTTATTTAAACAATTCATCTCCTTTTGTCTCTCATTTGTACTGCACTTTGTGCGTCATTCTGGGTTGTTTCACTGCATATTGCACAATTACTAGTATTCAAGCATACAGGAGGCAAGAATAGCTTAGCTTGTTTCGGTTGCCTTACAATCAATACCTTTGCCTCAGGCACCAAAGAACGTATGAGAAAATGAGTTTTCTGTTTTTATAAACTTTGTCTATCTTCAAGCACACTTTGATCCATTCTTCTACAGAAATGAATAGGGTGGGGCCATTACAGAACAAGTAGAGGCAACAACAACGTTCTCTTAGACTGAATCTTAACAGAGGTGACCACACCAAAGGCCACCCTTCTTAATGATCGTGCTTTTATTCTCCAATTCATTTGGAATCTTTATTCTCCCTTCCTGAATTGAACAAATGCAAGCTTTGTGATATCTGTTTCTTTTTATTTCATGGCAGCAATGGGGCTTTTTAGCTTTGATCTGATCTAGTAAGCAATGTTGTGAAGGTACTGTCTGCCAAAATAGGAAAAACTATGCAGTTTATGACTGTTGGAAGTGAAAGTTATTTGTGGGGGTGTTTTTTGATAACATGGTAATTCAGACCATATCCTTACCCAAAACAAGTGAGAGAGAAACAGCGTATTACAAAGCTGAAAAATTCTGTTAGAGAACAGTTTCACCACAAAAGATTGTGGTTTACATAAATGAGGATTTACAAGCCTGAGGAAGAATTGCAGACATTTTAAAAGTAACACAACATTTTTTGAGCAGTTTTGCTCCCTTTCAATCCACCCCAAGAGGTAGTTACATCTTCACTGTGCCAACCCTTTTGAAAACTCAGGATTTTTATCAACTCTGCAGATTTGAAAAGAACTCCCTTAAAAAAAAAAAAAAATCAAAGCTTATTTTGATCACCTTTTGGCTGAGATAAGAAGAGTTTGCCAGAATATGTACAAAGAGGAGAACATCAAGGAAAACCATAAAGAAATGGTACAGAATTATTTTACACCACAAGATATTTCAAATACAGATCTCAGTCTTCAGCCTAGGTCTAAACATCAACACAGAAGGCTCCCATCTCATCATCCTTCTCCAGCAAAAGGAAGTTTAAATTCTAAAAGATGGCGATATCATTATTCCAGTTACTGTTGGCTCAGAGAAAGGCATCTTTTAATTCAATCTGTGCAAGCATGGCTGAGAGCACTGCTGCCCTTATTCCCTCACTGAGACCTTTCCTACAGTTCATTTTGAGCTTGATCTTTCTCCCACTGATGTTATGAAAAATCTCACTCTGATGTTAGGAGGGGTTGGCATGTAGAGAAATATAATGAATTGTAGGTGGTTGTTCTATCTTCTGTTCTTTGCTAGCTGTTTAGTTTTTTGCTTTCTTTCCAGTTTCCAATTTCAACAGGGTATTCTGTAGTTTTTAATGGAAAACAAAATTCTTTATTTGGTTGTATTTTGTGAAATGCCCAAAGGCTTTCCCACACAAGAGTCCTATAAAAATGCATTATGTTTTATTATTTTTAATAATGATGTACTTGATCAAGAGTTGTCTACATATGTCCCTGGCTAATATGAACTACCCATGGGTTATGTCTGTTTGGATGGGTTTTGCCTATTTTTTTACGATGTCAGGAGCAGGTAATCTCTCCACTGCTAAATTTGTACCTTAATATTCCTGACTCTGTAGTCTGGACAAGAAGCACCACTGTAATTGTCTGTATATTATCAGTGTGGAGATCATTATAATACTTAATTCTGTTCCAATGTCTTAATTTAAGTGAACATAAAGTTACCATTCCAAGGATGTAAGGCGTAATCATAAATTTGTTACTGCCCAACATGCATTCACACTTAACTACCTATAAGCTCACAAACAAAATTATATTAAAGAAGATCCAACCACCAAAAGCAATTCTTGGGTTAAAAGAAGCTAACAGAACTAGTAGGGCATTTGTTGATGAAGTTATCCTATATTTCAAATATATTTGTTAATTATAATTATCAAAAACTCACACAAACATAAGCGTGTACCTGACAGCTGTTCACTAACTCAGAAATATAAGGATCACTAGAAAGGTCCTTTGAGCCTTTACCACAAAAGGACGTAAGGTAGTGTATATCTAATAATTTTGGTGGGAAACAAAAAAATTCAAATCAAGTCCAGAACGCTGACTTCAGCTGAACAACAATTTCTGAGATCATATTACCCTTTTTTTCTTTTCTTCCTAAGAGTATGTGGACAACTGCCAAGTATTTTTTAAAAGGTTTCATGAATTTTAGCATGAATGACAGTTTCTCAGAAAATTTCCATCAGAACAGCCTCATTTGCCGTTTGCTGCTATTCTTTAAAAAGAAGAGGGGGAAAAAGTGGTGTGACCCAGCAAGGAATGCAAAGAGCAACTGTTTGAACAGAATCTTCCTTAGTGGCTTGTAGCCTGACAATTAGCATGGTAAGTTGATGAGGTGAGCAAGACTGTGGTGGGTTTAGGAGTGTTTTGCCAAGAGAAGATGACTTTGTAGTTACTATCTCATCTGTAACTGCAGTTATCTGCAATTTTGGTCAGTGAACACTTCCAGCTAGGAAACACAGTCTCTCCCTCTGACTGAGCTATTGGAGCCATAACAGCACCTACACCACAGGACAGGTACTTCTCCTTGGCTCTGGGATAACAGCGAATATGTGTGGGCTAGGAGCCATCTCAGATCACTTTGGACAGCTACATTTCTAGTGTGTGACCTGTTTAAAAGTTTGCTTAACCTGAAATGAATGTCATTGTAGAAATGAGTCTTTCTGCACAGTGACTATGAGAGATGCCAGTGCGACATACTGTTGTGGCTTAGGAGTGATATTCCCTGATTCAGTGCTCCCACTGAGACTCTCCACACCAAGTGTCACTCTCATGCTCCCCTTTCCCCCTCTGCCTGCTGCTAAGGTGGGATGGAGAGGAGAACTTGAGGCACAAAAGGTAAAGATAATGGGTTAAGATAAGAACAATTCACTGGAGACAGTAATGACATAGGACAATGAACAGTAACAGCAACAATATTAGTGACAGAAGGTACAAGAAATGAACAATTCATAATGAAACGCCCCAAAAATTAGACAATACCCTCTCTCAAACCACTCCCTCCACCACATTATGCTGACTCAGGGAGGATGCCTTCCCCTATCCCTGGAAAAGGATGTGAGGTGGTACAGGACAACCTCTGGGTCCTAGGCATGCCCCTCCTGGCTACTGCAAAATTAACCCTGTCCTGGCTGGAACTAGGACACATACTCAAGCGAGGTTGTCTATGTAAGAAGATCAGAAATTCAGTCAACTGGATTCCACACAGATGAATGTGCCACAACTTCCTTTTGTCATTTCAGAACCTGAGAAATTGCAATTTCCTTACCAGCAACATAACATTTTGAACTGCCATTTCCTGGATCTCTTTTGTTCCTTGAGAACTGAATACTTCTTATTTTGGCCCAGCTCAGACTAAATATAAATTTTCATAAGGAGAAACCATTCTTATTTTTGCTTAGCCCTACTTATAAAGGATTGTTAGCCCAACTATGCTTTAAAGGCCATTTCATCTTATCAAATCAGTACAAATTTCTAGCTGCTGCAAATGAAGAAATATTTCTTCCAGGTAGCACTGATATTTGGAACATGATATAAATTTCTCCACTTCCCAAAATCCCACTGCACTAGGAAGTAAAATACCTGATGACAGGTTATCACATAATGACATACAGGAAGGGCCAAAGGTGTGGATTTAACTACTTAGTTCTATGTATAACACTTTTCAATACTAAATAGTGTGCCCAGCCCATTCTCTTCAGAGATGTCATTGCCTTCACTTGGGTTGCATTCAGATACTGGATTCAAAGAAGTGAGAATATCCCAGGTGATGAGGACAGAATGCTAAATTCATAGCATCCACTTGGTACAACTTTCCATGGACTTTCAGTGCAACATTCAGTGAGCTGAAAGTTGCTGAACCAACTGAACTACAGGCAAAAAATCATCCTGCTAAGATTGCCCAAAGACATGCCCAGCTATAAACAATTGTTGTGTTCACATTTAATGTTGTCAACACTGGCTGCTCCGAGGACTCCAGAGTGTGTGCAGAAACGCATCAGGAGCAAATGTTACCTTGCACAGCTTTACATGCCCCAAATATTATGGTACAAATTCACTCATGACATAATGGTTTTGTTTACACAGTAGTAAAGGCAGCTAAAATTACCAGATACAAGGTAAGAACATAGATCAAAAAAAACCCAAAATGTCTAAATTCCACCCACATTCAAGTGGATCCATAACCCCTAATTCAGCTGCTACCTGTATTGTACAGGTGCCCCCATATAGGAACCTTCAGTTTTCAGGATACCTAAAGCTCTGCTTTTCCATGTGTCACAAAGCACTCCAGCCTCAACAGCACTGAGTATCTCCCATCTACACAAGAAAATCCAAAAATGGGTCATTCTTCTGTTCCTCTTTCCTCACTGCTTTGATCCATCAAGAGTCTGCAGGGCTTCCCTACACACCAGGCACCACATAATGCACAGTACCAGCTACTGTTTTCTTTCTAGATATAGCCACAATATCATTCTTAGTTCAATTGTCAGATGACCCTGCTAGCATGCAAGAAACTTGCCTGCTACCACCATGCCCTAGAGAGTTCAAATGCACATTAAGCATCTGCTTTGAAAGCCCCCTAGCCTCTAAAGTATATGCTATTCTCCTTTTTTTCTCATGGGAGTTGTTTCACTTGGAAGGGAAAGTCCTTGCTTTTCTCTTAACAGGGAGAAGAAAATTTTGAACTCATGTTCCTACTTTATGCACAGCAAAGGCGTTTTGATTGAAATGGCCCTTGGAGAGAGAAGTCACTGTGCTCCTTGGAAGCACTGTCTTATTTTTGGTTTCTAGCCTAGTTCACTTTCAGTTCTCTTTCATCCCACAGCAGGGTCAGTATCTACACTGCAGAGAGCAGATAGACGCACTATTTAGGAAACTCTCTGGGAGGTGAGTTTGAGTTCCCTCAGGCAAAAGCAATAACTGAGAGAGATTTCCCACAACCTGGGGGAGTGCTTTAATCACTAGGCTCCTGTTCAAAAGGCCACCCCCACCTACTCTTCTGCCATATTTTAGAAGAAGAGAGAGACAAGCTCTGTTTTTGGAATAAAGGGTGTAGCAGGTAGCTACGTGCTGGTGAAGATCCCACAGTATCCTTAGCATTTCCTAATAGAAAGCTGAACACTTGATCCTGATGCACCTCGCTCTTCCCACATACCTGTATGGGGCCAAGGCACTTAAGAGAGGTGTCTGCTTACCTTGGGCCAGCCACATAAAAGCTCAGCAATATAACACTCAGTGTTGCAGCATCAAAGTCCCACTTTGGATTGAGCCTGAGGCTGCTGCCAGAGGTAATTTATAATGTCAGGATTTAAAACCGTATGTGATGCTCATTACTGTAACAACTGACTCTAGCCTAACAAAAGCAGCAATGCCACAATAGTTATTGTTAAGCTATTTAATTGATCCAGACATTCATGCAGAGCCATTTACCTGCCGGGGCTCTAGGCAGAGGCTAGGCTACCCTTCTTTTCATTCCCACATTAGATGACTTATAATTTCTTAACTCAACCTGAAGGGATGTCCTCAGGTTTCAGGGCCTTCAGCAACTGTTCTGGTTGCTCACCTCCAAAACTGACTCTGCATGTATATTGGTATATTGTGCTAGTCACCACAGATGACACCCTTTATTTTTGGCTGCAAACACTTTACCTTAATTGTGTATGCAAGTTATTGGTCTGCGAGGTTCACCTTACTTCACCTCCAAAGACTTAGTGAGGTAATACTGCACAGAGCTGCAAAGGTTTCTGTGAGGTACTGAGAAATAGTACAGTCTTCTGCCTTCTTGTTTCTTGTAGATCCCACAGATCTATGAGCAAAACCAGTGAATTCACAAGACTAATAGGGACCACTGACAATAGTCACCTCTAAAGTTGTTTAACTTGCATTTTCCTCAGGGGAAATAGATGACAAAGAGTAGACTGGTCTATGGGCCAGGTAGGAAAACCTCTTGACCGTCTCAAATAAACCCAAATAAAATTTAGTTTTTACAAAACAATTCAAATCTCTAAATATGCCTCCAATACAGTCCCCCAAACTAACTACCTGTAACCTCTATTAGAGTCAGTATGGAGAGTGGGCATGCAGTGCATGCAATGCACTGTTGCATTTCCAGGCAGAAATCTGGCTGAGATAAAGAGGTCTTAGCCTGCCTAACATTGATTCTGCAAACACTCATCCCTGCTGTGTACAAAGGAGTGAGCTAACTATAGGAATTAATGAATTTTTTTAATGTAGGTACAAATTATAAGCTAGTGACTTCAGAAGAGACTCAAGGGGTGCGACAAAAGTCTTGACTGCTTGACCTATGCACTGAGCAAGTGCTAGCAAGAGCTAACAGCCCAAGGAAGCAACAGGCCTTGCTGCACATCCCAACAGTTCATGAAGCTCACACATTCATTTGATTCCACTTATTTTCCCCTTCTGGACAGCATAGAATTCTACACATGTACTTTAATTGTACATGGAAATAATAAAAAGACACTATCTAATGTGGTAATATTAATCAAATAATCTTTCTGAAGCTAAGAAGCATGTATGAAATGTTCTAACATCAGCTGAAATTTCTGTTGTGCAAGTATCTACCACCTTACTAGGTATAAATAAATATCTTTAGACCATTCTTCATATATGGGCTATTAATATCTCATGAAGCAACTTGCACTTCTTTTCTTTCCTTCTAAAATGAAACAGGGCTTCTAGGTAGTTTTGTGGCTAAGGTAAAACTAATCTCTTTTGATGACCTAGTTAAATTGTATTAGTATCTTGCTACATTTCTATGTTCTTTCTTGCTTTTAATAGCTGGTTACACAGACATACTAATCAAAAAGTACATATAGCTGAAAATCTGAAGTAATTTCCTCCCCTTGTCTGCTGATGTAGTGGCGGAAGAACAGATGGCTGAAATTAAAGAGCTGCTTAGAGATGTAGCAGAGCATATTAGAGAAAGAAAGCAGACAGCACTTCTTTTTAAAAAAACTTTCATCTGAGCAAACCAATGAACAAACCTAGGTTACCAAGGAATTTCTTCCTCTAAGAAATTAAATCCAAGTTAGTACCCACCAAAACCAAACCAGGCGTCTGATTCCTGTGGGTAGAGAATCGTGCTTTCCTTCCCCCGTCAGGATCAGGTCGTTGTTATTTTTAGAAAAATAAAATAAAAAATAAACAAGTAATTTCCTCCCAGTAGCTATACTGAATCAAGAACACCCATGCTGTAAATCACTTAATGTCAACCAGATTTATAGTTGGGGTGAATCGGATCCAGAATGTTTCATTCCCAATGTTCCAACAGAATAAGCCATATGCAAAGATGCGTTGGTGGAAAGCATGGTGAGCAAAAAAGCCCCTTCCAACCCTCCTGACTGATACAACATTCATCCTATTGTTAGCAATGACATATTTGAAGAGAAAAACAAAGACACATTACATGCGTTATTAGGGAAAGCATGAGATCCTGCTGTAGATTGACAAATTCATAATTCCCCTGCCTCTTCTCTCTTACATGTCCATATGAGGTGCCTCCTTCCATCCTTCTATTTAGCTCTGTTCTCAGCTCTTGAACTTTCTTCTCAACTACGACTACTCCAGTTGATTCTAATTCAAAAGAATATCCTGGTTATATCTCTCATGGAAATGTGACAAGTTGATCCTGTTTGATGCATTTTTTAAAATTGATGCTAAAGATTGTACATACAGAATTCAGGGTACCAATTTAAAAGCACAAGAAGTTCAACAAAGAAATTATGCTTTCTCATTTCCCATTCTCTTACATTACAATTAACTAAATTACATTTTTAAAATTCATAAGAAAAATCAGGCCTAACTTTGATTAAATCTCCTTCCCTCCTTTACCCTTTTCTGTTTCAGCCTCCAACAGGAACACAAACCTATTTACTTCAGCTCGCGTCCTACAGGCACTTCAACAGGTAATTTCTGCAGTGCTCCTGAAGTTAGGGTGTGTGTCAAGCTGGTGAAAGAATGTGCTAAAGGAACAAATGAATACTTGTACAACAGAACCCAGGTCAGTGATGGCAAGCACCAAGGAAGGAGGGAGGGAAGTCTGGCCATCTTCTACATAAAAGTTTTGAGACTGCTTATGAAACAATTATTCCATGTGCTTCCAGTTTCACTATTTGAGCCCCCCAGCCCACACATGCTGGATTTAGAGTCATGGCTTTTGGCAGCTCTGGTAGCTCTGATAACTCCACAGGCAGATGGGTGGTACAAGCCACTTGCAGCAGCTCTGAGATTTTTTTTTGCTCAAGACAGCGTATGGGACACCGAAGTAAATAAAATGCAAATTTTTCCATAGGAGAACCTGAGTGTGTGGAACTGATTTCTGTGGAACAGAAACGGGGCCAACTCAATTTATTGTATTTACAAATACCTGCCAGTCCTCCTTGGTGCAGAAAAAGATGCCAGTCTCAAAAGTAGATAGGTAACTAAATAATCTTGCTATTGATACGTGCTGAGTGCCAAATACCTGACATGGGCCTGATTCACTCAGACTATTCAAAATAGAGCAACAGTCAAGAAAGAGCTGGGGCTACATAAAAAGGCTTGAGACTCCAAGCAAACCATGCAGCTCAGGGCTGACTGCTAAAGCTAATCCTCATTAAAATTATTTAGGATACTTACAATTATGTCAGAGGAGACAGAGCAGGTGATTGGGGAAAAAATGAAATTCATCACCACTTGAGACAATGACCAAAGAGACTTTTCTGTCTGCAAGATAATCACATTAAACCATGCAGAGGAGTCGAAACTGTACTCAAAAAGCAAAAGAGATACTGCAAAGTTATTCACTTAGAACATATGAATCGTTCAGAGTTCCAGGTTTTGCAAGCTTCTGAGTAATATTTGTGTCTGCAAAACTTGTTTGACTACAATAGACCTTATTTTTGTAACTTAATCCTGTATTTTTTGCAAAGGTGGTTCAATTAAAAGGGGAAGAATAAACATTTTTCTACATGAATGAAAGACATCAAAGAAAATAAAATGTTCTACCTCTCTTCCCTCCAGAAGCTAATCTTCCACAAAACATGGTACTCTTTGAAGATCTGACACACTCCTTTTTCTCATAGCATCTTCCCCATTATCTATGTTTGTTCCTTTTTCATATATTTTCTTTTTTTTTTCTTTTTGCTGCTTGCTGCCTTTTTGCAAACATTTCTTCATTCCTCTTGGAACACAAATCAGTGGTGCACTGCCTCAAAACCAAAAGTGTTCAACATCTGTCATATCATTGCTCCTGAAAAAGAGTGCCACTATTGCACGTTTCATACCAGTAGAAGGATCTAGCCTGCTGCAGAAAGATCAAATAATTCCAAAATGAAATTGAAAGGAAGCTGTTTCTCTCCCTAGCTATTTCATGGCACAAGCTATGAGTAGACTGTGAAATTTCTCAGATATTTCTTATTACCCTCATGCAGAAGGACTCTGCCTGCCATTAGTCCAGGACACTAGACTCCATCCTTGTACTCAGTAAGTTTTCAAACCAGTAATGTAGGGCTTTCTCACATTGCTACATTTTTCTAAGAGGATCTTTCACATTTGCAATGGCTACCTCATCATCCTTCTCCACAGCTGGCCTCTGCTCTTCACTTGCTGATCTGTGTCCACCTGTTGCTCCCTTTGTCTTTTGTTTCTATTGCAAAATCTTTGAGAGAAGAACTAACTTACACTGTTTTTCTACTGTGCATAGCACAAGCCATCAGACCAAACTGCTGTAATAAAGGCAAGGAATAAAGAGACACCCTTTGGGTGACTTTTCTAAGTTCTCAGTGAGGCTTTATTCTGATCTCACATCCATGGATGGGAAGCCACCAGTGGGTGCATTACAACCAAATAGGCATCTAATACATGGCACAATGTAACACAAAACCACTGCATGAAACAGGTGGGATCAGTAGAGGCTCCCCAAAAGTCGACTCCCTACCTCCCCTTCATATGCAATTGAAACTGGACTTTAGCCAGAGCTGGATCCCTTGCAGGCTGAAAAGCCACATTTGAGGCTATATTAATATTATTCTAGTAATCCTAACCATGAAGGGAACTTCTTGATTTTTTTATTCGACTCTACAGCATCATATTGAAAACTTCTCATAACCTCCCTACCACGAAGAATAAAATGCATTAAAGAAAATATGAAGGTGCAAAAATGAATAGGATTGAGAGCATCAGACATAATGGTTCCTCATGCAAGTTCATGTCAGCCTTCCTTGCACGTCTGCATTCTACAGTGACATGACAGCTGATTTTCCCAAGGACCTCTGCCTCATTCAGCACCCAGAATTGCCACAACCTCTTAAAACAACACTAAACCAGCATTCACTAATAGATCCACAGGCTTCTCTGTCATATTTGTCATTAGAGCTTCTAAGAGGAGAAAAGAAAAAAACAGCAACCAAATGTTGCTGGATTTATAATCACAAAGCACCCTTCCTTTGAGAAAGGAAGAGTTGTCCTATATCTATTATGTAAATCAGAGGTGGAATACTAGCTTATCTGGAAATTGCCCCCTAATGTTTCATTCTGTGCTCATAAACACTTTTCCATGTTTTTGCAAGGTTCCTATGTTTAAATCTTATCTGCCACTGACTAATAGATTACTCCAGGGCAGCATTCAATTCCATGGACCTCTACATACCTTGTCTCATGCGATGGACACTCACTAGAAGAGAACAGCATGCAGTCACGTGCTTAGAAATGACTTATTACCATGTCATTACTATGTCATTACCATGATATGTCTTGGTACTGCTGTAGCATTGCACTGATAAACCTTACTCAAACATGCCCTAACTCCTCAGCTCTTGACTTTGCAACCCTCTATCCTTCCAATGCAACTTTTATTTTTTTGGTACATTCCTCTCTTCGTACAGGCTGTGCTTCTGGAGACATAATATGACCTTCAACACTTTTAACCCCACAGACCTGTTCTGTTCGTACAGCCTGCAGCTCCAACCTTTATCATTTTAGCAGGGAATTACGGATAACTGGCAGCTGGTTGCTGTCTTCAGTATGAGCTGATCATGGCATCTCTCTGCAGACATACAGCTACTGAAGGACAACAGAGGACTATGACAAGTTTGGCTCATCAAATTTTTAAGAACTTTTCTTTCCCTTTTTTGTTCTTCAGGCTCTCTAACCTTCATGTCCAGCTGCAGGTAGTCATTATCCCTATTCTTCCATCTGATCTTTTACAAGGTCAATTAAATGCATATATCTCAAACCAGGCCAGCTTTCCAAGATTCAAGTCTTTGCTCAAAAGAAGTGAATTTTCCTACTTACTTCATTCTCAGAAATGGTTGAATCATTTTTTTTACTAAATGTTAAAAAAATTACAACAAAAGTCTATCTTAGCCAAAGAGCTGGCCCAGAAAATCTGCATCCCAGTGGTTTAAACTTTGGCAATCTTATCAGCAATTGCAACAAAAATCACACAATGAATAAAGTTAGTCAGTCTTAATTATCTGTGTCTGCCTGTAATAACATGGTAGCTCAGTCTCCTGGCCTCTTCTAGATGACACCTGACTTACAATTCTGTGGGAATTTTTAATGTGTTACTATATGTTTATGTCTATCTGTCATCATTTCATTATGAGATTAAAATTATATCCCCATTTATACTTCCATCAGAAATAATGGCCTGAGAATACCCATTGTTGTTGCTGCAAATTGTAAATCATGCAAAGAAAAAAAAAAGACCAATTATCAAACTGAAACTGCTCTAAAAGAAGGATCCCATTTTGTCACACAGGTGAGTATTCAAATATTTCCACTGTTTACATATCTGTGTGTAATGGAGCAGTTTCAGGGGACAAGTGAGATTTGTTAGTCATCACCCCGTGAAACACTCGGGTAATGATGATTGTGAGGAAACAAAGCCCTTATCCCATCTACACATTGAGCACGGAAGCAAAGGAAAATTGAATTCCCTGACGAAGCTCACAGGTGAAGCCTGTGGCAGAGCAGAGACTCTGAAGTCCTACATTTGCTCCTTAAGTATGCACCAGCCTTTTATTTCCCCTCTATTTGTAAGTTTCAGATTTTATTTTAATTTTTTTTATTTTATAACTGATTTTTAAAAAGTCTAGACAAAAGCTAAAAATATAGGCTTTAACTTCACAGAAAGGTTAGGGGGGAAATGAGACAAAAACATATTTGAAATGCTCTGATTTTTTTACCAAAACCTGTCTTTTTGGGGGAATTATGGCTGTTTCTGCCGATTTTTGGTGAAATATGATAAATTGGTGCATCTCAGCCCCAGAGTGAAGTTGTTTTAGAGAGGCTAAAACAGTAACAAAACAGTAAATCCTTACATTTAGCACCATAACCACTTAATTATAGAGGATAACACTACGACATTGCTGATTTTTAATGCTGAGTTCAATTTCATTCTGCCATAGGAGTTGAAACATACATACATCGCCTTTCCTGGAATGCTTTTTCTTCCATTTGGATAATCGCATTTCATCATATTCAGAGCAATTTGTAAAGCTAGCAGTGCTGCTACAGAAACTGAGGTTAAAACTAAGCTCCCTTCTCCTTTTGCATGCAGAGAATTGCAAGACAAACTGTTTCGTTATTTAAAAGAAAAACAAAACAAACCAAAACAAACAAATCTCTTAATTTTAAGAAGTTATTTTAATCTCTGAAGAAACCAAGTGTGTTTCAATATCTGGCATTTCCCAACCGTTTATTTAAAGGACAAGTTCTGCAGCAAGTTTTCTTTTGTCTCTGTCATTTCAACATATTTGGAGCTTCCTGCCAATGCATTTCGTATACACAACTCATAGTGAATAGATCTTTAGCACATATTCAAGGCCTCTCCACCCACACCTCATAAAAAAAAACAGAAAAAAAAATTAAAAGGTGTAAGTATGATACCAAACAACTGCAACATTGATGCAAACACCACAAGGACTTTTGTAGCCACAGAACCAGTATTCTTCTTAGGATCCATTCTGGCTGGGATGGAGTTCCTTCACAGCTACTCCTGTGGTGCCATGCTCTTGCACCTGCACCAGTGTGTCTGCTGTGCTCACAGCATCAAAGCTTTCTCTCTTCCCCACAAAGCAAGTGGGCAGAATGTTGGGAGGGGATGTAGACAGGACACCAAAGGAACAGAGGGATATTCCCTACATCTAACACTGTGGTCAGCATGTAAAAGCTCAGGGAAAAGGAGGAGGAAGGGAGTCTTTGGTTATCACAGCATTTACTTTCTCAAGCAACTCTCATGCTGAGACCCTGCTTCCCAGGAAGAAAGTGGAAGGGAAGTAATGAATTTATTCCTCTGTCTCCTTCAATTGCACACTCAGCTTTTGCCTTCCATATCAATCTATCACTATCTCAGTCTATAAGTATCTTCGCCTTCTTTCTTTTTCCTTCCTATCATGCAGGAGAGAGGAATGAGCAAGAGGCAGAGTGAATGTTGGGCTGTTGGCGAGGGTTAACCCTCCACAGATTCCCAGGAAATGGGTGTGACCCATCCGGCATTTTCTGTTAGCCCAGGCAAATGCATCCCTTCAGCACAGCAAAGTAGAGGCCTAAAGGTGATACGCAGTTATTTCCACTATCAGTAGTGCATGATATGGAATGATTTAGAAATTTGAAGAGATTAACAGCTCGCTCTCACCCCTGTATGTTTTTCAAGATAAACAGAACATTTGACAACTGCTGTGCAGCACTGTGCCCATTTTACTGTCTCCCAAATAAAAACAGTTGGTCAGACACGCAGGAGAAGCCTTTTGCCCTACAAAGCAGACACATTATCTTCACTTTTTCTTATCCATTAGAGCTGATTAGAGAATTGTTTTCCTCACAGGAAATAACATCTTTCAAAAAACTCCCAACTTATATCTGAATACTAAAGATTTTGATTCATTGACTTAAAGCTTTATGGTTATACTTCCTGGTACCTGTATGCATTCTCTTTTATCAATGCAACCGGCTAGCTAGGCTCCCTCTGTGGTAACACCTGATGGTCTCACTTTCTGTTGGCACATAGAAGCTCATCATAAGGCAGAAACATTTGTCCAAAAACGTGAACTCCAATGTACAATAGAATACACTGAAGTACCTGTCCCTGCAGTTCCTGAGGACTATTACACAACGTTTCCCATGTTCAGTCGATTTGTTGTTGTTATCTGAAAATGAAAACTCTAATAGATTTCTATTAAACCTTTTTTTACAGTAAATTTTCAATACTTTCTGTTTTAATCAAAACCCAATTTTATCACATTCTTTCTCTCCTTACCCCTAATATCACAATAAAAAAAAGACATGAAGGTAAGTTTCTAAGGCTGTTTAGTCTCAGATTCTGTGTTTCCTTTATTTGCTGACACTAAGCATTAATTTGATGGTTCTGTGCACTTCACATAAGTTCCTAGTAGCACTTGCAAGTAGCATTTTATGCACAACATATGGCCAGTATCTAGTCAATCTCTTCTCCACCAGTTTCAATCAAATCCTTATCTGTTTTCTTACAAGGAAAAAGAAAATCCCTTAAATTACACCACATGGAGATGATCTAGACAAAACTGGCTGAGCTACAACATACTGAGACTAACCCAAACCACATCTTCTGTGCTGTGCCAGGCACCACCCTGTGATACTCCTCCGTTAGCAGCCCCTACAGAGCTGGGTGTATCAGAGAGAGAGGTCTGTGTGGACTGCCATCACTGTAGCATGATGAAGCTGTCTATAAACCACTATATGCCACTCTGTTAGAAATGCATCTTAAAATTTGCACAAATCATCATAAGCCTTTAGCAGTCTTGTTATCATCTGTTGTTGCACTTTCCCATAAAATAATAGCAAAAACAGTGCTAAAACTAATCTAATAAACTTCTTCATTTTGGTGCTCCACGGCAAAAGCATCTGCTCTTAAATCCTTCTTCAAAGATATTTACTCACTATTTCTAAATTATTTCCTTCCACTTACTCTGCTACTACTCCAGGCAATCACTATCCTTATTGCTACAAAGTATTCCTAAATATCTACTCTACCATTTAACAAAAGGCAATCAGAGCCTGATATGAACAATAACAGCCTAGGATTATACTACATAAAACATATTCCAATTAGCCCCAACTTTGTCAGTGCTTTTTATTTATCTGAGGACCCTTATTAAACTCTCTCCTTTTGAAATCCTCCATTCTTTGGGCAAACCCCCCCAATTCATTCAATCTCTTCTTACCCTTTGGTTTTGCAGATTTTTTTTTTTTTACCAGATTTTTGATTACCCCTTTGTACACTTTGGCTTCTCTCCAATGAACTCACATCCTATTAGGAAGGCACAGCCCAAAAATCAGTTCCAGTGCTCCAGCTGATGCCTTATCAGCATTGAGTGAAGCAGGATTACTTCATGCATCTTGTCAGCTGTATTCCTGTTTGTATGTTCCAGGTTGGCAATTATTTTTATTTTTTCTTTTTAAATAGCATTCTCAACTCATGTTCACACATGTGATCCACTACAAGATGCAAGGTTTAATTCTGAAGAAGTATTTCTCAGACACACACATCAGCTGATGACTTGGCAGTGCTCTTCACTAACAAGCAGTGCTAAGGTGACACAACTAAAGAGCAAACTACCCCTGGTCAAAAATTTGATGCAGAGATCTAACCTGTTACTTCTGTGTGTCCTGGGAGGTTTCTTTGTTTGCTTTTGTTATTTGTGCTTTGTTTTAGTTTTATTGAGGTCTGTTTGTTTGTTTTGAACAAAGATGGTGGGCAAGGAGAAGATACATACAGAAGAAGGATTACACCATCACTAAGTGCTCTTGCTGACTACAACTATGAGCTCAGTCACAAACTCTTTCAGGAGGCCATGAAGACTCTGTCCCTCAGCTCATCTTTGGTGGCTGTTCCCTCTCATCTGACAGAGCTATTTTTTGCTGACCATTTGCATACAAATTGCTCCTCCTTTGTACAATCCATGTACTTGCACTGGGCATGAACGTATGACCCAAGAGTTATGGCACATGATTTTATAGTGATAGTCCTGTGGTGACCAGCTTCCTAGATCTGAAGAGAAAGTCCTTTTTTTCTAGACTCACCAACATAGCTTAGACTGACCAGTGTGATTTTAGGTGATAGTCCTCTTCACTTATACTAACTGACCAATATAGCAACTGTATATTTGTACTAACAGGCTCATTGTTTAAGAACTCCATGGGTTGACCTTTAGAGATTTAAGATAAAATTTGGGTTCCATGAACATTCCTGAATTTCAATGCACAAGGCCACTGAACAGGGAAGACAGAAGCTTAGGGAGTTTTCTTGCAAGAAGAAAGAAGTATTCTACAAACCCAATTGTCACTCGTAATCAAAGCTACTGGACTGGCTGAAGTTAACACAAGATCATTTCACTCAGTTCTGTAGGTTTCAGGCTGAGCCTGTGCTTACTAAATGCATCCCCAGGGCTTCAGTTCTTCCCGTGGCTTGGATTCCTCTATAAGCCTTGCACCTCTGTTACTGGACACTTTAAACACCTCGGTTTTAGGTGGAGTCTTCACACCATTTTTCAGTTAGAGAAGTTTGAGGTCTCCAGGTTTTATGAGGCTGGTATTTGCATGGTGGATACATTTGGATACTATTGAAGAGGTTTGAGAGACAACGAATGGCATCAAGAAATTGTCAGAGGCCCTGCTCAGTAGTTGAGTTACAGAAGATGAAACTATGGTTTATAATCCTGAAGATGAGGGGAAAAAAGAACGTTTTTTCCTAACAGGAAAATCTTTGAGGTATTAGGCGGCCTTCCTGAGTCAGAAAGAATACCAAGAAGTTTTCTCTTTTTAAGAGAACTGTGCCATGAAACCAAAAGAATCCTCCCTGTTTATCAAGCAGCAAAAAATAACCAATGACTTCAAATACTTCTTTAATCTCTACCATCCCTACAGAAGACTTTTCTTTTTACACATTTCAGCTGGTTTATTGCATAAATATTATGTTAGCAGTCATTCTTCAGTGTGTAGGTGGGATCGCCAGTAGGCAGAGACAGTGATAAATGAGTCTCCAGGTGTTGCTGCTCTTTTTAGAAAATCCTTTAACAAGCATTTGTGAAGATTGAGGTCATTTTGCAAACTTGTAAGAGTTACAGTAAGTTGTTTCACAGGCACTTCTTTTTTTAAGAAGTGCTGTCATAGTTGATGAACCCAAAGTGGGTTGTATCTTTCTACTTAACTCTGTTTACAAAACCCAGGTAATTATTTATATACATTTAGTTTTGAGGATGCATTAAAGAGGTCAGGGATGGGGTTTATTAGAGCGATGTTTTCATTAATTTCTTTTCTGGCTGCAAGAAAGCAAATCTTGCAGTCCTGAACTCACCAACAAGCATTTTGTGCACTTGATGACAGCATGGAGATGGTCTGTTTCATTAAGGTAATTATTGTAAACACCAAGAAGCCACGAGAGAAGCTGCACAGCTCAAGAGATAAGAGTCCAAAGCCTTTCACCTTCAGACTGCAGATCCTACCAACAGCCAGGCTGAACAGGTTCATTCAAGTATCAAACCTACAATACTGAAGTTTCCTCCCATTCCCAGCACCCATCAAACCCAGCAGCAGCTCTCTGGCTCACTGACTGACAGGGCTCCACAGGGAAAGGAAAGACCACACAGGGCGGAGCACTGGGATCCATCGAGCTCAGCACAGGCACTGGGAACTCTGCGGGACTGAAACTCTTCTTGCTGCCACAGCTCTTCAAGATTGCTGCCAGCTTTCCTGAGGATCAAATGGATGCAAACTGTTCTCTGGAGTACACCAAAGGAAGGTGAGGATAAACAACATTTCAAAGCTTATTCAAAGCACCATGCCACTGTCCGTATCAAACCGTCCTCGTATCAAACCATTTCCCTATGGCATGGGGAAAGGCACTCAGAGTGGGTAATTCCATGCAAACACCACCCAAAATACCACTCTGAATGCCCTTGTGCCAGCGCTTGACATCAGGTAGCAAAGAGAAGTGTTTTGCAGTGAGGAATAGCACTGAAGGCCTCAGCTCCAAGGATGCAATAAATACAGCACAGAGGGAGCAGAGCCATGGAAAACCGTTTGGCATTTCATAACCAAGTCCCCCACCTTCACACTTAAGTAATATTTTATCGTCTAGCATCGTGTCTTGGCACATAATTCCACAGGCTGAGACTCTTTTGTAATTCTGTACTCTACAATGTTGTTTCCCCCTGCCACAAAGAGACCTCTATCCAAAGGAGGAACACAAACAAGCTCCATTCTGAGTCACAAAAACATAACACATGCGTAAGTGCACGCAATAATCTTTGTATAATTTACCCCTTAGTCATTGTCTAGTCCTATTATGTAAATCTGAAACATGCATTTTTGAAAATAAAGGGCTTCAGTAAAATAATTACTGTTGTAATCCTGGAACCACACCCAATAAACAGTTTAGCAATCAACTGGCTCCATATATTTAAAAGCTATAAACAGATTAGTATAAAATTAAACCAGTAAGGGCCAAAATCTCAGCTGCTGGTGTAAATTAGTATTGTTTGACAAAATCAAATTAGCAGTTTGATTGACTTCAATTAAGCGACACTAATTTACAGACAGCCATCATCTCTTCTTTCTTTATGCATATTCATCTCAGAGTCTGTGTATGTGTGTAAGATTTCTTTGTGTTCTATGGAGACAGCGATCTTTAGCTCAATAATCTCATTTCACTCTTTGCATATGTAGATTCATGAAACTTAAGTATGGCTTCAGGCACTGTGGGGAGAAGAATTGAAGGACTACCAGAAAAGACCTGATGACTCCAATCTAATAATTTCAATAAACTCCTATTCATTTTCTTAATAAGAAATTTGCTTGACTACAGAAGGCAGCCTGAGACTGCCCTTAGCAAGCTTCATTCCAAAGAAACCTAAAAATTATTATACATTAACAGTTTTTGCACAATTTGGAATAATAGCCAATTTTCTAAACACCCAATATTGTTAACTTCACAGTATTCCAGGGCAAGAACTGCATCTGACTTTTCACGCATCTCCCTACAATTCATGATGCCACTTTGATCTCATAGTAAAAATAAACCCAATTTCAATGGTTTTTAATGTCACAAAATCGGCCATAGTAGGATCTAAAACTGGCCATAGAAGGATCAGATGATTGGGACCACCTCCTCATTTGGAAAGGGAGCCATTTATATTGCACTCTCATTCTGAGCCCTGTGAAACCTTACCACTATGTTCAGGTTGTGTGTTGGAAAAGTGGGACACAGAGTCAAATTATGTATGTGCTCAGCTCACAGAGTGGGGAAGTCAGGTTTAAGAAACAGATTCTTGTGCCTTAGCCATGTTCCGAAGCCATGCTTTTCCCTTAGATCATCCATACACCATCACACTGCTAAACTAAAAATTCAATTCGAAACTACAATTCTGATGCTCTGAACAAGCCTTTTTATCACAAGGGCATGAACACAGGGGGAGACGGGAACTGTGAAAAAAGTTCTGGTGTCTGAAACACACACTGTATCTGGGTGACAGGAGTGAGATTGTACTTCTAAATAACCTTTAAGCAAAAAGCAACAACATTGCTAATGGAGAAAACATAAGGAGGAGGAACAAATTCCACACACCTAACAAAAGGTAGAATGGAGGACTGAGGAAATGAAACCTTGATTTAATTTATTCCCAAGCCAATCAGACAAAAATACTTAAACGGGTATAAGCTACAAGGAAAGAATATAAAAGTACCTGGAGAAATTTGGGAATCAAATAGACCCAAAAGGATTAACAGGTATCTCCCCTCCAGGGCTGAGAACAAGGAGAACAGGGACAGAAGTGGCAATACAGTGAAAAAAACTGCCACCATAGTGGCAGACCACATTATCAGACAGAAAGTAAAACATCTTCCATCTTGAATTTCCAGTGCACAGTCTCCTCTGGAATGCCAATCAAGAAACAGGAACATCATAGCTTGAAGTAAAAGGAAATAGGGAAAGCAGCTGCTCTGGAGAGCAAGCAGCCATCCTGGTGAGGAGATCCAGGCCCTCCTCTGCTCCCATGCTGGAAACCGGTGCCAATGGCCTTATAGATCCTGGGTCCAATTCACATTTCTTTTTTGGTAGGTGTAGCTAACCAGAATTCATCTCTAAATTGGAAAGAGACGGATTCAACAGGTGGACTGCTAAGTGGGTAAGGAATTGGTTGCCCAGTCACATCCAGAGTGCTGTGGTCAATGGCAGAGAGTCCCAAAGGACATCAGTGACAAGTGGTGTCCCTTAGGGATCTGCACTGGGACCATTTCTGTTTAATATCTTCACTAATGACATTGTCAGTGGGATCAAGTGCACCCTCAGCAAGTTTGCAGGTGACTCCAAGCTTGGTGGTGCAAGTGGCACACCTGAAGGATGGAATGCCGACACAGAGGGACTTGGACAAGCTCAGGAAGAGAGCCCATGGGAACCTCATGGTTTAACAAGACCAGGTGCTGCACCTGGGTGTGGGCAACCCTAGTAGTGACACAGGCTGGGGAAGGAACAGGTCAGAGCAACCCTGATGAAGAGGACTTGGAGGTGCTGGTGGATGATGGACTGGACATGACCCAGCCATGGGCACTCACACAGAGCCCAGAAATCCAAACGTGCCTTTGGCTGTATCAAAAGCAGCATGGCCAGGGAGGGGATTCTGTCCCTCTGCTCTGGTGAGACCCACCTGGAACACTGCATCCAGCTCTGGGGCCCTGGCACAGGAAGGAGATGGAACTGCTGGAGCAAGTCCAAAGGAGAGCCACAAAGATGACCACAGGCATGGAGTATCTCTACTAAGAGTAAAGCCTAAGAGAATTGGGATTTTTCAGCCTAGAGCTGCGGTCACCTAATTTCTGCCTCTGATACCTGAAGGGAGCTAAAAGACAGGTGGAGAGGGACTTTTCACAAAAGCATGTAGTGACAGGACAAGGTGAAATTACTTAAAACTGAAAGAGAGCAGGTTTAGATTAGATACTAGGGGAAAACTCTTTAGTGAGAGGGTGGGAAAGCAGTGCAACAGATTGTCCAGAGAAGCTGTGGATGCCCCATTCCCAGAAGTGTTCAAGGCCAGGCTGGATGGAGCTTTGACCTACCAGGTTCAGTGGAAGGTGTCCCTCCCCATGGCAGCAAGGTTGAAAGTAGATGATCTTTAAGGCCCCTTCCAACCCAAGCCATTCTATGATTCTATTATATTCTATTATTCTACTCTAAGATTCATAAGGTCAGAAGGAAACCACCCCTCGCATGCTGAAGGTTCCTGAAAACAGAAGCTGAGCACAGCTACCATGTTGCTGTGTTAGTATGGATCCCACACTGCTGAGCGTGACGCCCGCGACACGTGCAGCCAACACGCCAGCAGCAGCTGGGGGCTTGGTTCAGCAGCCTTCATCTCCAGCTCATTTCACCTCTTTGATCTGGTCTAATCACACCGGTTTGACTGCAGTGCCCCAATAATATCTGACACCTTGAGGCACGTGGAAGAACACGAATCTCTTTCTCATCACTTTTTCTTTACAGAAATAAGCCTAAGGAGGGGTCTCCCTTACAGCATCTGTCATTTCCCAATTGCTGCTGAGTAGCAAGTTAACAAACATGAAAAGCTTTGTTTGGGAGCACAGCATAGGGCTTGCACCCAGAGAGAAGATTGTTCTGTGTGTTCTTGTTACAGTGGTATTTCCCATGTACTGAGACATTCCTGGCTGGGAAGGCAGGCAAAAGAGGCATGTATTTAGCAGCATGTGGCAGGGCAGTGAAGGAAATACTGTCTGTGCTGCTTTCCCACTCTAAACTCATCTTTCAAAGCTTGGGCTATACTATATTATTGAGTACTAGGATGAAGTAAATGTTAGCATCAAAAGGAATTCAATAATATATTTTGATAAAAGCACATTTTCCATGCGGTTTTACTTGTTCTATGCTATCTGTCACAAACCCTAATAAGTTTAAGGGCAGGAACATTTGCAGAAACAAATAATTCTTATGTAAAGTATCGTAAATGCTCAAGGAATGAGAAGTCTGAATTGATACATGTGACAATACAATCCTGAACTTGTGAAGGGTTATTTCCATCTTTCAAGGAACATGACTGAACCATAAGACTGCACATACCTGGTCAAACTTTGACTAGGTATCTCACATTTAGGTGACATTACCTAGCTGCTGGGCACATCACACGCTTTGATCTTTCAGCTTCACACTTGAAGTTAAGATTTTTTTCCCTTCCTTTTCCTTTTTTATTCTTCACAGAACTTCAGGTTTTGAAAAGCAATATTTAAAAAACCAACACTGCTGAGTTTTAGCGTTTTCAGGAAAAGGTCAACAGACATATCTGTCTAAGTTTTAACTCCCACATAGCACTGAAGTATAAGGATAGGCTTTTAAAGTCATCTGGATGACTGAATAGACTGAGAAATATATGTTGGGACAGTCAAAATACCTGGCTACTACTTCCAAAAATCAACAGGTGATACTCGCTTAGGAACATATGAAAAATCTCATCATTTTAAAATCAATATTTTCAAGCTCTTAAATTATTTTCCTAGAAACAGAGCACTCACGGAGTCTCACTTCTAGGACTCACTCACTGGGTGCTGAACAAACCTTATCATTTTTGGTGCTTCTTTGTCCCCAACAACCACAGTAAGCGTTCTGACTGCCAGAGGAGATGTGCATTTCATCACAACCCATCTCAAAGTATACCATACTAGCTGGGTAATATTTGGAAGCTGGCTTCTGCAGGGTAATTAGGCAGCAAGGGAACTCTTTGAAGCTGATAGAATGATTTCCATTGGCTGCAGTGGACACCAAATGAGGTCTAACAAGTAGATAGACTTGTTGGACCTTGAAACAATATGTGCCTTTGAAATACCAATACATAAATATGCACAGGGACAGAACCAGCCCATCTGTGTCTGAATTTCCTCATCTCAGAAATATGGATAACAGCTATTTATTCATCTTTAGAGAAGGCTGATTGTATTTAAAGCAATTGGTGTGATGACTAATTAGCTAATATTTGAAATTTTAAAGCACTACATAACTGCTAAGTACTACTACTAAATTAAGCCAACTGTCAGTAAAGGCAGACAGCCTGATCTTCAGTGCTTGTTGACACAAGACCAATTATGAATAATGAGTTCCATAAAGTCTAAAATAGATGGAGAAATTAATGAAAATTAAGATTAATAAAATGGTACATCATCATTCAATATTAAAATTTATTGGATTTCAGACTTTTAACCAGCAATATCTACAGTAATTTCCCGTTCTATGCAGCTAAATAAAGCACACATGCCTTTTTGATTGAAAATAAGGCCTGTGTTAGCCTTGTGTTATTATACTAACATTGATACTGTTAACTTCTGATTCAAGAGCCCTGTTCATCAGTTCACGAAGGTCCAGTTAGGTTTGCTGCTCTTCCTACTCCAGCTGTAAGATTATAACAGAATCTCATTTTTAGTCACCTCCTAATTGCAAACTAAATCCATTAATGACCACTCTGTTTTCATTTGGCTCTTCCCAGATTTCACCAGAAGCTCGGTTATTCTGTAGTCAATTAGCATATGCAAATCTTTCTCTGCCACTTTCTTTCTCACCTTGTGCTGCACTTTCTTCTAGGGAACAACCATTTCCACTAAAGGCAGAAGCCTTCAGCTATTAAACATTTAGTCTGTTTTTATTGTTCCTGCCCACATACTCCCTGTGTGGGAAGAACTGGACAGGATCTCTATCTTGACAATGCCTCCTTGTCTTGTGTCAGCAGAGAATTTCATAAGTCAGCTTCAACCTTCTACACCCAAGGCATGAAGGAAAACGTTAACAACGATCAGTCCCAAGCTGGTCTGTTAGGATTTCCACCAACAAGCTTCCACCAAACTGGCAGAACCTGTGCCATCTCCCTGGTCCCTGCCCACCTTCCTCAGCTTAAGAAGGAAGGTGTAATCTCCCTTTGCTATCCTAGCATTGCACTCCTGCCAGAACAGTATAGCAAACAAAATCTGAAAATTTAATCTACTTTATGCAGACATTCCTTGTCATGATCAGGGAAATAGTCCAGTTTTTCAGATTCCAGAATCATACAAAACAAGTACAGTACTCTATGCCCAGCTTCAGAAATGTAGAGGTAAGTATAGGTTTTTCATAAACATTCAACCAAAACATTACCTACTGTGTTTCAAAAAATGTGGGGAATTATTCCTTTTCAACTGACTAAACAATTACTGGTATTTATTATCTCTATTTTGACAGAACTGGTTTAACACATTCTTAAAAAAAATACACAACTTATTCTTTTTGATCATCACAAGTGTCATGAGCCTACCACAAATATTGTATTAAGTAACTCTGTGCACCACAAAGAAACATGATCCTCTAAATGTTGAATCAACGTATTTGCTAAGGAGGTGTGTATCAAGTCAAGCCATCTCAACATATAACTGATCCCCTAGTGGGAAGCAAATAAACAAACAAGAAAACAGAATATCTCACCTTTGAAATGCCAGTTAACACAGCTCCACAGGCCCAGTTCTTCTCTAGCATTTACCCTGAGAGGCAGCTGCTGCAGGCACAGAGCTGCTCTTGCAAATGGCCTGTCTACAGCTCTCAGCAGGGGTGTTTGCTGGTCACACAGTCACCAGGGACCCCATAACATTCCCCATCAAGACAGGAACAACCAGGCACTTCCTCCTCTCCTTTTCCTTCTTGTTTTCAAGGCCACACACAACCCCTTTCTCTTCCTCTCCCTATGGGAAGCTGGATTATTTTCTGATGGCAACTGGTAATTCCATCTCTGATCTTCCCTGACATCGACAGCAAACAGACTCTTGTTGTCTCAGAGGAATGTAGGTAAAACTACTCTGTTGGGGAAATTTCTCTCCCTTGTAAGAAAATTCCTCTCCCTTAAGAAAAATGATTTTTTTTTTTTTTTTTTTTTTGCCTGAAGGCATCCTGGTTTTTTAAGTCTTATCCTTTCCTTCTCAGAAAAACATTAGATCAGCCAAATGGCTCTTGCTGCCCCCCCACTGTAAAGAAGGAAAGTAACAATCAGAGGATAAAATACAGAAGGAAAAGAGTGACTGGTGAAAAAAGAAGTGATAGCACTGACCTCTTGACTCAAGGGCAGTGTGGGGAGGAAGGCAGCTCAGAGTGGGAGGGAAGTGGCAGAGGGAAAATAGTATGCATATGTGCGGACACACATGCAGATACTGATTTACCAAAGCCCAGTGAGGAGGCGTCAGCCTCCCTGTTGGCACCAGTTTGTGTAGCCTGCCTTCCTGCATCTGGTGGAACAGCCACACAGCAGCATGGCTCAGCAGCCTCCCACCCAATTTGGGAAAGGACATCGCCTGTCCTCAGCAAATGCATTGGCATCTACGTCTTCACATGGGAAGGGACCAGTAGTATTGGAGAATATTGCATTACATGTGCTATTTCCAGTGAACATACAACACTGCCTATGAGCTAACATAAGGAACGTGACCTGGCCTTGTATTTGTTCCACATCTGTAGCTCCTGGAGACGTGTGTACAGACCTACTCCAAAACTACAAGCTTGTTCTCCCTGCAAAAGGCAAAAACAATTAGAAAACCTTTGTATTCTTTGCACTTAAAAGGGCAGATCCCCTTACACCAGATACTGCTCTTTCAGCAGATCTTTGTGGGTGGAGATTTCATATCAGCATGTCTGCCAATTCCTGCCAGAGTTTCATCCAAGCCACAATATATAGAGTCAACATTAATTAGCATTAATTATTATTTATAAGAAGCAATATTATCTGCATTGCTATCATTCACATTTATTTTTATGCCTTACGCAGGGTTCAATACATGGTACCTCACTGCTCAAATAGAATAAGGTCCCATGGAATCTGCAGACTAATGCACACTATTACCATCCTTAAACCATTTTGAAGAGGTCATTGTAAAAGCTAGGAGATCCCCTTTTCTGCACTTCCATCAACTTGCCTTCTACTTTCTGTTTATAGTTAGGTCAAAATTTTTCTTTTTCTTCCCCCTCCTCACAAACAGGAAAGAATAATTAAAAACACCCAAACAAACAACTATCTAGAGATCATAAAATCATTTTCTTTCCAACCAGAAAAACAGAAAAGAATCAACACAAGAGCAGCATTCCCCCACACCATTTGGAACCATCTAAACTCAGTGTTTTCAGTATAAAACTCTCAAGTGAGACTTCTGCACTTCACCAGAAGGAACTGGTTTCATATTAACAGTGAAAACATGCTCAACGAATTTATTTTGAGTTTATTCCTCCATCTATTTTGTTGGCACAAGCAGGAACTTTCTTAACCATCACTTTATTTTGCTTCAAATCGTGTCTCCAACCAGAATTGTCCCGTATGAAATGGACTTTTGTGTTAAGCAATGGGGTTGATTTTATTTAGTTCCCATAAAAGTGAGAAAATTGGCAAATATTACAAAATTCAATTTAAAACAGTTAATTGCCTCAGATAGCTATTATTAGTACTATTGAAGTTATTAGTATTGTTGATAATAACTGCTCATAAATAATGATTTGCATGCATTAAATTTAGTTGGAAGAACTTATGAGCATTAGCAAATCCTATAATGAGCATGGTCCATATTCTCCTTCTAATGAATTATGCCTCACTTCCAGTTTAAATAATATTTTTTACCACTTTGTTTCTTGCTTATTTTGTTGCTTGATGCAATACACAATAGCAAAGGCACCAAGATTAGTTCAGTGAATCCAATTTAGAAATCCACTCTTACATAGGCCAAGTTTAATGAAAACACTTCAGTATGTTAAAGTGAATTCCCTTAACCAATCCAGGCTGGCTGGAGAAACACTAATAATCAGCTGGAACTGCTGAGCCAAAATTACGGATGAGATGGAAACACCAAACACATTTTATGCGCTCCCATTGCTTCTGCTCTATTTGAGATTGTTGCAATCACAAATTATGCACTGCTCTGAAACACTACATACTTTAACCAATATGAATTGCAACATTTTGCTGAGGAGTCACAACATGTTGTGTCACACTGCATACACCTTTCAGCCAGAAGTATGAACTGAGAAGAGTAGGAAAACTTTGCATTGCCATTTGCTGTTGAAAGCCAGCTTCCATCTGAAAATTTTGTGAGCAGTTTGATTTCTATTGAAATGTACATTTTATTTGCTTTACTAAGAAAACAGACTTGACTTATTTAAGTTTTCAGATGTAGAAGAAAAGCAGCTTTAAAACTAAATACTGTTGGACATATTTCTAATTTCCCCTATTATTCACATAAGCATTGGATTAATTTGGCCCATAAGGTATCTAATCAGAGGAAAGACACCACACTATTTTGCTTATACAAATAGCAAGTATGCATGCTACAGACATTACAAAGGAGTTCTTCAGTAGTTGTTGATTTTTAGCTAAAGTAAGTCATGAATAATTTGTATAGAAGGGCACCTGAGAATATGGTTCATGGCGTATGGGCAATTAATACACAGAAAAATATTTGCAGAAATTAATCATTACGGCTTGTTGCACTCTTTTTGCTAACTCTGAAATGTTGTTCTCTTGGTTATTTATACAAAAAGACAGGAAGAATGCTTCCAGAATAAAAAAAATAAAAGCATTCTGGATGAAAAAAAAAAAAAGTTTGATCTTCATTGTATCTATACCCAGTAATTACCATGCCATTATATTTATAACAACAGTCAAGCACTTCACTGGCATAAACAGACACACCTCTTTCAGCAGCAATCACACAATCACACATGCTGGTAGCTATCTTCATCCAAAATGCACTGATAGTTACATGTGAAGAATGTATAAATTATTGTCCAGATCTTCAGCTGGTTCATCACACAGCACTTCACTGAACTTAATAATGCTGTACCATCTGATAACACGTCCCATTATTCACAGCTTAATTAAACTGTGCATGGAAAGTTAACAGAAAGAGGTAACCAACCAATGCAACACAAACAACACAAAACTCAGCACGGCAAGCTTAAGCTGGCTTTGTTAAGCAACACATCAGTAATGGTGGAAAGAACACTTTTGGAAAGCAATCAGTGTCAATAAAGACATCCTTTTTAGTATTGATGAACCAAGGCAGATATCAGGACACATATAAAAACACATCTTAACTCACCTTTTCCTGGAGCAAGCGCTGATGTTCAAGCACTTCACAGAAAAATGTTACAAAACAGCCTAATGAGAAACATTCTTCTGCACAAGTCATATCAGAAATGACTATAAGCAAGTGGCAGCCAGGCAAAGGAAGAAAATATCTGCAATGCTCGAGGTGGAACACAGCATGCAGCTTTTAAGCAGCAAATAAATTTTGAGGGGAAATCCCTCTCACCTTACACAATGCTTTTTCGCCTACCTCAGTATGTTAAATCCTATCTTAACTTCAGGATAAAGTTTGATTTAATGATGAAAGTAGCTTTTCTTTTCACAATGAGTCACCTTACATAAATAATCTTAATAAATGGGCAGAGTATCTCAAGCATTAAAAACTGGAGAACCTTAGGTGCTTCCTAAGAGAAGACAAACAGACTGGAATTCACCTTAAATGCTTTTCAGAGCACTGCAATACATCCCTAGTGGCCACCTGGGAAGCATTAGGCTTCCTTTTAGCTAACAGAAATAGGTACTACAGGGTGAAAATCACTTCATATACTACAGTCACCTGTTTTGGGATGAGATTATAACAATTCCCTGGTGTGACAACATGTGCAGGCATTTAAAATTTCAGGCAGCAGCGCTGGAAACCCACTATCTGCAAAACACAATCTACATATTTAGAAATCTTTAAAGGTCCAAATTTTCAGTTCAAACTGACTATTATGTCTTTTGTTCTTTGCCTTTACTTTCTTGTTACCTGGGAAATTATCTGTGTTCTCCACTGTTTAAAATAAAACCACTCTTCCTAGTGCTATAACTTTTGAACACTTTAATACCTTAGCCAATAGTTTCCTTGTAACAAACTGAAATAATGTTCATAAAAAAAATAAATTATTTAGGCTGCATCAAATCATACCTTTGAAAAGGAAGACTCACAACACACAAAAAAAAAGACGATTTCCTTGCAATGTTCTTGGGCAGTACTCTTCAGCATCACTGAGACAGAAAACCAGCCAATACACCCTCAAAAATGCTGTAGAGAACAACAGTGCTGCTCTTTCCTGTCAAAATCAGATGGGAGCAATAATACCTTAGCAAAGCTTCAAGCTGTAAAATGAACGCAAATATTCATTTAAGTTACATTTTGCATTTGCCAACTAAAAAGAGCCAGGACGTGCCCTCCAGAAGCTGCCGTGTGATTGTCCACGATAACCAGCCACAAGCTTCCTGACAAGGGCTGTCCCTCTTACCCAGTACTTTCCCATACCACACAGAGGCCTCTATTCAGGTGACAACACAGACAAAGGACAGTTCCGTGCAGACAGCACAGATGAGGCCACTTCTTTGTAAGGAAGAGAACTGAGCCATGCTGCAGCCCTCAGGGGAAGGACTGGGTGCTGGCTTGTTTTCACTAGAGCTAAGGTAGCCCTAAAGACCGGACGGGACGTTGTGGGCACCCTTAAGTGTAAGATCGAGATTGTATCTAGAAGACTCACCATGCCGAGGTGTTTCAAATAGTAATGAATACATTCATGCACAAGAGTAATTTTCCCAAATTAATTAGGATTACTCCTATGTATAAAAGTATGCCAGCGTAGATGTGCACAGAAGAGGTTCTGGAATGTCAGTCATCATATACCCATCAGTTAAAGCACACTCATAAATGTTTTTGTTTGAAAGATTGTACTAACCTTAATAAAAAATACATGTTTTCTGGGTCTGATGACTCAAGAAGAACTTGCAAGTCTATACTGTAACTTACTCATCTTATATAAATAAACTTTCCCCTTGTGAAAGGGAGTCCTATGGCATTAATAAACAGGGATCTTTCTCAACCAGACTCAGATTCTGTAAGAATCACTTAGAAACATTTAGACTAATTATTTGTTGCGAATTATTCACTTGACTCTGTCTCTTCAATCAAGAAGCATGGCTCTATTTCTTTCAGCAGCACAAGACAGTATAATGGAATATTCTCATATCCAACACCATTTAATTAAAGTCTCAACTGGGAATAGTCATGAGTCTGGCCAAAGTTTTGAACGTTTGAATGCAGGCCCACTGGAGTGAAAGCCCCACCTATTCAGTTTGCCTCTGCACCTGACTACACACCTATTTTCCTCAAGGGGCCAAAGTAGGGGTAAGATGGTACCGAGTGTCACATCCTGCCTTCAAAATAAACTCTATCCTAGTCACCAAGATTTACTCACAGAGATGACTATTTTTTAAAGAACCACTGGAGGAGGCCATTTTTCTCACAACACTTTGGCAACTCTTTTAAAAAGTCTTTAATCTGTGTTGGGCCTTGTTGAGTTTCTTGGCAATGGAGATGGAGAAGGTAAAAATGCACTGTCTTCCAAACCCTTATGGCATAAATACACCAAGCTATGAATAAGGACTCTCGCTAAGTGACGAGTAAATATCTCCATTGCCTGATCCATCAGTGTCAGGTGCCAGAGCTCACACTTCTCAGATATGAATACTGAAGTCTGCAAATCTTTGAATCCCTTTGTGTATGAGTCGTGCTCTCTTTCATAATCTTCACAGCTGCTAGAGATTTTCACTAGGAAAAAAAATAAAAGGAGGAAATTGCAAGCAGGAAGAACTTTCAAATTGATGCACCCCAGCCCCTTAAGGAATTACACACTGATATTCAACCTTCACTTTTGCTTTTTTTTTTTGTAATTTTATTTAGTGTAAAACAAAACAAAACCAACCACAAAAAAACCCAACTCTCCACTCCTCAAGAACCCCTAGCCATGAAAGACTGGAAAAGTATACTCCAAGAGAGAAAATGCAGATGAAAGACAATCACTTCCAAAAGCACCATGGGAAACAAAACGCCAGAGAACTCCCTAGCCTGAGGAAAGCTCTAGAGGTGAGCAGTCCAAAAAATTACACCAGCAGAAGCAGTCAAATTGGAGATTGTTGGGCATCCTGAAAATTTTCTACAGTCTAAGTGGAACTGCTCTGCCATGTGTTATCAGTTGGAGCTCTCTACTCCAACTTTCTCATCTTCACCTCTTCATCTCAGTTTTGCTCCCTTTTCTTTTTCTTCTGCTACCTTTAACCTGCCTGATTCCCTCCCCCATACATTTTCTTTTTTTTTTTTACAGTAAAAATAAAAATGTTCTGAAATGTTATTTCCATCATGAAAAAAATCTCAAAACCTCCCAATATTTTTAAATGTGAAAATGATCCATGTAAAAAGAAACCCAAAGAAGCAGCTGTGTGCCACAGCAGCAATTACAATCCTGGAGAAGTTAAGATCCTGTTTGTGCCAGACTCCCTCTGTGCACGCATACTCTCTCCTCACAGTCCTGACTGACTTAAAGGGAAGGAGCCATTGCATTAAAGCAGATTTGGAGATGTTTAGTGAGACCTGGCAATAAGCAAACAAATCAGGACTACTGACAGGTTTACAGGACAGAAGATACTGGGTGTGACACACCAGAAAATCACTTGCAGACATTAAACTGGCGCAAGTCTGTGGACTATGTTTTACTTACCAGTCTTGGGCTAACACCCAGGACTTTTCTTCCTTGCAAAGGTATGATGTCAGGCACATGGCAGTTCTTGAGATTCTGTGTAAGCCAGCATTGCCAGAGGCTCTGTGCAGGTGTGGTTAACAGTTATTTAATGATTCTTCACAATTGCATGTATCTGTCTGAACATAAATACAGTCTGATCGTAATCTTTCTTTTCACACCATGAATTTGCCCTAGTATTTCCACCCTTGCAGGTTCCCAAATGCCCAATGTCTGTTATTACAGACCTGAGATTCACTTCATCATTTCAAACCATTCACGAGCACTTTGCTGTCCTGTTGCGTTAGAAAGGTGAAGAGAATGAAGGCAATATATTTAATACAAATTCTCCAGTTTTTCACTTAAATTCTCTATGTTTGGCTCCCTGATGACTCACGGGACTCTCCTCCCTTCCCCATGTTTACACAGTGATGACAAGTACTGTCAACTTTTTAAAAGCAAAATTTTCAAAAAACTCCAGAACACTGGCAATTCCTGAGAAAAGCTCTGTCTTTCTCCTTTCCCAGCAGTTGCACGAGCCTTCATTCTAAATATTACTACAGTTCAATTAGTTAAAATAATTTTAAGTGATAGTTCACCTGTTTCTTTTCCAAAAGGTAATAGTTTTCCTAATTAGTCACTTGCTTTGATAAGGCACTGACTTTTACTCTAATCTAAATTAACAAGACATTATCTACCTGAATCATTTAAACACACCCTACTTGCAAATCTGGTATGACTAAAAACCATGACAAGTGTTTGGTTTCATTTTACATTTGCTTCAAAGTGCCCCACTTGGAGGTTAATTATTAATCTACTAAAGTATACGTAAAGGTTCAGGGAAACAACAGGGTTAGTAGGTAGAGCAGTAGTGTAGGAATTAGGAAAACCACGTCCTATTCCCATCTTCAATCATGTAAGTTTGGCCAAGACATTCACAACCTGTGAACCTTTACTTAGAGAACCAAAATAGCAACACTCTGCACAAAGCACTTTGACATCTGTAGAGAAGAAATTTCATGGGTGTGAGGCAACAGGATGTTTATTCACACCTTAAAGAGACTGAAACTCAGTTAATCCCTTAAGAACTCACCTAGGAACTGGAAATCAAATACACACGGGATGCAAATCAACTAAGTAATGATTTTATTACATCTGCAGCAACAGAAAGACCAGTTCTCTAATCTTTTACTGTATTTCTCTGCCATCTGGAAGGTGGTTGAAACCATACTTGATTTCTGGAACCAGTTTGCAGGTTTCCTTGCAAATATAAATCCCCATTTCCCACCGCCCGAGGTACTGCAGTGGATGTACCCTCGGTGTAATTCTGCTTTCTGCTCCAGGAGTAAGCCAATAGCAGCATGGACCAGATTTTCAAAGATGGTTCTGGAGCTGTCCAGGGGGTTGCAGAGAAAGAGCAAATGGAGGTCAGAAAATCCACAAGAAAGGTACACTTCAGGGGTAGTACTGCCAAATCCTGCCTCACACAGATAAGTCTGACTGTCAGCAGCCTGCTCCCGAATAGCTCCATTATAATGCATTTCACTTAGTCTTGGAAAAAAATAAAAATCAATAAAGTTTTCACATCATTATTTATTTATAGATTTGGCTAATGCTTATATAAATCACGGGATTTCACCCAGAAATATTTTTTTGAAAACAAAGAAATGACAAAAGAAATCCAACCCAGAAGTAAGAATGTTAAATACTTATTGCTCTTCAACTGGAATATTATTGGTAAGGTGATTAATTTGTTGATCCACCGTGCTATAAATAGTCCTTTAACTTTGTTGAATTGAAACATATCCTTCATATCTCTAGTCACTATTTACCCATGTAAAATATATGTGGGTTTGAGTTGGCTTAGGTGTACTCCAGCAAGGGCTAGCAAAGTTCAGTGAGCCTCCATCACATATTCGAAGTCCCTCATCCCTCGGTTATTTTTGCTGTAATTCTCTTACAAAGTTGTTCACTTTACTCCATTAATGCACAGACTTGAAGGCAGTGAGAGGCTATTGTAACAGCTCAGCTGGTGTTTCCTCATATCATGGGCTAGTGATAGCAAGCCTCTGGCACCAATACCAAGTTTGATGCCAATAGATATTTGGTCTGGCACCAGCAAAAACAAGCTATGATGGTTTCTTTTTAAGTTTGTTTGGCACTAGTAGCAAAAACCATTCACTATGCTTGGCAGAGAGCCACAGAATTTCACCAAATGGCTTCTGCATCATAACTTCATAACAAGCATAACACAGCATAACTTCTAATTGCGGTGGAGCCTGCCCCTTAGCAAGCAATTCTGTCCTGACAATTATATCCGGGATTATCAATACATCCGCTGCTTTCCAATACCAGTTTCTTCCTTACTGTAAGAAAACTTTCCTTAAAGAGATCCACAAGCCCCTAAGTCCACCACCATTTGGATTTTTGTCTCTCGTGGTGCAGTTAAATTAAACCCGGTAATCAGCCATGAGAAAAGCCTATGGGGACTGTTACTGAATTAAGTCATCACAAAATATGTTGTAAATACTGTGTTGATTTAACCTCACCCTGCACTCTTTTATGTCACGTATTTCTCAGACTGCAAACCTGCAATATATTCCAGAGAGGTTCACTTTGTGCCAGTGTGGAACCTCATTCAAGCCCTGGAGGCTTAACACAGCACTAGTAAAAAGAGAGAATTAGCTATAAATTATCTGAGTCTCGGGACAGAGCAATCTCCATTTTGACAGCTCCTTGCTAAATGGTACAGCACTTTCCAAAGAGGCCTTGTGGTGGATACCTCAGCACAGGACAAGAGCTCCAGAGAGCTCAGTTCTACAGACAGGATGGCAACTGACTTACCAAATTATTTTCAGCAGGTCTCGCCTTCACTCCTTGTCACCTGTAAAACAGGAGAGCTCTGAGATTTGTCGGTGAAAAGGATGGTGTAAGAATCTGCAATTTTTTCTCCAGTACTAAGCATTAATAACAAGAGCAATAATGTCATTTCCTTCACAGGAGAAAATCTGTGCCTGCCCATTCTGTCACAATCCAGGGCTCCAGAGAAAAAAATTTGCTTAGATGCAGACATTTTTTATGGAAAATGAAATGGGAACAGGGAGGAAGTGATACTAAGCTCTCAGCATGGGAAAATTTCATTCTGAGCAGTGTCTCCCAAGGAAATAAAGACTGCATGAAACCAAGTTGAAATGGAACTCCCCATTGTAAATTCGCCTCTTAGTACCTGCCAAAGACATGAGAAAATCTCTACCCAGAGGGAACGGCTGTCCTTGTGAAAAAGTGCCAGTCTTTCCCAATGTGGGAATTCACGCAGAAATGCATTCTGCTTCAGTGATCAAACTCTTCCTCTCAAGTTCTAAAGGAATTTCCACTAACCTCCTTTCTTACAGCTTGGTCTCTAGCTGGATTTCCTTCAGCTACAAAAATATACATAGTGCAATTAGCCAACCTTCACAGACTGTACTTCATTTATTCATGCTAGGCACATCTCCTGCTGTGAGCAGCCCATCCAGAGCGAACTCTTTGAACTGGTCTATTGTTTCCCACGTAGGGTATTGCATTGTCCAGTTTGACCATTCCTGGCAAGGCAGTACACTCCTGCAGCTTGCCACAGGAGAAGAGATGATGGAGCACTTTGTCCAGCTGGTGCGCTGGACATCTCAGATTCACGAATAAGCTTGCCTACCACTAATTTAGGACTTTCCCAGTCACCATAGAGACTTTTATTGACCTGTTGTTCTTGTAATCACCTTACCTGGAATCCCTTTCTAATCTATAGTTAGTGAACTGGAGAGACAGAAGGCAGAAAAGAGAAGTAAGAAAGAACTGTGTGAAAAAAGAAAAAAAAAGAAACTAGAAGAAAATACTTTTTATAACTTTTAAAAAACATTTAAACCAAGAACATATCGTGACACACCTTTGCACAATGTTTGCTGAACTAGAAAACCCATGTCTTCATGGTTTAAAGTACCATGGAGACAACGTAACTGGATCAACCAAAAATACACTCACAACCACCAGACAGTGTAGCATTTTTCTACATTTAGTAAGGAATATTTTTGTAATCGGTAGCTTGAGCAAACTGCAAAGGACTATACAACCTTATCTCCGAATACCCACTGGCAGACTATTCATGAATTAAATGAGTGAAATACTACAGAAAATGGGGAGCAAAACTGATCGTGTGATTTTCAAGCAACCATTCACATTTCTCCGTTTGTCTCTGACTGGATACTGTTTTGGGTAGGAAAAGAGAGGATCGTACATCAAAAAAAGTCCTGCTCTGCTGATCTAAAGAGGAAGAGACATTTCATTTTAGAACAAAGAATTAATTTTTTTTTTTTACATTGCTTCACTGGAGGTTTTTGGAGGTTTTTCTTGGGGTGATGGGGGTGGGGTGTTTGGCTTTGCTATAATACAGCACATCAAAGTGCTTTTGATGTGAAGTTTACTTAACAGAATCAGTTTTTCCGATGATTGTGTTAATCTTTATAAACCTGAAGGCGATACTGTGCCTTTTAAAAAACTATAGCAGGAAAAGACTTGAGGTTACATATACTCTTAGTGGTGAGAGATGGGAGTAGTTTGATTATTTCACCACTTCTCACAACTTTGCTTGTGTTTCATGGGCAGCATTAGCAATGGGCTTGGTATTGCTCTCACTCAGGCCAGGAAGGTTCTATTTAAACCCTGCACGGCCCTTTCATAAGCATCTTCATATATATTCTCAGGTCAGAGCCACCAGAGATTTCAAGGGACAGTTTACAACAGGCACTGGCTCAGAGATAGCAAAGGGGCCCTGAGCCACAACAAGAATCAGTGCTGATCTTAGAAAGGTTCCCTGCTCCCACCCATTAATAGCTATCTTTGTATTATTTTGAGTACAAGCTTCTGTCCCCTCTTAAATCTTGCAAAACCAGCTTTGCCATCCACTCCTAGTCTTGAAGTACGGTTGTGAAAAAGCTTCTGTTATGTCTGACGTGTTTACCTACAGCATTTGAATGACTTTTTAAGTTCTTTGAATAAAGATAAGAGACAATGTGTACATTTTCCACACAAATAGTGGAACGGTAATAAAATAAACATCAAAGGCAAGTTAGCAAATCATCACTACTTCACTGCTATTTACAACAAAAGCAGGAAGAGGAAAAAACCTACCCTTGCCATTGGCATCATTGTAGAAAATATGAGTTTTGGAAGGAATTATACCTTTTTCCCATACCCTTACACACAAACATTGGCACCTACAGCTAAGACAACGCTTTACTGAAGGATTTCAGTTTACATTACATGGAGACAACAACAACAAGAAACCAAGAGAGGTCTCCCTCCTCTTATTTTTGTCTTTCTGAATTGCCTGCTTTTCTCAACTGGCACAGCTTTTGTGAGAACAGCAAGACATGCATTGTATTATTGTTTCTACTAAAGTTATCAAGAATGCAATGAGAGGGCCAGAAGACACTCTCACTATACATGGTAAACTCATGCAGACTGAAGAAATGGTAAAGCTTTGAAACAAAATACAGGTGTGTGTGGGGGAACATATATTCTATTCAAGAGAGATCAAGATAGAAAGTAGGACTGTTTGTTTCTCCTCTTAGTCTTTTAAACCTGTCTTTTTTCATCTTCCTCTCCAATACTCCTTGAGACCCAGACCACAGTGGAATAGTCCTAACCAGAGTGACTCTGCATTATGTATTTATTCTAAAATAAAATCTGATTTGGAAAGACTGCTTTTGGAAAATATGGAGCAATCCAACTCTTACTGCAGGACACAAAATTTGAAGCATGCATATGAGAAATAAAACATAAGCACCACACTGGATTTCTGCTGATGTTTTTGTTATTGTTTTGCAGACGCCAGCGCTACTGTTGTATGAAGTGAAATGGCATTTTGCAATTGACTCTGAACAGTGAGCAGAACAGGGAGTTTTCAGAGAAGCTACTGCCAGCTAGCTCTCTACATTGAGTTGCTCCATCTAGCATAATGTTGAAGGAGGAAAAAAAAAAAACTCTGAAGGAGGGCAAGACCCTGACAACTTAAACCTAAAAACAAACCCAAAAAGGATGAGTAACTTTTTTACAAAGAAAAGTGTCTGGGTAAATTTGCAGAATACGTTGTCCCAAGTTTCATGGGAAATTTATAGATTCACAGTGATTTAAAAAATGTTAAAGCTACCATTAAAAAAAAAAAAAAAGAAAAAAAAGAACCCAAAACCTACACAATAAAAGATTGTACTAGAGAGTGGCAGTTGTAAGAGAGAGGTTACAAACACACCATCCAGAAGAGATCAAGCAATGCTACTACAGAAACAGTAGCACACGCAAAACTAAGGTTAAGGCTTGGACTAACTCTCTCATAGCAGAACTCCAAAGCATTGCCTACCTGCTCCCATTCTACCTCTGCACGGTTGTGCTTATGACAGAAGGAAAGAGAGGACTCAGGACTAAAACTATTTTGTCAGGCTACATAAATCATTAGGAATTCACAACTGCAAAGCCATGTATTATTTTCCAACAGGTTGTTGAGCTGTCATATTACAACTTGTTGCTTTACACGGCGCTATTAAAATAAATCACTGCACGTAACAGGTTCAGCTCTGCCACCTATAAGTCATTCTGCATTTTACACCTGGGAGGCGGGCCGGCTCTGCTTAGTCGCGCCGAACTGCGGCTTCGTTCGAAATACCCGGGAAGGGGAGGGACCTGGCAGGAGAAAATACAAACAAGTTTCGTAAAATAACTTTCCAACAAGACCTCGCTGTCATCTTGGCTAATTACGGCTCTGATACGGCTTATTAGGGCATACCCACCTTTGCTACCTTGCTTCTCCACCCACCACCCTTTCAGATCTTTGTCCTGGCTCCGCCTCTCTCCGGCGTTATAATGGGCTGGTCTGAAAGTGGTGGAGAGACACACAACCACAGGGGAAGGGAGAGATAATGACAATAACACTAATAACCCTAATAACCCGTCTGCTGCCCGCCTCGCAGCGAGGAGCCAGCCCGGCGTCCCGGCACTGACAGGGGTCGAAGCCGGAGAGCGGAGTAACCCCGACGGCCCTCGAGAGCTTCTCCCCGCGCCCGGGGAGCGCCGAACGGTAACAGCGGCAGCGCCCCCGAGCAGCACCGAGCCCGGGCGGACACGGACAAGTGCCGGCTCCCACAGCCGCCCGCCCGCCCGCCCTCTCCTTACACCGGCTCCACGGGGCCCGCCTCGCCCCTCTCCTTCGGCCCCATGGAGCGGCGAGAGTAAAGAGCGAGAAGGACAAAAAGAGGCGAAAGGAGAGCGAGCACCCCAGTGGGGGAGAAGGAGGTGGAAGCCCGGAGGAATCGCCCAGTCCCGAGGGCGGCAGGGCACCGCCGCCCGTCCTCGGCGCCCACCGGCCGCCAAGGGGCCGGCCCCTGCCAGCGACCGCGGGCCGGCGGGCTGAGGCCGGCGCGGAGCCCCGCTGCCCTGCCCTGACCGTCTCGCCCGCCGCCGCGGAGCTGTCCACGCCGGCGAGGGCACAGAAAGCCCGCGGGTCGCCTCGCTGCCTCCCGCCTCCCTTGAGGCCGCGCCGAGGGGCGGGGGTCGCTCCCGCCCAGCGGAGCCGCGAGGTGCGGGGGGGCCGGCGGCGCCGCCGCCATGAAGCTGGAGGTGTTCTCGCAGCACTATGAGGACAAACTGAGCACCGGCAGCGACCAGGAAGGCAGCGGCTCGCTCTCCCCGGCTCCGGCGGAGAGCGAGCTGGGCTCGGACGGTGACTGCGCGGCCAACAGCCCGGGCGGCGGGGCCGGCCGGCCGGGGCATCCCCCGCCGCAGCCCCCCACGCCGCAGCCCCCGCCACCGCCGCCGGCCGAGAGCGCCAAGGGGAAACCCTACACGCGGCGGCCGAAGCCGCCCTACTCCTACATCGCGCTGATCGCTATGGCCATCCGCGACTCGGCCGGCGGCCGCCTGACCCTGGCCGAGATCAACGACTACCTGATGAGCCGCTTCCCCTTCTTCCGCGGCGCCTACACCGGCTGGCGCAACTCGGTGCGCCACAACCTCTCCCTCAACGACTGCTTCGTCAAGGTGCTGCGCGACCCGGCGCGGCCCTGGGGCAAGGACAACTACTGGATGCTGAACCCCAGCAGCGAGTACACCTTCGCCGACGGCGTCTTCCGCCGCCGCCGCAAGCGCCTCAGCCGCGCCGCCCCGCCGCCGCAGCCCGCCCGCCCCGCCGCCGGCGCCCCGCCGCAAGTGCCGCAGGAGGCGGCCGGAGCGGGCGCCGCGTCCCCCGGCGCTTCCCCGCGCTGCTGCTGCGCCTCCTCGCCCTGTCACTGCGCGCCGGGCGCCAAGGAGGCAGCGGCGGGGGGCGGCGGGGCGAGGCCGGCGGGCGGCGGCGGCGCTGCCAAGTTCTCCAGCTCCTTCGCCATCGAGAGCCTCCTGCAGCGGCCGGCAGGACCCCGCGCCGCCCCGCAGGCGCCGCCGACCCCGCACGCCCGCCTGGTGTGGCCGGCGCCGCCCGCGCCCCCGCACCTGCTGCCCGGCCCCTACCCGCTGCTGCCGTACCCACCTGCCGCGCAGCCCCCGCCCGCCGCCCTCTACGGCGGGGGCCTCCTGCAGCTCTGCGCCTACGGGCTGGGAGAGCCGTCGCCGCCGCCGCTGCTGCTGGGGGCCGGGCGGCCCGCGCTGGCCCCGGCGGAGCCGTCGCCGCTGGCGGAGCGGCCGCGGGCGCCGCTGTTCCACGGCGGCCTCCCCAAGGGCGGGCGGGGGCCGCCGCCCGGCTCCCCGCTCTACGGGCCCCTCCGGCTCGCCGGGCCGCTGCCGCCGGCGGCGGGGGGCTCGGCTTCGTTCCAGCCGTACGCCGTGGAGACCCCTCTGGCTTAATGGAGCCCCCCTCCTTCCCCTGCGAGGGACCTGCCCGGGGAGGCGTGGAGGGGGGAAAGGAGGAGGCTCTGGATCCCGCACTTTAACTCCAGAGGCGACCACAGCCTCCAAACAAAAGCCTCGGTGACTGTGCCTTAGTGAAATGACAGTGGGTTTAACTTAAGCCAAAAAAAAAAAAAAAAAAAAAAAAAAAAAAAAGAAAAAAAGAAAAAGAAAAAATTCAAACAATTGTCGGTTTGGACATAGCCATGAGCCTCAAGTGCTTCTTACTGTTCGTTGAAACTACTTGATTTAAGCCAGTCCCTCGCCACGTCTTTTCTATGCCCCTCTCTTGTCCCCACATCTCCTGCTACCGAAGCCTGGGGCAGCAGAGCGGGGGTGCCCCGCGGAGGGGCGCGGTGGCGGCCGCTGGGGGATGCGCTGTGCGCTTGGGAGGGCGGGGAGGAGGGAGGGGGCCGGGAACAGCAGGGACACAGGAGGGGAGGGGGCCGGGGTCTGCTGTGGAGCCGTAGGTCTGTACTGCAAAGCAATGCATCACTGTGCCAAAAGAAACCTTTTCTCCTGTCCGGCAACTAGCATTTCGTGGGAAGGGAGGATAGATATTAAATTATTTATAAAAGCAGTGTTTTTAACACTAAGAGAGTGCAGCTTTTTTTTTATTAATTATTGGAGGGGCAGGAGAGGGGACAGGGCTCAAGGAAATGTCAGGCGTTGTCTCCTGTACTGGCTGGCGTTCTACATTTATGGCCAAGACCACTGCTACTGGAAAGAGAAGAGTAATTTTTTTCGTATTTTATTTTTGTGTTTGTATGTAATGTATGTGCGTGTGCATTTTATTGACGCTCGGCCACGATGTTTTTCCGGTTTTTTTCCTTTCTCCTTTCCCCCGAATAAAAGCTGCCCCCTAAATAAAGGCAGTAATAAGGAGAAGAGCGTGATGTCTGGTCTGGCGTGAGGGAGGGAAGCCTGTCGTGGGACAACCTTGACCGAGAAGCTTGGCTAGGGCCGCGGGGGCAGCAGGGCTGCCCGCCCTTTCATCCCCATCCCTGCCGGCGTGTAGAGGTGCCACCTATGGACCCGCCTAACCTCAGCCATGGGAGACGAGAGGTTCTCCTCTAGGGCTGCCGCTAGGTATGAAAGTCCTCTGCGATTCCTCGAGTCAAATCAGAATTTCCCGCCGGGGCTAAGCCCTGCAGTGCAGAAATGCTGGCGATTCTGTTTGCAGGCGGAGAGATTTGCAGGCAAACTGCCTGACGTAGGGGCAGCCTGTGAAAATCCTGTACATCTGCCTGTCTTCTTTTTTTTTTTTTCTTGTTATTTTTCCCACGAAGGAAATGTAATCCTGTTGTCATCTCTCAGTCCAAGGAAAACTCGCTCCAGGAAGGTCGTTGGCACTACCGGGCTCCGGCTGCTTCTGGTGGTGGTATCCCCGCTGGCACCTACAGCGGGCGAATCCTCAACGGGGTGAAGGCTGGGGAGTATCTGCTGCTAATAAAAAGTTTGCACGTGTTGCCTTCTCCCGACGGGTGTTATGTTAAGGCTGATTTGTATTGTCAGAAGTGATCAGCAAAGTCTCAGAAAGGCTAAGTCAAAAAAAGGAAAGGTAGAGGAGCTAACTACCTGTGATGCTGAATTACAAATCAGTGTCGTCCCCGAACTCGAAGAGTTTATACAAATGCTGAAATGATCATTCGGGGTTCGTTTGTTCGGTTGTTTGTTTTAATTAATACTGTAAAAAGTATGAAAATCGGCGGGCTTTTTCCCCCTTCAAGTGCTCTGTAAGCGCAGGTTACCTAAAAAAAACGGTGACAAGGAGAATTTTGGGCACTGGATGGTCTTCTCTCTAATTATATGTATTTTGAACCTTGGAGTTTCTCTCCTGCCTCTTTTTCCCTCAGCGCCGAGATTCGGCGGCTGACTAGCTTTTACCCTACTCGCAAAAATTATTCTGAACAGCAAAGGTGTGTTGTGAAAGAAAAGCTTCAAACAGAACAATCTGCGGCCGAAAACACCGACTTGCTTCAATACAGCTCAAACAGATTTCACGGTGTGTTTAGCTCAGACCATAACATGCATCAGAACATTGCGAGAGATTAGTGACTAATGTATGAAGTAATCCAACCCTTGAAGGAATTGGTTTTTGTGTACACACGCGCATGCACACATACACACACTATTTCGACATCATTCTGCCTTCAAGGCTCTGTGCAAATATTAATCTACCCTTCCACAATCTGCTTTTTCCTTTGGCTTGTATTTTACCATCTCTTTTTTATAGGAGTCCACATGACGTGTCAGCATGCAACTCCTAGCATCTTTTACTTTCGCCCAGCTGTAAAGGTCATATTTCAGGGTATGTTAAAATATCTTGATGGAGAGTGGAATTTGTTATTATAGCCACAAGTGTGTATTTTAATCGGGGGTTTTTAAGTGTTAATAGGGATGAATTGTATGTAAACGCATGCTTAACAGGACGTCATTGAGCTTTTTACTTTTAGAAAATAAGTACACTAAAAAAGGAAAAAAAGGGGGAAAAAAAGCCCCAGAGTTCGGTATATCCCTTGTTAATAAGTATTCTATTCTGTATTTATCTTCTATGAAATTCCTTTTTATGTCAAGAAAGCTATGTCAACAGCACAGCAATAAGGATATCTGTGTCCTCGCGGTCCTCTCTTAGCCCTTGTCTGGATTTCCTCAGACGGCCGAAATGAGGGTTTAAAATGGTCCCCGGTGCGGGGCGATGGGAAGAGGTACTGCCTGATGTCCAGAGCTCGCTCGGCAGCGGAGCTGGGAGGCTATCACTTGCTGACACGTAGGGAGGGTCTTCTCCGCTTCCTCCTGCCTGAGCATCATCCTCCTAAGAGGAGGCAAGAGACGAATTTCCCCTTGTTGACCTCTGGGTGGAAATCTCCCCGTTCGCGCTACCTCTCAGAGCACGCCGGCTCATTTCATATGCTTGTGGGCAAACGAAGGCATGGGAAGGAAAAAGCCGCGGTGTGGGTGCTGCCCCGTGGCCCCGCGCCCACGGCGGAGGCGCCGCACAGCCCCGGCGGCGGGAGGGACCGGCCGGAGGGACCGGCCCGCGGCCCCCGCCCCGCGCTCGGAGCGGGCTCGGCCATAAATCCGAGCTGTCAGCTGTGACAGACGGCTGGTGAAACACAGCACCTGTCCAAACACTTTCCAGCAGCAGGTAATCAGAGAACCGACACTTTACATTTTTGTGCGGAACAAGCGCATTAACCATTTCACAGACTTTCCCAAAACAGCGATGTTTGTATGTCTGGGTACTTTGTCTTTTTTAACCTCTAATAAATCAGGATGACAGAAGAGAGACAAAGCCTTTTGACTTGTGATATTTGACACATCAGCAGCAAGCCAGCACTTTGGCGCCATGGCCTTTTAGCCCTTGCCCTGTCTGCATCACCCACAACGTATTTGTTGGATGGGTGCAGTTTGTGATGATACTTGAGGGATTTTTACACACTGCACAGCCAAAAATTAGATCAATAGCACGGAAAGCCTGACAGGAACAGGGGGCAAAACAAGTCTTTATCAGCGTGTGAAAGGACCTGAGAACATCCCATGCTGGCTGCCGCCCCAACCCCACTGCAGTTTCTTCACATGCCTGGTGGAAACACCAGCCTAAGCAGAATTGCACATACATTCAAATTCAGACTTAGCTCTAGTTTTAAGTGCTTTTTTGAGGAGAGATTTAGCTTTCCAAATAAACATATTTTGTTACTGAGACTTTCCCCCCCTTTAACTGATTCATCTCTTTCAGGCTACAAATGTTTTAACTTGCTCTAAACGGAAAAAAAATAATCATACCTGACAATCAAAATATTTTCATCAAATATTTTGGGCAGCTTTTCCATATCCTGCCCCAGCTATGGCAGATAGTGATTAAAATGGTACCTGAATAATGTTAGTCCTAGCCACTTTTCCTAAATCTCTTCAAGTTTTAATCTGATGAGGAGCAGAACTGCATAAATTTCTCCTTAGTGGAATAAGACCAAATTAATGCAAAGGAGATGTTTAAGCAGAATTTTGTGCACTGGAGGAATTAATGGATGCCAAACATGAACTAACAGAAGAAATCAGCTTGCAAAAGTGATCTGTAGATAACAGCTTGCATATATCACATAGAGTCCATGCAGCAGGAGAATACAATAATACTGTGGCTATTCTCCTTTATAGTGGAAGCAAAGTGTTGAACTCTTCTATCTCAGTGGAGGCATACCAGCAAGACAGCATTTTGATTATTTTCCCATCAGATTAATTAACCCAAATTTTCACCAAGCAGATCTGATGAAGCCTGAAATTTGCTTTTCAGCTTACCTTCCAAATCACACATGAGATGGCATAAGTATCCCATCAGTATCCATAACACTAGTCAGGTAGGAATCCACTGAAATCAGTCATTTTACTCAACAGCCATCTCAGCACAGCAGTGCTAGCTACAAAACTCAGTTCAACATAGATCTTTAGTGAAAGCTTCTAAGCAAAAAAGTGCAGCCCTCTATATCATGCTAAATGCTGAGAAGACCAAAAAAAGTTGGGTGGAATTTTGTCTTTGGAATTTGCAGGCTTTTCTGCTCCTAACCATTTTTGAAAAGGGGGATTCCTAAGGTCTGGATGTTTCAGGAACAGAAGACCCTTAGAAAAACAAATTCCACCCCAGAAAAGGCACCTACAAAGGGCTCAGATTCATAGGCCCTTCATTTTTCACACCATGCCTTAAGAAGCCCAAAGTGAAACTTCCTACAGAAGAGTAAGGAGCACAACCACAGCCTTGCATAGAAGGATAGTGCTTCTAACCAAAGTCCACACTTTGCACAACCCTTCACTGGGCTGGGGTGGGGGGGGGCAGGTGGGGATGTTTAAATTAATAGCAGACAAGAGAGTCAGTCCTTTTGTTGTGCCATGCTTTTTGCCTTTTAAGTCTGAAGTAGACAAAAACAAAGTTGAAATCCACCTCTGGCCAAATTCAAGGCACTAAGTTGTGATTTTGGCAATAGTGCTTGTTGCAGCTTTGCTGAGCACTACAGTAGCTCTTTAATGAATGAATGAATACAGTTCCATCTTTCATTTACATCCTGAAGGGGAAGCATTTTTCTCTTGACTAAATTTCCCTGTCTTCATTGACTCTCAGAAGCTTCAAAACCAGCTTCAGAGAAGACATTTACAGGGTGCAAATACCCTATCAAAAAATCAGACAAATGGCTACAGAACACCTAGTCCTTTCTAAACACCCAAACATATTAATGCATCATTTTCCAGGTGATCTATTGACAGCTTCAGAAAGCTACTGATTCACCTAGTCTCCAGCCCTGCACAGGAGCTAAACATTGCTGTTGCCTTCAGGAAGTTATACCTCCATACATCTGGATGGACCAGGCCTTTGTCCTCTTTTCCAGGGGCAGAGGGGGAGAGTATGAGGAAGGATTGAGAGAACACAGTCATTACATATTTGTGCTCTTGCACCATGCTATTGTTTTCTTTGTTATGACCTGTTTCAAAATGTCAGATCTCCTTCAAGCAGCATGGCACACTAATAGCCTCCTCTGCTATGGGGAAAAGCAAAGTTTTTGTGGGTTCTTTCCCCTCCTTAATAGCAGAGAACATTCAAGATGAAGCAATACAACTCTAGTCCGCAGTACAAAATCTTGAGCAGAGTATGTGGGACCCAGGATTACAAGGTAGAAAAACATGTAAGAGAAGAAAAAAAACCAGGAAAAATAGGCCAACACCTAGTTTTCCAAATGCTGCTGCAGTTTCTTCCTGATCATAACTATTCAATGAACACATGTTTATATGCAGTATGTGTTCATAAATGCTTTAATAAGTATAATTTAGCTGTTTTAGGGTTCAATGGGTTTATTTTAGCTGTGTTTGAATTGCTGTTATTTTAAGTCACAATTTGGTACTGGAGTAGAATTCAAATAACTTTTGACAGTCAGCTAGTAACCCTTCACATAAATAGTACACTTCTTGTTTATCCTTAATATTGCTAAAGTATTTTTAAATCACCATATAGAAATAGTGTTAATGAATAACATACTTGAGTCAAATTTGGCTTAACTACAGGCACTCTGCGGGTCCATGAGGTATCCCAGGATACATCACTGGAACGACTCTTCAACAAGACTGCTTCTGTGAAATTAATGCTTTATTTAGTAGATCTTTAAGTTACCTGCCTTAAAGATCTCAACGTTTCAGCAGAAACCTGGGACTCCATTTTCCTCGCCAATTACTTTATTCAGTAGCTGTTACAAAACAGGCAGATGAACTTCAACATTCCAAATAGAAGTTGTCAACTCTACTTGAATTTTCTAAAGTAATTGAATTACTTTAAAACCTCAGAGATTTGTCTTTCAAACCAGACACGTGACATCAAACTGCCCATTTCAGTTCCTTCCACAGCATCTTACTACAGAAATAGCTTCACTAGATTTCTAATAAGAATGTATAAAAAATGTGGACATGAAAGTCTTCTGGAACCACCCAGTTACTTTCCCTCCAGCGCAATTTCTTTCAGTTTATTCTTAATAACTTATGAAGCAAGGCAGTATTTAGAAGCTTTGTTAAAAGCAGCCTAAGCAATGAAGAAGAAACCCTACAAAGATATGGTTTTCTTTGTGAAACAAGTTAAGTTGCACAACCAGGTGATAGCAGATTTTTATTATTATTCCTAAAACAAGCATATAATGCAATTCTCTTTCATCATCAAGCAGTTTCTGTTGCTCTGGGTACTTCCCACAGCCATCTTCAATACAGTGGTAAGTGCTCAGTACTCACCCTCATACAACACCAGAGTAATTCCCCTTGCTTTGGCATATACAAGCCTCAATTAGTTGCATGTTATCATCACATTCCCCATTAATCATTTAGCAGAACTGTACAGATGTACAGCAGCAACTTTCCCAATTTTTTCCTCATAAGTCAGTCCAGGAAGCCCCCAAGTCATTTCTGTGTTTCTCTGAACTTCTCTGGATCATCTCTTTCTGACTAATTGTAAGAACATGGCAAAGGCATAGCTTTCTGTGTCACAATACCTGGAGTTATGTCAGGCTCTTCCCATGCCCCCTAGCTCCAGAAGAAGCAGGTTAAAAAAGGACAAAGAAGTTATAAATTATAGTCAAAACAGCCAGGCTCGCACATGACAGCTGAGTACAGACTGCAGTTACTCAACCTCCTCAGCAATAACCATCAAAAAAACACTTCAGTGTAACAGTTCAACAACCCTGTTCATAGAAACAGCCTTTCACTTTCCTCTGCTCCCTTATCTAGCTTGCTCTTATCCAAAGCTATCCTTAAGGAAACAGAATTTCCCCTCAAATCTAGTCTACAAAACACCAAGCACAAAAGGACAGAACTTGCCACAGATTTTTCTGATGCCTTAGCATCCTCTGCTAAGAAAAGTTTGCCCCAACACTTTTCAGACAGCAAGTCTCCTTCCAGATCCTAAATTGGTAAGAATATAAACTGTATTTTGTCTGGTCAGAGCTCCTAGACCAAAGCCCACTCATCCTGTAGCAAAGTTACTGCCAAAGCAAAATTAAAGTGTAGCACTGCTTGTGCCATTTCTCAAGGAAATTGGGAAATTCTTGGGTCTTCCACAGCTAACAGGGTAAAACACTTGTCCAAGCTCCCAAGGAGAACTCAGGATAGAATTTTCCTGTTCCACAGGAAATAAGTACTGCTCTCGATTTCTTTATTCCATGCAAAGAAGATTGAGTATATTCTTTGCTTGGAATAAGTTTCCCTCATCTCATACTGTTACCAGAGACTGCAAGGGAGAATTTCCTCTCTGCAAAATTGTTTCTAGCACCGCAGATGAGAGGCTCAAATCTGAGCAGGTGACTTGACACACTCATCATATGCTATCATCTTGTTACTATAATATCTTCCTCTCCACTACAAACAACCAGAGCAAAGACTGTAAGATTACCCAAACTTTAATTAATGTTTGCATCAGGAAAATTTGCGTTGGACACCTTTTTGTTCCTTGCCCACCTGAAATCTCAAGACCAAGAGATCCTCCGTGTGAAAAGAAGTGAAAGGTGTACATTTTCATAGCTTGAGTTAAATGTTGGGGAATTATACTAGAGTTTCCTACGTGGTGGAGAGGACTCCTTAAACAGCTGAAGCAGCTAGAAGTCAGTCAGGTCACCCACAGGTTTGTGAACACTGCAGTGGGGCCAAAGGCCTGTCAGTTGGAAGAGTAAATCTGTATAACAAAGAGCATGGGATATAATTCTAGGACTAGTACTTGTGCTAATTAGCCAGAGCCATAGTTTACTGTCTTACTCTAAGATGCCATAAAAGTCTTTTTATTCAGGTCACAGTGTGGTATCAGTAATTAGTAATTATTTTCACAAATGTGTATTACATTAAAAAAAAAAACCTACAATAAAACATCTTAAAGCAAATAAATTAAACTGAACCAGTATATACACCACTATTTTAGCCCCTTTTAACTCCGTGCACATATCACTGTAATGAACTATTTAAATTAAAGGACCACACTCCTCTTCCAAGACTGCTGCTGCATCCAACACAACTAGTTGCTGTGGAAAGGAAACTGTCTTGTGCAATTAAAAGGAAAATTGTTCTCAGGGCCCTGACTCAGTGGAAGTCAGTAGGTTTATTCTAGGTAAAAATAAAAACCTCTGGAAAAGAAAGAATATTTTAAATATTTAAGTCATCCTATTATAGATGTGCATGTACATGGGAGAACTAAAGTCTTTCATTTCTTTTCAGCCAGCTTGGTGTCAGGATATATAGAAACCTATTGTAAACTGAGGCATAATTTTTTTTTTACATTTGGGGTACTTCTGGTAGTTAGCTTTATCAGGAACACAGGCAGTTGTTACTTTACCAGAATCTATCGCAGTACAGGGGACACTACAATGGAAAAGCAGGGCTCCTTGTAGACTTGCACACCCTGTCATATTATCCTTTAAGAAATGAGATTTTGCAATTTCTGAGGAGTCACATGCACCCAGACTTGAGTCTAACTCAGATAATAATCTAAGCCGTGGGACCCTTCCCTTTGGCACAGTTCTGCTCTTCCTTACCAGAATAAGAAGTCTGGCTTAACAGGCTGGTGCCTACAGGTCTCCCAGATGTGATGAGGGCTGACAAAACTGTATCATCATATTCTTATTTAATTGCTTGCAAAACAGGATTGAACACTGCTTGAGTTCAATTTATTTTGGTTGCTTGCTTTTGTAAGCACCATCCATCCACATCCTCTGACACAAGGCCAGCAAGTAACATCAGGGATTGTGCCAACAGCCTGGATCTATCAACCACCACTACACAAAGTGCAGCACAGGAGTATCACAGGAATCTCTATCACAAAAAGTTTGGTGTTGTACACTTATTCCTAGAGTACGTTCCTTGAAGTGGCACATGCAGCCCTCAGACCATCCCTACACAATTTCTACTGGTTCCAGTCACATCCAAGCTCATATACAACAAGCCACAAAAGCTTGCAGACAACAAAGAAAACCTCACAAACCAATCGCTGTACTTCATCACTTCATAACAACTGTAAAACACTTGAATTGTATGGCTATTTCCCCTCAAAAGGGCTGGGTTAGGAATGGATGCACATAATGAGCTCCCTTCTATTTATTTGATAAATTTCCCATTCAATGACAAGAATAGACTGAGAAAAACTGAAAACATATTTCCATAGATTGACAGAGAAATATGTCCTGTTTGACTTCAGCCTCAAAATTTCATTTCACAATGGTGAAAAAAAAGTCCATTTGTTTTCAAGATAGGCACATATCTACCTACATGACAGATGGCTCCAGCTGATTTCAGCAGGAGTTCTCATGGACATTAAATATCCCAGTCATTCAGCTCTTGTTGGGAGTGGCTCAAAACCCAGCTGAGCCAGGAACTAAATGTGAGCAGCTATACATTAATCTTAATTGCTATTCTATAAATAGTCTGGGAAAGAAGGTAATGGGAAACCCCAGCCAAATTGAGCAACCAGTGGCATGAAGGGGTATTTTTTGTCCCCTGCATTATTAAAAGGCCAAATAGGTGTTCAAATTAGAAGGCTTAAACACTGACAAACTCTGTTTGAGCAAGAGGCTTATTTTGACATAAAACCAAAAATCAAAAAACTAATTTTCATCTCATAGTTTGTTATATATTTTCATATTTCTGTTGTATTTCTTTAAACTTATAAGAGCCAAATTTGAGATCTTAAGATGCTGAGCAGGTTGATTTTTTGCACAGTAAATATTTTCCTGGATCTTCAACTTATTTCAAAGAACCTTATGGCCACAATTGCAGTAAGTTGGGAGGAGCCAGGGGGATTTCATGGGCCAGACTGCATCCAGTTCTTCTGAGGTTCTCAGCATGCAACGGAGAATTCCACTTCACACAAAGCAACCCAGAAGTACATGCAATGCCATCCTTACCATAGATAGAAGCAGCATTTTTACTCCAGTGGGAGGTGAAATCAATGAGCAATACCTGGAATGTCTAACAGACCAGGTCTTGCAAGGGCACATCCCCTTAATGGGCAGAACAAAACCCCTTAAGCCTTCAAAATACACATTAATTCTTCAGGGAGGGTCATGATAGGCAGGAGTTAGTCAGATACTCATGGACAAGGACACATCATTCTTTAACAAAGTAGGGGAAAGTTGCTCCCACATCTATGAGAACTAGAAACTTGAAGACAATCCTGAAGTCCAGGGGGTCATGGATTCATGTCCTTCCAACTACTCCACAGGATATCTGCAGAGATAGAAGCTTTGTCCAAGCTCTGTCAGTCTGGCAGCCTTGCTGCCTCTCAGGATAATCACCTGCCAAACACAGCAGCAACTGGAAGGAGCCTGGGAAAGGAGGAGGAACCAACTTGGTCTCCTGAAGGCCTCGCTGCAGCTCTGCCTGTCACCATAGCTGTCACAAGTCTAGAGGTTTACAAGCTTCCAACCTAAACACTCTTATCACCACGTGTAGCTCTGAGCCCTGGGGGCTCCCTTCTGCCCATCAATGCATAGATATGTTATCATCGTTTTCTATCATGTAAACTCAACTACTGTTGGAGTTGCACTGATGCGTGATAACCATACAGTGTTGATCATCCATATCAGGCTGAAAACATACCTGAACTCTGAGGTGTTTATATGTACAGACTGGTAGAGAAGCTTGACTGGTTGCCCTGCTTGCATAAGGCTTGCTCTATTAGTTCTACACACTGAACATACAGGAAAAACTAAAGATTTAACTACAATTAATATTTTTTAATTGACGTTATAATGAGAACTAAACTAGAATCTGATTTCCAGTCAGGAACAGGTGGGAGGAAAAGAAAAAAATCTTACTTGAAATTATTCACATTTCAGCTTTGGTTTCTTTTTCAGAGACAGGATCAACACTGTCAAACACAGTATTACTTTTCATTTACTTGATTTATTCCAGTACCTGCTTTTCTTAGTAACGCCACACAAAATAAGGAGAAGAAAAGCCCAATAATTTTTTTTAAATATCATCCAATAAAAGTAATAGCAAAGGGCCCATCAATACACAATCTGAATAATATATCAATAAAACCCTCAATTATTTGGCAAATCACCACTTACACTAATATAAAAAAAAAAGGGGTAACATTTTTGTGGCTGCAGAGATAAATATACATTGGTGTTCACTGAAATAAGTTTGTCTTGGTGAAAAGCTGTATGATATAAAAGAATAGAAATACAGATTAAGTGTGGCCATATTTGCACTATGAACACAGAGCTCAAAGCTAGAAAAAAAAAAATAGGTCTTGAAATCCAAGTTTCACTGATGTAAATGGGAGCATGAAAAATAAAGGTTTTTTATGAAAAAAAGACTTGTAGAGCCAGTTTCTTATTCTGCAATCAGTGAAAGACCCAGACACTACAGAGAAGGAATCCGTCCTTTTGATGTGGGCAAGCAAGGGAATGTCTCCATCTGGACAGTAGCAAGCACCTGCATCACCAGTGGCACGGGTGACTGTGCTGTTCCTCACCCCAGGGACCCATATGCCTCCCTTAAACCTGTGAGTTCTGGCAACATCTCCCAGCCTGTTCCTGTCCAGGATGCTGAAAGACTCAAGCAGAGTAGATAGGCTTGCTGGACTACCACCAGCATGAGTTACCTTTTCCCTGGCTGCTCTGTCCAAGAGAACTCCAGCACATTCCATGTAGCTGGAATACATCTTACTAAAAGTTCAAATCTACAACCAACCTGTATAGAGCTTTCCAATTGACTTGTAATTGGTGGAAAAATGTCACGAAGAACACCAAACAAGACTGCGAGAATTGTTATGCATCTTTTCATAGGAAGCCATGCAATTCCAAAATCCTTTCAGACATGTCCAAAAATCTGCCTGTCGTATATGAAAGAGAAACTTTGGTTAGCCCAAAGTCCTGTCTCCAGTACACCTATTCTCTATAGTTTAGGGAATGATCAACAGCAGGTAAACATAACCCCACATATTTCCTACTCCTACACGAAGATTATGATATTCCTAAATCAAAACAGAATTTTTGTGCTTAATAGCCCTGAAAAACCTTGCTTTGGTAAGTCTGTCCTGTCACTTTTTTGAGTCCATGCCAATTTTTTCAGTTCCATTTCAGAGTCAGATTTGTATCATGCGAAGAAGCACCTCTTGCTATTTTGTTATGAAAGTGTCTCCTGATAAAAGGCCACAGGATGAACTGTAGTTGCCATCTGGAAGAAATTTGCAACCATTACCCTAAGCTCTTTACTTACAATTTCAGACCTGCATTAAATCCCCTTACTAGAAATCTCTTCAAGATTTTTGATAAATTTATCCCTCATCCTGATCATGCACATAAACCCTATTCTACCTTTACTGTATCTTGCTTTGAGAAGTAGAGGTGGCTGGCAAAGGTTCAGGGATGGGAGGCTTCCAACCACAGAAAGGATCTGAGAGCTGAGTGCACCAAGGACCCATATTATGCAAACAAAAGTGAAATGGTAGTCATGAACAATGTATCTTTACTGGTTGCTACCGTTTTCTCCAATTGCAGCTCAATCTGGACTTCAGTTTTACCTTAGGAAAATCAAAGCAGTATTCCTGTGTGGTAAGTGTTGTTTCAGAGCCTACCTGAAGCCCTTTTTTCCCCACTATTAAAATTGCTGTCTTTCAAAAAGCCAGATGCACTTCAGCTGTGGTAGGGAGGATGGGACCTATGTATGCCATCACTATTAGGCTCTCTACCTCTGTCCCTTAGTCTTAGAGCAAGCAGCATGTAGATCATGCAGCACATGCTGTCCTCAGGTCCCTGTGAAGACCACAAAAGCTGGTGGGGGAGGGCGAGGTTAACAAGTCATGCTTGAAACCCCTCTGGGTGATCCCCCACCATTTCATCCATACCATGAGCTTTCATAGTTGCACATTCCATTCTTGAATCCTTGTCTACCACATAAGTAAGCAGAAGCACTGGCCTGCCAAAGACCAAAATCCAATTCTACACAAAAAATTCTGGTTTTGATCTGTTCTTCTGACCCCAAAGATAGACCACAGATATCTTTAATAAGTAACTAGAAAGTTCTTGGTTTTTGACTAGAGCTATCAAAGAAAGACCTAATGGTTAAGCAGTATGGGATAAAAATAATCAGGAACAAGAGCTATCTTGTCTACCTTTTTCACAGCAAAGGTTGGCCAAATTCTCTGTGTCCTTTCTATGAACCTGGATACTTTCTGTAGTCAGAAGACTTCCTCTGTTTTAATAGTCTTTGTCTAGAGCTTTACTCTTGGTAGGCAAAACCACCATCTTTAAGAGCAATCTATATTTTATAAAAAAGTATTCTTTACGTCAAACCTCCATACCCACCCGGCCCAATCTGCTGACAAGTAGCAGGGCTGTGTGTTCATGATTAGCTGGAGAAGCACACAAAAAAAGTTTTGTAAGAGTTTTCTATTTCATATTTCTGTCTGTGACTGAGCCAAAAGGTATTAAAACAAGGAAAAGCATTTTCAGAAGAACAAATCATCCATCACACCTTTCCCCCTTTCCCCCGACAACTACTTTTGCTTAATATTAGCTTCAGTAACAGCAACAACAAAAAACTCATTACAAATTACCCAAGCTACAAGATAGTTTAAATATTAACAAGCATGTAAAGCCACTGGGGGTAAGAGCCTGGAGCTGTACAATAATAGAGCAAGACTCAGCGAGATTCCATAATTATTTGTTACACAACCCAAGAAACTAGCAAGAGCATTTCTAAGATTACACACCTCACTTATGATGCCTAACCATGCCAGAAATTACATAAGGCTTTTTATAACATAATCGTTTATCATTGAAAAGGCAAAACAAAGGGTCATTATGACCAGAGGTGACAATCCAAGAATTGGTTTACTTAGGACCTGATCCAAAGCCCATGACAGTGATTTGCATACATTTCAACATGCTTGGGATCAGACGTTGTGCATTTTCCATGTTCCCTTTTTTGCTTCTGTGGAACTAAAAGACTGGAACTATAGAGGAAATTAAAGTGGACGTATGTTCCTGTCAGAGCTGAGAAATCAGAGCTGGCACTCATTTTGGTGGTGGTAGCATCTGTTTTACATCCTTCCAGGGGAAGAAAAAAAATAAGAAAAAAAAAGCTGGCCATCAATTCAGGTTCCCAAATTTCGGTTGCTTTCTAGGTATTTGACTCCTGGAAATATTGAGCCATGCAGAAAGCCCTAGCAAGAGCTGGAGGAAGCATTTGAAGCACTTGACAAACAAGTGGATATACCTATTCCTAGGCACTTTTATGTCAAGAAAAACACAAAACGCATGACCAGCTCTACTGTTATAACAAGAAAATTACATCTGCAGCATGGAAATGGAGTCCTCAGCCGTAAATCTAGCTCTATCCATCAGGAAGTCCTTTTGGATAAGAGTGGTCTCTTAGTGAGAAAGTTTATCTGTAAAGCTGTAGGTGAGAACTCTACTTGTTCCCTTCCTCCAGACATATTAAGGACTGTGATGAGTACACTAGTCAGTGGGCAAATACTATAAGAAAAAAAAAAATCTCACATATAGTCATATATATTGATCTAGAAAACAGAAGACTCCTGCATAAGAAGCAAAATAAAGGCATCTACAGAGTCTTGAACATTGGGATGAATGTGGACAAGGCCCAGTTAATAATTGCTGAATTTTCCTAAAAACTTAACCACCATTAAATGAGGCTTCCAGGATCTAGATGCTTTATTTTGTTACAGAAGAAAATAAAAATTTTAATAGCTCCCAGAGAAGTCTCCTTGCAACTGAGCAGGACAGTCTCTGCAGGCAGACTAACCTGAGACTTTGCTTGGTTTCTGTGCCTGTAACTCATTTATATCCTCCACATCTGCAGATCCCCATCTGATAGTAACACCCCTCAGGGCTGACAGAGCCCCCTTGGTCTCTGATTTGTAACTCCTCCTTTAGCCCACAGCTCTCTCAGTGTAGTTTACAAGCCCTAAGCCTGGCATCAACCAAGAGCTGCACAGGGCTTTTCCAGCATACACTTCGCCTTTCCACAGAGACACTGTCTGGTATATTACTCAGTGAGCACCTCTCAGTGGGACAATTTCTTGTTGTTAATTGCTTTCTAGATTGAAGGGTTCATGGTGCTGAACAGCCAAGGGTCCCACCAAAGCATCCAAACTCCATTTCTAAGTCCTTTTGATTCCCGCTCAGCAGAGCAGAGACCTGTAGCACAAGCAGGTGCCGTTTTGCATGCCTTGTGTCTGCAGTTGGTCTGGGGACTGAATCTACCAAGGAATTGCCCAGGAGCTCGCCTCCATGGGGGCACTGAAGGTGCCCCATCTTCTGTTTCTGTGGTGTCTAAATCTGATCCAGCAAGTGTGACACCTGTGCGTGCACTAGGCAAAGTCACCATGCAATCGAGGATCAGAACAAAAACCTTTACACCCACACAAATCCCAATGAAGAGGAGATTTTTCCCTTCCCACTATCCAAATGATAATTGTGTTAATTTGCTTTTCCCAAGATATTCAGTTTTCCATGTTCTTCAACAACAATCCCTGGACACACTAAACTTTTTTTACACAGACTGAAAAATCTCAGATTCAAAACTTATCCTTTCCTATCATCCACTCTTACAAAAGGAGTAACTATGCCTGCAGAACATATATGGCCCTCATTCTATTCTTGAGATATATGCTTTCAAATGAAAGGATAAAACAGAATTTGATATTACTTCTTAGACCCAAAGATAAACGTCTTTTAATAGGAGGGAATTTGTAGGTACTTGCAGGAAAAGGCACCTTCTAAGCCAACACGGGTTTAGCTTTCAACGGGAGCATCAGCAGCCCTTACAGACCTCGTGTCTCTTAGATCTACTTGGTAGGAACAGACATTACTATTAGAACTGACAGAAGATCACATTATTCTTTCTCCCCCATTAACCTGAGCAACACTGATCAAAGTGTCTAACTAGCATTGTCTTCGTTTGGAGGCAGTTTGCTGGTTTTCTCTTGACTCCAGTTTCTACAAGTGGTGATTGGCATAGCATTAAGAACAAAAACGAAGCAGAGCCTTTGTGGAGGTGTGCAGATAATCAAGGCAACACTGCAGCCTGCAGGTGTCTTTTAAGATAACACCAGGACACACCTGGATACACCTCTGTTCTCCACTCCCAGAGGACAGCACACTGGCAGTGACAGTACTAGAGGATCCTCTGAAGTCACTTTAATGGGCTACGCATTAAATAGACCAAAATAAATTTTTCAGGCTGTGCTCATAACCAGAAGGAAATAATGATTTACCTTTCCCTTCCTTTCCCCTGCCCTTCTCAATAATTGAAGGACTTGGTGAAGGTTATTTGTAGAATTCTTTACTTATCCATGGGAAACTCTAAATGCTTCAAGGTGATGAACAATAAATGTAATTTTAGTGGGAGCATAAGAGAGAAACAGAGACTGATAACACAAGTGGGGGCAAAATCAGCTAACACTCATTACCTTCTTTGATTTAGCAGCCAGATACCTTGGTAAAGAGTCCCACTAAGCAGCCTGAGACCAGCTTTTTAAAATCTGTTGTTCCCCTCCATTGCTTTAACATATCTGTCCTTGGAGCTCAGATGTTTTACCATCACCATTTTCAAGTTACTTCAGGTGATCCTCCTCACTTAAATTACCTCAGAACTTCAGGTCCTTTGTCAGCTTCTTCAAATAAGAACGAAAAATAATGTATCTTACTGCTTTCTCCATATTCTTACAGTTAAATATTCTCAGCACACTTCAAAATTTTGATTAGTTTTGTCCTGTTATATTTTGTATTAACACTCCTCCATGACCTGCCTTTTAAATCTTTCTAATTTACTCAAAACCAGATTCTGGTCTAACACTTCCATTCAGCTTTATGACCTCAGAAGGCTTATGGATCTTTACTTCTATTTCCCAGAAGAATCCAGTCATCTCTTCTTCTCTGGAGAAAGTCAAATTCTTGGCATGCACTGCAATCTCTCTCCTTTGTTTCCCTGTCTCCCTTCCACAGCAATTTATTCTGATATAGCAGTCATAGAATCCATCTGCCAGGTTTCTGCAATACCTCTTACAACTTATTTACGGCTGTTGTCTAAGGCTTTGGATCCATTTTTTTAAATTGCCATACCCTTAGCTTTATTGTAGGGAGATCCCAAGAGCTCAGGTCACTGCCACATTATTCTCAGTCATGTTTCTGTGATGGCTTTTATAAGGCTCCTCATTCTACCTCCAACAGGTGTCAGGATACTCATTTAGTTATGGACTCTTACCAAAAGTATTTTCAAGCCTAGTTCTGTCTTCTGCCAATAAATACTTTCTCTCTGCTTAACTAACTGGACATCATCTTTTATTTTTTATTTCTCAAACCATGCAGAGTTCATGACCAACAGACACAGAGAAACTATCTGGTCCCTTTGCTCAGCCACACATTCCCCTCTGGCACTTACCTATTCCTGCCTGACCCTCTATTTACAAGGACAAGAGCTATGACTCCCTCAAGCCCCAAACAGGTCCCATCTTGCTGTGGCTCCTCTGCATTGTCACAAGAAAAAGTAGTCAGAGAAACACTATCACTATTTATCTTTTCATAATGTCTCCAGCTTTAGCACTTCCTACTGCACAGAACAACAGAGGAAGCAATTTAAGGATCATTCTGTGCCCTTCTGAATCTCTTCTGTCTCAATATCTTAGACAGTGTACTCATGGCACCTTCTCTGCCTTTTCTTCTAGAAAAAGTCATTCACAAACCCACATACAAAATCATAACTTGTCTCATCCACATCCTCTGTCTCAATTACTTTTAACTAACAGCATATTGATAAAGAATCACACAACTTGAACTTCAGAGATATCAATAACACAAAAAAAAGCCTAACAAACAGTAAGATTCAAGCCTATATTGGATCACTTTCTGCTAAACACAATTCCTTTTCTTCTATCTCCTGCAAGTTACCCAAAGGGGATTAGAACAACTCACACTGCAACTACTCCTCAAACGTTTAGCTGTTCTAAAAAAACCACATAGCAAGTGCTATAGACTACATCCAACAATAGCCCCTAGCCCAGCCTGTGGGCCATCTTCCTTTTCATGGTTGCCCTAATCAGCAGAATATTGACAAGAACTGTGCTGCTCAGGCTCAGAGCATTTGCATGCACTCAGCTTGGAGTTACATTCCCTCAGAACAGCAAGCAGGTGTTGGCCATCATCCTTCAAGAGTTTATACAAGCGTGGGTTTGGGGTGGATGTTAGGTTCCCTGTCCCCAGTGCAGCTCCTAGTGCTATGGTACCTCTCCTGCAGCTGTCTGACACAAGCACAATTGAAAGCGTTGTAATGGGCATTAGTTATTGGAATGGCTTCTACTTTGTCATTTTGTCTACTTTTTCTGCAGGTACAGGGATCCCTCTCACTACTTGCTGCTCGCCTCAGTGGTGGTTTCCAGGATGGGTACCAGGCATGCACAGAAGGAGGGAGATAATATGAAGCCATGACAAAAAGACAGAATGATGTCAAACTAATAAGTTCAGTTAATTATATATGCTTTGATATTCCAGTAAGAATTCCTTAGCTTTCTGCACCCTTTAGGTGGACATAGGTGTTTTGAAAATCCATGTGATTTTTCAGCCTCTCCAAAACTGTCCTCCTCTGCCCCAAAATTTCACCATGCACCTAAGGCCACTGTAATGTTTGAGTGTCAATCTGTAAGCAAAATAATGTGTGATTTCCAACATTATCCACATGACACAAATGGGCAACAAAACATAGTGGAGTATTAAGTGTTCATGTTATGTAGTATTTTCAGTGAACAGCAGCCAAAGTTAAGATTGAGTTTGAATATTGTGTTTAAGAGCAAAACAAGCCATAGAAATGTCACTCTCTTCAACCAAAACCAGGATTTTTTAAATGATTATTACTACTTTAGAAAGTAAAAAATTATTGTTGGAGGTTCTTCCTTGTACCTCACACTCAGTCCAAAGCTGTTGACATTAGTGGAAAGTTTCCAGTTTAGAAAATGAATTGGGTTGCTCTTTTATGGGCATATTTTTATTGAGAAAAAACAGTAGGCAAAATACCAGTGAAGACAGTGAAATTATCTCAGTGGAAGTACATTGGGGTAAATAGAAATAACGTAGAGAATGAAGTCCCAAAAGGGTCCTCAATAATTCAAGTGAGCTCTTGCAAAGGGGCTTTTTTACTCGTCTAGGAAGAAGAGCAGAGTGTAACACTCACTCCTGCACTTCATAATAAAACCCTCTTGAGCCCCAAAATAGCAGACGAGAACAGAGATATTGTGTATCTTTTGACATTGTAATGCTGGCACCATAAACAGCCATGTGCATGGATACTGTTAGCTAGCTGGAGACAGGTTCTGTGCTGAAGAACTCACAGTCCAAATAGGTAAGATAAAATCCAATAAAATAAAAGCAATCTTCTTATCCCCGTTTTATGGGTAGGAAACAGAGCTCTGAAGAAATTAAGTGCCTTGCTGCTCAAAGCCATACAGGAAATCAGTGTCAGAGGAAACAAATTCAAACCTTAGTGTCATGGTAGTTCCTTCCTCTTGATACCACTTTGACCATCAGGGCTGCTTTCAATTAAGCCTTTTATTGAGGACATCTCTTCCCAGCTATGCAATTTCTTTTATTGCATATCCCGCATGGTGGACCTGTAGAATTACAAGTGTCTCCAGCCAGGTTCTTTACTGTGTTTTATGAACCTTAATGAGCCCCCCCATGGAAAACTGAAATACCTACACGGAGGGGGTGGGGAGCAGGGAAGCAGAAATAGCAGCATTGTATGCAGCTTTTGGTGTGCGGCTCCAGGCTCACAGAGTGGTGTGTAAACAATCCCACTTGCCACGTTTAAGGACAGGCACAATTTTAGGAAATCCAAACACCCTGTTAGCCTACTGACCTCTAGATAACCTACTTCAGCAACAATGAAACTTACAGTGTGCTGGAGAGGCGGAGGGGCAACGCTGGGAAGATGCTTTGCTGCCATAGGAAATGGGCCAAGGAAAACTCTGTCATCATTTTGATGTTCGTTTGATGAGTCTGTAAAAGGAGAAGAGTATCAGCTTGCTAAAAAAACTGTTTCCTGACAGAGATTTGCAGTGAGTTTTTCTGCCCTAGCAGTGCTAGCTAAGTGGTGCTGCCTCCACTTGCTTTGATCCTCTTACCTGGGAACCTTGCTTTTCCACAGACCAAGGTGAAATAGAATCCAAAGAAAAAGTAGCTCCACGTTGTCCACAGCTTTCCAAACTGAAGGCACAGAGGGAATGTGCAGATCAAACTCTTCTGCCTCAGATATATAGTCTCAGTGTGGATTTGGTAATTCATGCCAGGGGATACCAGAAACATAAGCGCAGACACAGAATTGAAAGTGAAGCTGGGGTCAAAAGCAGGACTGGGGGTGTTTGCATGGCCATTTGACAGCAGCACACATTCAGTAAGCAGCTGACTGTATAAATACCTTCAGTTCACCTTGCCTAGGTTTCTTTTTCCTGTGCACAGTCAGGTGTTGGTCACACTACCACTAAATCCTTTCTGTATAGGAAGGGCTGGGAAGGGAGGTTACACAGTGAGGATAAGCTACCATTTGTGTTTTTCACGTAGGAATGCTGTCCGCTTGCATCTTTTGAAGTACTTCTTCGGCTAATTCAATTGTCCCCACCCTTTAGCAAGTCTGCTGCTCAGACATGTACATTGAAGTGACTTGCCCAATGGCAATACAGAGGACAGAAGGGGTGTTTCTTCATCTTCTCTAACCAGGACCACTTTTAGCTGCTGGGAATGGCTCTAGCGATCAAAAGGAGATTGCATGCATCAGTATTTTATCTAGTTCAATTTATGTTTTTAAAGCCTGGACTTACTGTGGGAAAACTGAGGAGAAAGAAAGACCTTTACAGCTGCATCAGCTTTGTGGTAGAATATGAAGGAACTTAGAACAGCACTGTAAGATGGGCTTGCCACAGCACTGGGTTAAGAGAATCACAGTAGACTACATGGAATAGTTTCATTCATTTCATTGTCTCTATTGAATCTTTTGAAATGATCAGATCATTTGACTCTTTTTCCTCCCAGTCCTTGCTTGTGACATACTGGGGCTTTGTTACACCCAGCACTTGGATAAATAAAGTCGCCGCACACGATTCAAGTAGGAATAGCAACAGGCTTGAGTGCAGCATTGTGAGAGCAAGAGATTTTGTTCTTTATCACCTTGTTACATTGGTCCTGCAAGCCTAGCCGTAAAAAACACCTTGTAACCATACCTAATATCCAATATGTCTGCAGCAAAACACATTTTTCATGTATTGAATCCACGCACAGTGCAGAAAGAATGACTTGGAACGGGAAGAAAGACGGAACATTGAGCTCTAGGAAAACTCAAAGGAACATTTTATTGTAACATTTATAATAGAAGTTGGGGGGTTTAGTTTTGCCTCAAGGTGTAACTTGCTCATAAAAGTTCTGGAAAACCTGCTGTGTATAAGAGCCGTGGCCTATGATGTCAGAATTCATTATGCACACAGGGGCTATTTACAGCCTTGTAAAGTTGTAGACAAGGAAATTGTTGCTGAAATATTGTTTCAAAAGTTTAAAGGTAATCATTCTACTGATGTATACACCTCAGCTATTGAACAGATCTTTTAAACAGTTCCTGTAAACTGAAAAAGTCATGTGGCTTGAGTTGTAAACATCCACTCATGTTTCTTCATATGTGCTAGGTATAGAATTATATACATGTACAGGATTAACTGTGAGATATTTATTTTTATGCAAAGGTTATCTGCTAACTTATAAATTAAGCATATGCATAAGGTGTTCAGAAATAAGACAAATGAAAGCAATTTTCACTGCCCTCTTTTCACTCCCCATTGAGACACTTAAAAAAAAAAAAAAAGAGGAAGCAAATCAATAAGAGAGACAACAAATAATTAAATCCCAAAACAAACAAACATATTTTCAGCTTTCTAAATCTAAAGGCATTTTATCAAAGAGACTGAAACATTAACTGAAATACATATTTCTTAACAGAACAACTGGGGATGCATGAAGCCCCATTTAGGATCAAGCAGAATTTGATGCAAAACTGCTGATTAGTTTAATGTGTCAGGAGAGTCTGCAAGAACCATTTGAGAAAGCAGTGAGTCTGTGTCTGTTAAAACCAGGACTGGCACTGCTGTGTTTAAAACTGAAGCAGAAAACCCATTGACTGTAGAGTATGCTCTGTTTCATTTGATTGCTGCATGCTGTTTTATTCTTTGGCTCTAAGCATTTTAATTGCTGCTATAGTGATTTTTCCGTCACCCTGAACAGGCTTTGTGACCAGATGTTATTTGTCAATTGTCCCACAGTAGCTGGCAATAATATAATTACAGAAATATAGAAAAATATGCTTAGCACTGGGGATTAATAGCCAATCCAAGTATTTTCCTACTGAATAATCTTTTTTCAAATATTCCTTCTTACAACAGTCCAAATTATTTTCTAGCTCTGCATGAGGTAACTTCCCAAGCATTCCAGTTATATTTATTTTTTCTAATGCACTTGTCAGCTACTTCAAACTCCACCCTAACTCCTGACAGCAAGGCCAGTTGAACACCCTCTCATGGTGGTTTCATGGGGAACCAGCTCACAGCCTCAGAAATGGACTGCACCCAATGGCAGGAGCCCAAAAATAACCCCACCACTTCCACTTTTTTCAATGTGCCTGCATTGTTCCAATTGCACTGAGATATAACTACTGATTAATTCTGCTGTATAAAAACATGCAAAATGGAGGAAACGTAAGCTTTCTTTTTTTTCCCTGCTTTTACTCATGTTCACAGTAAATTTTCCAACAGCTTCAATAAGCTCGGTATACCACACTAACACAGTTTCATTAACTTATCTGCAATACTCCTTGTTTATTGCAGTGGAAGTGAGTGGAAAGTCAAGGCCAATGGGATAAGAAACAGCCCTATTATCCTGTCCATCAAGATTGCCCTGGTTTTAGAACTGAGGCTTAATTTTATCACTGGCTTTTTTGGTCACATAAGCTTTAACACTTTTCCTTGCTCTCCACAGCCATTTTGGTAAGTTCATTCTTGTCTCAGTCTTTCAGCTCTCCTCCCTCCTTCTGCTGCTGGGCTTCCTTCTTTGCCAGATCTACCCAGGGGCAGCAGACAATTTGTCAGCAATTCAAGGTACTTATTGATCCACTTAGATGGCAACAGAAAATGAATGTCTAGATAACAATAGTCCTCCAGATCTGATAATTTCTCTGTACCATCAAAACATGCAAGTCCCAAAAGGCAAAAGTGTGCATGGAGAAGGTGATCAAGGCACAAAGCAAGCAAATTTCTATCACATCCCTCCAACCCTGTAAACCAAAGGCATCACCTATTCACTCACATGGAAAATACTTACGTTGCCACATCTCATTCACCTGTATCAGAGATCACCAATGCATCCAGTCTGCCAAGAAAAATGCAATGATATCAGATCTACCTCAGGCATAAATACCATTTGCAAAATGGGATGGGTAAGATTTCACCTTGGTGTTGGTCATCCTGACATTACTCAGTAGTTCTGTTGGAATTGGAGTGAGCCACAGCTGAAGGAAACATCATGGAAAGAAAGATCATACATGGCACTTGTTCCTTTAACACATAGCCTGTCTGGACTGCACTTACTGGTGAGTTTATGCAAATGCTTTAGGTACATGCTATATGTATGCCTATATAAAGATACAAAGGTAAAAGTTGTGTGTGCATGCAAATGTGTGTTCATACCAATATGCGAAAAATCTTTTATGGTTTTCTCTTTAGGAGCTAAGTAACTGATGACAATCCTGTTGCTCCTAATGTTCAGCTGGGAATGTGCCACTTTGCAGGGCTAGGTCCAGTCTCTGAGAAACAATAACTTTAAAATAAAATCAGAGATGATTTGAAAAGACAGACAACCATAGAGACACAATCCAGATGTGCACAAATATCACTGCTAGTTTTTTTCTACATCCAGATATCTTGGTGAGATGAATGTGCCAGAGTGCTACAAGTGTTCAAGTTTTTAAAGCAAATGACATATCTTCACCCTTAGCACCAGATTCATATTTCTATGCGAAGGTCAGAGACTTGAACCTGCTACCTCCTGTGAGCCAATTTCCCCTTGGATCCACATTGCAAATTTCAAGAGTTGGAATAAGTTATGCTTTGGAGAATAAATTAGTTACTGGCAGGATAACTTTGGCAACAGATTCATCTCCTAATCAGTTGCTTCACTAGCATTCTTCTAGCTGGGAGAAAAGGCCATGTTTTCTTCCTCTTGGGTCTGGTGTTTCTCGGAGTGAGTTTGTAATAAGATTCAATTTGGAGAGCAAAAGACGTGATGTTTTCTGTTAAACAGATATACTCCTGCTCTATTAAGGTCTATGGGACTTTTTTCTTTCTGTCTCTTTCATGAGAACAAAAAGAGTAGAAGAGTTAGTAGTAGAAGAGGGGGAGAAAAGCCTAATTAAAACTAAGGAGGATTTGAATAGCTGAATTTCAATAAATACAGGACTTTCCTCTGTACCACGAGAAGAGGCAGAGCTGCCTTCCCTGGGGGAAATCTCTACTTCTCATCCTCTTCACGGCTGTTGTTTCACTTATTCCTTGGTTCTCTCACGTCTTCAGAGCCTCCAAGCCACTATTGTCTGATCTGTTGAAATAATCAGATGCATGGTTAGCCATAAGACACTTCAGCTAATGTCTTTCCAGAATGCAGGAAACTAAGCCTCCGTCCCATGAAGATGCACACTGTTGTTCCAGTGCAGAGCCTCTGGAAAAAGGAGGACAGGACATAGATCAGTTTTCATGTACAGCCTGAATCAGACACTCCACACAATTTCCCTCACTGCGTATTTGCTGTGCTACAAGAGCATCTGTGAATTCCCACTGCGTCCTGTAGCCACACTGCCCTGGGGCTGGGCATACAGCTAGGAGAGAACTCCTGAACACAGTGAGTATGGAATGTATTTCCTTGGGCATGGCTTGGGAAGTGCTGTGACGAGATACAGAAAGCTGTAAACTCCCAGAATATTAATTTGCTCTCCTAGCATCTACCGTGTATTTCTGGGGTGACAGCTGGAGATGGAGCCAGGTTCCAACAACAAGAGCTATCCCTCCATCCTGAGGTCTGCTGGCCAGACCTCCTTCCCACACCACTGGCCACCTCCTTGTGTCACTGAACCTGACATATTCCCTCTGTCAGCATGCTTATGGGTGCCCACCTTGTTGTCTTTGTCTGACTCCACAGCGGCTCCCTTCTGATGCAGACCCTGCTTTGCTTCTGGGGTGGTCTGTCCTCCTCATCTGCAGGCTCCCTCATCAGCAGCCCTCAGCCAGGGTGGGAAGATGAAAGTATTTTCTTTTCTTTTAGTTTTTTTTTTTTTTCTTTTCATGAAGAAGAATGAGGACAAGGGAAAGGAAATAAAGAAAGGCTAAAGAAAATTTTTCCCTCAAATCCATTTTATCCTATTTTTATTTGGCTTTTTGTTTTTCTGAAGACTGTAGACAAGGAAGAGAAGACAATTTAACTATATCTAGTGCTGGAAGAGATCCATTGCTTTGCATGTCACATGCAGCTTTAAAGGTTGTCTGGGTTTGCAGAAGAGGAATAGTAAAATGCCTTCATGACTACATGGACATTTTTCTACCTCTTCTCTGGTGTCATTCAAATGGCTTTTTCACACCCAGGCGGCCACAAGCATTTTTTCCTTCCAGCCAGAGTCGGTGCCAAGCTGCCCTTGAGAGAGCTCAGGGAAGAGGCAGCCTGATGCACTATGCACTACCCAGGGTGCCTGGCATCCAGGTTCCCTTTTGGCGATGGCAGAGGGAGCCCCAGGCTCCCTGCTCACTGCCCAGACCCAGAGCAAGAGGTTTATTTAAGTCCACATAACCAGCACCATCTCTCCCAACAAATCTCACTCTTCCTCTGCCTTTGGTCCAAACAATAAAAACTTGTCTCAAAGTTTTAATAAAGACGAACATATAACGTATGTGTGATGTCAGCCCCGTGTTTAAAAGGCATAGTAAGCCTTTATAAGCAGAGGATATTACTCTGCCCTGGGACAAATCCGTTGTGAGAGTTTTCACTTCTGAAGTGATGTGGGATGTTTAAACCCAGGGCCGCCGCTCTCCGCCTGTCAGCTTGGGAATTTATTTTCGTGGCAAGAAGCAGGCATGGCTGGCGTTATCGGTAGAGATGACATGAGAGCCAAACAAGGGGGCCTTTGAAATCGGAGGGATCCCTCCTCTTCCTCTCCACGCAGTGGCATAATTCATCTGAATAGGGGGCGAAAAATATCGATATAGACGTATCTTTAAAACTGGGCAGCTCGGGAGCTGTTGTGGGAAGGTGCCCAGCGGGAGCAGTGGGCTGGGGGTAGCGGGGGTCCCCGGGCGCCTGTCCCTGTAGGTGAGGGATGCCCGAGCCCCCATTCCCAGGATCCCAGCGCCACCCAGCGGAGAGCGCGGGCCGCCGCCGCGGGGCCGGGGGTCCCCTCCCGGGGCAGATCGGACGTCCCGGTGGTCCCCCGGACCCTCCCTCCCCGCCCGGACACGCTGCTGTGGACAGCTTGCAAGGACACGGTTTTAAAACCTCACTTTGTATTTTCGGCTTTTTCCTCTTCTGCTGCGGTGGAGGAGCTAGATCTGCCAAGCTGCAAAGCCTTAATGAATTTGGGAAAGCAAGCAATAATGGTGTAAATGGTGTGGCAGTGAAAGTTTAAAAAAAATAATAAAAAAAGGAAAAATAAATCATGAGGAGGGATTTTTGGCCGGGACTCCATGATTCCGAAAGGTCAGTGGTATCATTTTGACGTTGATTATGTAGCTGTTCTGGTCTCAAGTCGGCTCCCTTCCCCTCCCAGCGTGGTGTGCGAGGATTGTATTTGAAAGGGAGGAAGCAGATACCGAAAGTGATGGCTGATGAATTGTCTAAACCCTTCAGGGACATTTCGTGCAGGGGCTCGAACGCAGCTCATCAATAAAAACCTCCCGGATGGAGGAGGGAAAGAGAGAAAGGGTGATGGGAGTGAGGGGGCATGGACCCCGCAGGCACAATTGCTCCCCCTTCCCCTTTGATCTGGTGGGGGATCATAGCAGACACTGGGCTTTGGAGGTATCGGTGTAAAAAGCGGGGGGGAAAGGCGGGGAGACACAGCCTGTAGACCTACACCCCCCCCCAAAAAAAAAAAAATTATTCAAATTATTCAAATTGATTTTACGGTTTCCTGCTCCCTCACCTCGGACCAGCCCTACTGAGGGTCGCCGAGGCGGGAGGTAGCGGGACCGCGGCCACAGCAGCCGTGCCCGGCCCTGGCAAGCTCGCTCCTGAGGTGCGATCTTGGATTATTACTTTTTTCCAAACTATGTTCGTAAATCATGTAATAATCCGGCACTCAGTAACTCTGCCCTACCTTTGAGTGGGTCGTTATGTTTTATGGGCTTTACTTAAAAATTAATGCAAACCTCTCACGAAAGGAGAGGGGAGTACGGAGGGGGTGGCGGCGAGGAGGAAAGGAGAGAGCGGGGAAATCTGCTCCTGATTAGTGCCTTCCCCAGCAGCGGGGCCAGGGCTGCGGGCACCGCCGCGATGCGGGTGAGGGGCGTGCAGGGTCGCCCGGCGGGGCCGCGCTGGTGGCTGCGAGCATCCCTCTGAGTCCTTCTTCCTCCCAAATTAAAACACCCTCACACACCCTCCGATGCTACCGATATGCCGTCCCAGCCGGCCCCCGAGGGCTCCTTCCTCGCTGCCCACCCGGCGAGCCCCGCTGCCTGGCGCCAGGGGCGTCCCGCGGAGCTTTTCACGCGGATTTCTGCGGGAAGAGGATGCCGTCCCGCCGGGGGCGGCGGCGGACAGAGGGCTCGGGGTGAGGGGGGAGTTCCTGGCTGGGCGGCGGGGAGCAGGAGAAAAGCGCAGCCCTCCGTCAGGGCCAGGGGCACCGCTGGCTCCCTCGCCCCACTGAAACTATTTGTCTGCTGCAAATGGTATGGAAAGTAATTAAGGTCGGCGCATGTATGAAAATTATTGACAATGTGTAAAGTTAGAAATCTCATTTGATCGGAATGTAAACTTGGGCGGTGGAGAAGCCAGTCAAAAAGGTGCCGTGTGTTCAGATCTCGGGCCAAAGCGTGTTTGCCCTTATTCGCGGCTGTCAATGGGGTATGCAGGGCAGGATCGGGAGACGGGGGGGCTTTTCCTACAGCTTTGCAGAGACACGATGAATCCCTACAAGGGCTGCCGCTTTTTTTGCACTAGCTCTGCTGGCACTTGCGCGACCTTTACCGCTGAGAACCGAGGAGGATGTGAACGGGTGGAGGGTATCGGGTCCCACAGCCGTGTCTTTTGCAGCCTTCCCTCGGAGGTCTGCCCGAGCCCTGAGCCTGCCTCCTTCCCGGGAGCGCGGCAGAGCTTCCACCTGTCCTGAGCCGCCTGCTCTGCTGCCGCCGCCCGGCTGCCCGCACCGCGCCGGCACCTCTCCTCTCCTGTGATCTCGAAACATCCCGCTTCTTATTTTACCCCGCGCCTGTCACGTTTTATTTACACCGACAGAGGATGCTCGGAGACAAAAGAGTATTTTTTTTTTCTACGTCAAAGATGTTTTATATTTTTGGAAGGGTTGTGTTTCCTTTTAGAGAGGTGACCTATATCCTGACCGCTGTAGGGGGTTTATTTTGATGCTCCGGGAAGTTCAGTTGGAGCTGTGCAGAGATTGGAGGGGATAAAATCTTTAACATTGTCATCTGGTATAGGAAACGCAAAGTCTACGCACAAAAACACTCGGTGGAAGTACACCGGGGCTGACACAAAACCAGCGCTGTTACCACACGAGGAGCGTGTCCCTGTGCAGGTTTAGTCGCCGCGATGTCCGCTCAGCTCCAGCGGGCTGTTGAAACACCCTTGTTATTTGCAGGGCGGCCAGGTCCCCTCCATTAGTCGGAGCCCCTGCTTCACCCCGCATCTAGGTACGCCCCTTCTCTCGTGTCCCACCGTGCCGGGGCTGCTGGGAAAGCACAGAAGGGCGTGCGGGGCAGGTTGCCCCCTGGGGCCCGGCAGACCACGGGCGGTAGCTTCGGCACAGCTCCGCATCTTGGTGGAATTCGACTTGGCTGAACCCTGGGTTTAGGGAGCTCAAGCGGAGCGCGGGCACCTCAGACTTGCAGGGTGTGTGTCTGCCACGGCTCCCGGGCAGCGATGAGGCTGAGGTGGGATGCAGGTAGTCTTAGAGGAGGAGAGCTGGGGGATTAATAATGCAACAAAATCTTAGGCATAAGTATCCCCCAGAAAGTCTAAACTCTGAGAAACTCTTTTGCAGCCCGCTGAAGAGACCAAATGCCTGTGAAAGCAGGACCTGTCCGGAGGGGGAGGATGGGGTGGGCGGCAGGGGGCGGATATTTCTCGTCCCCGGTGTTCAATGCTCGCACTTCCCCTCCGCGGGGTCCTCCGGCCCTTGAGGCCCGCGGAGTCCCTCTCCCTGCGGGACGCCCCCGGGAGCCAGGGTCCTGCGGGTCCAGCGTGGGAGAGTTGAGTAGAGACTCTTCTCCCACCTGCTGAGGCCGATTTTCCCCTGGAACACACTTCCCTAAAGGCAAATAGATTCTCCTCTTCGGCTGGCTTCTCGCCCAAACTTTGTTTTCCGCCTGGTCTTTCTCGCCGTCCTCGGGCACTGAACAAAGCTGCCCCGGCCCTGAGAGTTGTGTAGCAGGGAGGAAAAGGGAAAGGTGCGGCCCTGAGGTTTTACCATCACCACATTCGTGTAGGTGTCCAGTGCTCAGCTTTCTTCCATGTTCAGACACTGGTGAAAAATTTCTTAAGGTATTTTCACGGAAAGCCAGCCAAACCCACTTGGCGATACCCCAGGTGATCCCCTGTAAAATGCTACGAGAGGTGTCCGCTCTGTATGAGGAGAGTGTCTGGCGATGCTTTTGGAATCAGGCTGTTTTTTGGGGGGCCTTTTCCCACATGGGAAAACGCAGTGCATTTGCGCTGAATATCCTTGTCTGCCCTTGAGATGGGAGGTGTCTCAACCCCTCGGATTGTCATGATCATCTCTCCTTTTCCTCTGCTTCGGGAAGGGAGGGAGAGACCCACTCTTCGACAGGAGCTGGGAAGAAGGGTCCTAATGGCAGCCTTCAGGGAGATGGCTATAAAAAGAGTCACGCCTGCTGCCCATTGCGTATGCAAAGAAAAAGAAGGAAGGGGGGGCTTTAAAACAAAAAAAACAAAAAAAAAACCAACAAAAAAAAAAGCGGAAAAACCTCTCTAAACAAACATCGGGATCGCACGGCTACTGCCAGAGGTCCCGAGATGTCAAGAGGTCCCGGGAGCAGCACAAAGGACGGGACAAGACCGCTGAGAGTCCCTTCCCATCCTGGCCTTTCTGCTCCCTCCGCCGCGGTGGGATTGCCCCCCTCCACACCCTCCAGGTGGTCGTCCCGGGCCGCCGGGGCCGGGAATTGGGCGCTGCACTGCGGCCGCGAGGCTCCTTCCAGCTCGTTAAAATGCCCGCATGCCCCTCATGCGGAAAGGGATCTCTGTCAGTCGCTGTAGATCGAGATCTAAATCCAGGCACCCTGAAACTGACAGTTGGAGGAAAATCCTCCAGGGCTTAAGGAAACGCACTTTTACAATACTGGAGGGATTTGTTTAAGTTTCAGTCTCGGCTTTAATTGAAAAAACGCTTCTCATCTGCAGAACCTCAGAGGAGAGGAAAGAGCCTGAAGCACGCAGTTAAAAAAGGGAGGAAAAGAACAGAAAAAGAACAAAAAGTGAGGGGGGAGGAAGGACTCCAACATAACTGTAAACATTTATCTTTCATATTTGTCTTCCATTTTCTTAACTGGTTTAGTCTAACTTATTTCATTTAACTCACGAAGTAGAGGGGACTGTGTTATGAACATGAAACTGAAACCGCAATAATGAAGAGATTTCCTAGAATAAAAACTATGATTATACAACAACATCTGAGTAACCAAATCTGCCAAAAAGTTTAATTTCCGTATACTTTGGTAAAACAAACCAGTTGTGCTCCGAAACTAGGATCAGCTCAGAAATGGATACACCAACCAAAATAAACATCTCCACAAAACAGCAAATGCACTTCTGTTTAATCACAGGCAATTTAAATCATCTTTTTAAAGGATCAGGATCATGTCTTGAAGATTTTTTAACGCTGTGTTTTAAACAAGTATCTGCTGCGAAGAAGAGGACGTTGCTAACAGGTCGAAGATTTAATGCGTTAGCCCCGATTCCCGTATCAGAGCTGTGTCAAGCCAGGATTGAAGCAGCACACGGCTCTGCCACCGGGCTGCCTTTCCCGGCTTTGCTTCACTGTCCGTCCTGTCTCGCACCGCCGAGAAACCAATGACACCCCGCTACATCGTCACATCTTGTGTTGGGAGTAAACGATTTTTCCCGCTCGACTAAAAGTAATGATCAAAACCAACAGTCTGAATCGGGGGCAGGTTAGAGTGATTTACAGGCAACGATCCTCTCCCTTGTCTTTAATTCCTTTGGTCTCCTGAAGATCGCAGAGATTGGACTCGTCATCCGAAAATGACATTTAGACAGACATCCCACCGAGGAAGGTGAAAAAGCACCCCCACTCGTCGACCTAGAGCAAGGAAAGATGTTTATATATCAAACCACAGATATTAAAAAAAAAAAAAGGGCAGAATAGGTCGTTACAACGACATTAGGAATCGCACATCGGCCTCCCTGCCTTTCTAGGGAGCAACAGAAAAAATATGAGATAGATAGATAGATAGATTTCAATTTTTTTTTTTTTTAATTATGGGAACAATTTAAATCGATGCCTCAGGAAAGGTAAACATAGTCTATGGACGGAGCGATTATTATTTCTATTAAAAATGTGTCGTAAACATTGCCGGGCTTGGTAGTGTTTTTCTTAACTTATCCTCTGATACAATCAAGCCATTTTCGGACACATTCCCATGTATGTAGCAGTGGTGATCTGGAGGAAGCTGTCGACGCCTGTTCAGTTAATTTAGGTTTTCTTTGTCTAATTACTGTGGAGCTTAGGGAAAAGGAGCTGGGCTCAGGGCAGTAAACTGACACTTGGGCTCTGTGTGTGGTATCCAGGCAGAGTTTGATGGAAAAAGCCTGCTTCCACTCAACTGCAGGTCACTGTCTGGGACCAGCCCCACCCCCTCCCTGCCCGTACCCACCAGCGAGCTCTCAGCACGGAGCTGCACTGGAGACAGACGGACACACAGACACACACAGAGCACTGCAGGCACGCCACTGACACGGCGTCCCGCTCTGCCCGCTTCCTTCCCACCCCCGTGCCTCTGCTCCAGCATCCCTATCTGCTCTGCCTTTTGTGCTGCCGTCCTCCTTGCGTCTCCAATTTGATTCTGGAGCCTCCTTCATCATTCTTGAGCAGGCCCGTGCCTCCGCCGGCCCTCTCTCCTCCCTGCCCTCTCCGGTGCCCCGTTTCCTCCGGCAAACGGTGTTTGCCAGAACGCAGAACCCCGTTGCAGCGGGGGAACGTCCCCTGGGCGTGAAAGGAGGGAGCATCCCTGGTCCTCGGACTCTACCCCTTCTGCTTTATAAAATGAATGACATTTTATGGGGCCATGGGAGGCGGCGAGGGGTAGCGAAAATTCTTAGAAAACAGATACCTTGCAGACTTGAGGAGCAGTAAACACTGCTGCCTCGGGCTCCGCAGGGTGGGTTACTCCCTCACACGCGTCTACGCCCGCACCCGAGCGCATCAGAGCCCGTGTGTCCCCGGGCGCTCCGGCGGAGCTCAGGGCTGGCAGCCGCTCGCCTCGCCCCGGGGCCGTGTCGGGAGCAGAGGGCAAAGCCGTGCCTGTGGGGCCGAGGGAACCCCGAGAATGCAGGTTAGTCAGGCAGCGGGAGCTAGCCGGGGATGGTGCAGCAGCAGCAGCAGCAGCAGAAGCAGAAGCAGCTGCCGCAGCAGCAGCGCCTCTTGCCCAGATGACGGGTGGACAGAGGCCAGCTGGAAAAGGGGTGGTCTCTTTCTTCCCCCTCTCGCTCCCCCTCTCCCTCTCTCTATCTCTGCTGATTTCTCGGCCGGATTTAGGGGGGGTCTGCGGGCAAAGAGAAAAAATAATAGCAAGATTGAAGGAACTGATAGGCGATGGCGTTGTGCCTTTTGCGCAAAAAAAAAAAAAAAAAAAGTATATATGAAAGAGTAACAGTGCGGAAGAGATTGGGGGGCGGGGGGCAGGCTCTTGCGCTTCCTCTCCTTGCCGGATTAGGCAGCGGGATGGTCCCCAGGTGGGGGGCAGAGGAGGAAGCGGAGCGGCGCTGAGCGGACCCTCAGCGGGCGCCGCAGCGCAGGGAGGGAGGGGGCCGGACCAGGGCCGGGGCCGGGGCCGGGGCTGGGCCGGTCCATCCCGCCCAGTGCCTGGCTCCGGCGGAAAGCAGAGGAGCCATTGCGCAAGGGACCGTGGGGAGGGATGCGCAGGGCGCTGCCGCCTCCCCACCGCCGCCCGCCGCGCTGAGGAGGTGCCCGGAGGACAGCGGCTCCCACCGCCCCCCCGCTCTCCCCCTTCAGGGCACCCCCCGCCCCGGTACCCACCCCGCCCGGCTCCCCCCCTTCCCTCCCAGCCTCACCCCACCCTGCCCCATTCCCCTCCCTCCGCCAGATGACCACCGAGAGCGGGCAGCAGCGGCTGGAGCCCCCCGTCCCTCTCCGCTCCTGCAGCCCGGCTCCCGGAGCTCTCCAGATGAGCCGGCCGCCCTCCTCCGCCCTGGAGACCTCCACCTCCTCTTCCTCCACCTCCACCTCCTCCTCCTCCTCCTCGGCGGCGGCGGCGTCCTCCAAGAGCAAGAAGGCCAGCTCGGGGCTGCGGCGGCCCGAGAAGCCCCCCTACTCCTACATCGCCCTCATCGTCATGGCCATCCAGAGCTCGCCCTCCAAGCGCCTAACCCTCAGCGAGATCTACCAGTTCCTGCAGGCCCGCTTCCCCTTCTTTCGCGGCTCCTATCAGGGCTGGAAGAACTCCGTGCGCCACAACCTCTCTCTCAACGAGTGTTTCATCAAGCTGCCCAAGGGCCTGGGCCGCCCGGGCAAGGGCCACTACTGGACCATCGACCCGGCCAGCGAGTTCATGTTCGAGGAGGGCTCCTTCCGACGGCGGCCCCGCGGCTTCAGGAGGAAATGCCAGGCGCTGAAGCCCATGTACCGCATGATGAACGGGCTGGGCTTCGGCGCCTCCATCCTCCCGCAGGGCTTCGACTTCCAGGCGCCCCCCGCCTCCCTCGCCTGCCACTCCAACGGCTACAACCTCGACATGATGCCCAACGCTATGGCCAGCGGCTACGAGGGACTCAGCGGCGGCCACCACGTCCCACACATGTCTCCCAACCCCGGCTCGACCTACATGGCCAGCTGCCCGGTGACTGCCAACGGGGACTACGGCCCCGACAGCAGCAGCAGCCCCGTGCCCTCGTCGCCGGCCATGGCGAGCGCCATCGAGTGCCACTCGCCCTACACGAGCCCTTCGGCTCACTGGACAGCCTCGGGGCCCTCGCCCTACATAAAGCAGCAGGGCCTCCCCGCCGCCAACGCCGCCTCCTCCGGCATCCACTCCAGCGTGCCCTCCTACTCCCTGGAGCAGGGATACCTGCACCAGAGCCCCCGCGACGACCTCTCAGGTAGGGGCGCGGAGGGGCGGCGGGGGCGGCGGGGAAAGCGGCGCCGGAGGGGGTTTTCTCCGGCGACAAAAATTTCGCGCGGGGAACCTCGGACCACCACAGTGTCGGAAAAAAAGAGGTGCATTGTTTGCGAGAGGGAAAAAATACGCGTGGGTTGGAGCTGTTGTGTTTGGGGACAAGGGGAGCTGTTTGACGGGGGCGGCTGTGGGCACGGCTGCGAGCATCCCTCCTGCTTGCCCAGTGCCAAGAAGGAGCACTCCGAGGAAAGCCCGGCTTCGTCCAGGCTCCGTCCTGGTTCGCGCGTCCCCCTCCCGGTACCGGCGACATGTGCGCGGCGAGGGCAGCGGGGCTGAACCCCTCCGCCCCGTGCTGCGGCTTCACTTGGCGGGGAACGCCGCCGGGCATCGCCGCCGCCTCGGTAAACCGCGCTCCGCGGAGACGCGCCGCGGGAGTAATCAAATAAAGGCGTCAAGTATTATCCTCTAAACCATACCGGAGGGGGGGGAGGGGAAGGGGAATTAAAAAGAAAATAAAAACCCTCTAACACCAAACCACCCCCTTATCTTAAAAAAATGCTAGAAAGATTAAAGCGGATCGAGTATATTTCTGCGACCGGAGGGAAAGAGTCGCTGTCTCCCACCCCCTCAGCTCCTCCCCGGCCGGTGATTACAGACAATGTCTGCTCAGAAAAATCCGAGCACAAAAATGGGTAAAAGATGTTGGGCTCTTACGGGGAATTTTTCCAAATAGCCCTTTTAAACGTGGGTCCCAGAGGTTAAGCAAACAAAGACAGTCTGGGCTGGACCACACCGAAGAGGATTTTAGCCTGACTTAACCCCTATGAGAGCGGGGTCTTGTTCAATTTTATGGGAATTTCAACAAGTAACAAATACAGGCGACCCTCAGCTCTGGGTCCCCTCCCGCCCCCTCCCTGGGCGCCTGTCAATCATTCTCCTGTCCTGCGAGCGCCGCAGCCTGCCCCGGCCTCCCCACAACCCGCTGTGGCCGTGGGGAGGGCAGCCACCATGCAAGTCGCTTTGCCATCATCCCAGAAGGGACGTGGGCTGTCAGGGGAGAACAAGCACTGACAAACTTTCCTCCATTAAAAACAAAAGCCCCAAAGGCCTAAATAGCCTTGACGTGCCTTCCGGGGAGAAGTGGCTGCAAAGAGGGTCGCTGTCTCCCCGGCGTTTCGGCACAGGGGAGAGAGCGGACGAGATGCGTCCCCAGCTGGGCTCTTCTGTGCCCACAGGGCTCTGCTGCTGAGGTTTAAAGCAACTTTTCGGAGCTATAGGACGTCCTTCCACGTGCTTTTTAGAGCCAGGGCCAGAGGCTGGCGAGTTCACAAGGGCATCCCCCGCCGAACTACGTACCTTCTCCGTTAGGAATTTCTGCTTTGGTTTGTTGTTTTTGCTTGGATTTTTGTTTTCTTTTCTTTTTCTTTCTTTGGATCTTTTCTTCCTCTGTTTGTTTTACTATTTGCGGCCGCGCAGTCCGCCACGCAGGGCCCATGGGGCCACGCGCGGTGCAGGAGTGGGACTGGCCCGGGGAGCGGGGCTGGGAGGCAGCTGCCCTCTCCTCCTGCCAGACACCTGAGGTAAGAAAGCTGATTCCTGGGAGAGATATTTTCATCCAGAAACAGCCCAAGAATACCTCCACAAAACAAAAAGCAGAAGGAGAGAGAGCAAGAGTTCTGGTCCTCCCGGAGTCCCACTGCGGTTTTCGAGGCTGGGGCGGTTTAAATCCGAATTGTTTCTGTTCAGGGACTGATACAGACGCACACAGACCGCTGGACTCTGTCTTAATGCCACGAGCGTCCTTTTCCAGCAGCTCAGATTTAATGCCATCGCTTAGCAAAACGGTGTTTCTCCGCTTATTTTCTACAGTTTCAGTATCTGGGCCCAAGACTTTAGCGCAAGCCATACCCAGTCTTCGAATAACTGAACAAAAAATCAAGCCAAATTCTTTATTTTATTTTTATTTTATTAATGGATCCAATCCTTATTTGTGCATGATATGTAAAATCTCTATGGTATAAATATTTCAGAAGAGTAAAAGGAGGTGGGAAAAAAGGATCCAAGCTTTTTTATTTGTACTTGTAATCAGCAATAATCTTTTTCCTACTGTCCCCGCAAAAGCAGCAGCAAGTGAAATTCGCCTGTCCCTTTCTCTTAGTTAAATGCAAAGCAAATTCTGTGGCAATCGTTGTTGATCGGTCAATAATTCTCTACCCATGGCAGCGTCAGGGAGGACTTAAAACCGTGAATTTACATCAGACCCAAGAATAAGAGAGGTAAAAATTGGAAACAGGAGGCTTGGTTCTGCTAAAAGGATTTTGAAGCTGGGGGGCAGGGGGAGCCGGATTTTTTTCGCAGACTATTAAATCCTGCTAAATGATTGAATCAGGATTGTAATAAAGTGCCCCAGTTTATGGCGAGCATACCAGCAGGGTTATTAGAAAGCCGAGGAAATCCAGCGAAATAATCACTTTTATAAAGTGAGCTCTGCGGGGTGAAGGAGGGGACAATGCCGGAGGAGAACGGGCGGTGCGCGCCGCCGGCCGACGCCGCCAAAGGGTTCGGCTCCGCCATCCTGAGGAAAACCGGGGACGTTTCCCTCCTGTTTTTTTTCCCCCCTACACCCTCACTCTCCTGCTCTTTCTTTTAATGTTTTGGGTTTTTGGGGTTTTGTTTTGGGGGTTTGTTGGGGTTTTTTTTGGTTTTTTTTTTTTTTTTTTTTGGTTTTGGTTTTTTTCTCCTCGACTTTTATTTTTTTTTTCCCTTGACCATCGGTCATATTTGACAGGATTCCGCTAGCCGAGTTTGACATCCACACGCCAAACAAAAACCCTCCCTGGCTCTACCCTGCGGGCCTTGCTCGGGCAATGCTCCCCTCCCTGCCGGATCCAGTAGGAGCCCTGGCAAACCAAAGATTCCAGCACGGTCCTACGGCTCGGTGTTGGGGGTGGGGTGACATCTCCCATGCAGCTCCCGAAAGGCTGCCTTAGGCTGTGGGAAATTACAATGGGAATTTGCAAGTTCATTTACATGTCGGTGCCACGGATGTACTTGGCTTGTTGTTGTTGATGAACCGTAGGGTGTATCTTATGTTTATGAAAGCATACACGCGAAAACGCGTGAACGCTCTTACACGCGCACACATAAATAAATACATACTGTATCAACACACAAATGCATCCTGACTGGAATTCAACCTGCAGCCTCTCAAGTCAGAAGCAAAATCCTCCCAAGAACGGGATAGGGAGCGGGAAGAGCGAGGAAAGATGGGAATCGGGTTCAAAAGGCTGTGGTGCACGCAGGAAAACACGCAAGTGGAATCGTCTCCACTTTCTCTCACACACAAGCACAAAACACGCACTCCCTCATCTACCCCCCACGCAGAGGCTGAACTACCCCTCCACGCTGAAAAATACCCAGGCAGAGGGCAGGCAGACAGCAATGCGTGTCCATCCACCCAGGAGGAATGCCCAGAGATGTCTGCGAGCCTGGGATGCGACCGGGCACGTGTCTGTGGGCATCCACCCCCGCACGCCTTCCTCTCTTCAGCCTGCGTGCCGCACGGCTGGGTAGTCTAGAACCTCCCTGCAGAGCAGGCTCGGGGGCTCGTACGAGCGCTGGTGTAGCTCCGAGCCGAACTGCAGGCGATGAGGGGCTCCGGGGAATCCACTTCCCCTCCTCGCTCGAGGCAATGGAACCCCCGGTCTCCCTGCCCTGCAGCAGGTCAGGCTCTGGGGAAGGGTCCAAGTCCTCTGCCAGGAAAGCCAAAGAGGAGTTACCAAACCTTGCAGGGGGAGCAGAGACCGGGGATGAGGGAGCGGTGTGCCAGCTCTGTGCAGGCAGCCTCACTTCCCTGCGGGTGAGGGAGGAAGGACTGCTCCACCCGGGAAAAGCTCTTCGACTTCTGAGCAGCTCTTGTTATTTCCTTCTCTTGCAGTGGGACTGCCTCGCTACCAGCATCATCCCTCCCCGGTGTGTGACAGGAAAGATTTTGTCCTCAATTTTAATGGCATTTCTTCGTTTCACCCGTCCGCTAGTGGATCTTACTACCACCATCACCACCACCAAAGCGTCTGTCAAGACATCAAGCCCTGCGTGATGTGAAGGCTGCGCCCCAACAGAGACAATCAGGTGTCCCTGAACAGAGCCGAGGTGTAGACGGACCCACGCAGATTAAATATAACGTGCACTCTGATAGCATTGATAGTACACGAGTCACTTAGCAAATGTGCCTAAGGAAGCAGTGTTTTCGGTCCCACTCCACCCCCTGAAGGACACGTACAGCCGATATAATGCTCCAAAGGTCTTACTAAAAGAAAAATGCCTTGCGTGATGTTTTGGGTTAGGGGGCACGTAAGCGTCCTTATGCCAAGTCTGACCACCTTAATCATAAACCGGCTTCCTGCGATCTCCTAAAGAACCGAGCTTTGGGAAAGGGAGCAATTCGACATATTTTTGTGTGAGAAAGTGTCTTTGCATAAGAAAAATAAATGTCTCCGCACCTGCGAGGACTCCCCATTCTGTTACTGCGCTAGCGGGAAATGTATTTTTTCATTGTGTTCTCTCCCCGAGCCCCACCAAGGACACTTTGTATGGACTTCAGCACCGAGCAATTGATATTATTAAAACAGTATTGTTTAGCCCTTTCGTGTATAGACTGTAAGAAAAGTTCAATTTTTTCCAGTATTGCAGCAATACAACGTTTTGTTTTTTATTTTTACAAAAGTTGTTTTCTACCACAATATTTTTTAAAAAACTATTTTAAATAAATCTCGTGTATACTCACACACTATTGCTTTAAAAGGAGAATATATTTGCACTTATGTATACTTTTTACAGTTTGCCAAAATATTTTGATGTAAAAATTTTTTTCCCAATAAAATGTATATAAACGACATTCACTTGACAGGCAAGCCACTTATTGTCATTTGGCTCCTTCTGAGAAAACTCTTCCACCCCAGAATCCGGGAGAGTTAAAGATGCAACCCCAAATCCTCCAGTCACTGCAGGCGGAGGAGGAGAGAGAGAGATTGACCTGAGGAGGCCGGTGCCATGCTCCCTGGTCTGCACCTCCCGCCGTCACTCACTTCCCACCCTGTTTTCCACTGCTGCTGTACAGACTTTGAAATAACCGAGGTAGAGGACACAAAAGCAGGAGGGTCAAGACTGCCTGATCGTCTCTTGGAGGGCGCCTCGAGGTCTGAAACATCCCCGCTCTTTAGGGATGCGTCTGGGTTTCCCCGTGCCCCCTTTCCCCATAGCCGCCTCGGAGTCCATTTGTGCCCCGATGGGACTTTTCCAGGTGTGGGGGCAGGAGCCCCTGTGCAATGCGGGCTTGGGCCCCAAAGGGCTTGTCACAGGGGGGGGCAGCGACAAAACCGTGGCTTAATAAGGTCTAGGGCAAGCATTGACCAAGGTGGGGGTAGCGAACCGGGCCGAAGAGGAGAAAAAGAGAAAAAAAAAAAGTACAAAATAAACCAAAAAAAGGGTCCCCGACGCACCCCAAGCAAAGACACCCATGTCCCCACGGTGCCGCCGTGCCCCGTGGATGGCGAGCGGCCAAGAGTCGGAGCCAGGCGCCAGGAGCTGCTCGTCTGTGCATCCTGCAGAGCCCGGGGCTGAGCCAGCCCCACGGCCGGGGATGATCTCCGAACCCACCCCGAAGGGCCCAGCCCGGCCCGGGGAAGCTCGGCACGGCCAGCACACCCCGCGCAGCCCGTCCCGTCGGACGGGGACACAGAATCGTCCCCATAACTCAACGCGCACCGACGTCCGACCCTGCCCGGCCCCGCGCCCGAGCGCTGAAAAAGGGGAGAGAGTTTCAGCAGAATGTTCTGTGCATGTGTGCACACATATAAGTGTATATATATATATATATATATATATATATATATATATATATTCGTGCACTCACCACCCACCCACCCATATATATATAATATCTATGTAATTATACATAGACATAAAACTCTTCATCTTTAAAATACATATTTATGCTCAGACATGCCCTTTTCTTCCCTGAGCTTCTCAGGGCCTGTGATAAATTATAAAGTCAGTTTCAGAGTTTGCTCCGACCACAGTGCTGTGTTTACATTCTTTCCGAGGCAAGCCTGCATGGTCGTAATTTATATCCTAAACACTTGAACGTAACTTGTTTACACAGGAATGACAGGACCTCAAAGAGAAAAAAACTGCCTTTCCCTGCCGGCGGCCGGGCGCGGGGCGCCAGTGCCCTCCAGCGGCCCCGGCCCGCAAAGCGCCGGGCTCCGGCGGCTCCGCGCTGTGCTGTCACAGAGAATCATCTTCTAATTATTATTATTTTTTCCCCCACCTTCTGAGTGCTGTTATATACCATAAGATGTGAGTACTGCTCCCGCTGGCTGGTCTCCTAAGAAAGGGGAAGGATTTGCTAGGGCATCCTTCAAATTTGGACTTCTGTGCTCTGCCTTGGTGATATAGGACTATTAAGGTTCCCTCTTCCCCGTTAAAGGCTCTCAAACAAAGGACGTTTCAGAAGCAGTACTCTTCATCAGTATGTTTCTGGGTGCTGCCAGTAAAACGAGCTCAAACTCTTTCTTCTGAATTTAAAGGTGACTGAAATGACAGAGAGGAAAAAAACGGGCAGATTTTTAAGTTAATTTGATCTGATTTTGTTTTGATATTTGATTTTATTGCAGTACCTTCTACCCTAGGAATTCAGCCCTTGTTTAGTCTAAAGAACTCCAGTGGCCGCAGAGCCAGTGAGAGTCATGACCAAGAGCTATGCCACTGTGAGGACAAGGTACTTACATTTTACCCATACATCCTTTAACATTTGTTAATAGCCACTGAACATACTCAAATACTTCACGTTTCAGAAAAAGAAATTCTCTGTTAGAGATCCATCACACTGAGACTTCTAATAAGAGCAGCAGTGACACAGTACTCATCTCTGAGACTTGTGGGGACTTAAAGTGCCAGAGAAAGTATCAGAGAAAGTTGAAATTTCTAGCATTAGAACAAAACCTGAAACCTAGATGTGTATATTTAATCTCAGCATTGTGAAAGAGTCCAGGAAGGCAGTCTCAAAACTGAGCATGCATTTGCTAGTCAGTCTGTAAGGAAGCCTGTAGCAGCTATGCTAAAGTGAGCACGAGTGGGTATAAAACAGCTCTGTTACTGCTCTTTTCTTTGACAATAATCTATTATCTTCCTCTTTTTCTCTTAATTCTTTGCCTGCTAACATGTCCCTGACTACTTTGTTCCCTATGTTTTGATTGTAAGAAGCCTAAGCGATACTTTTTTTCCCCTTTAGCGGTGTTATAACCCAGGCAGCACCCAACAGCAGTCTCACATGTCTGCTGTGTCTGAAAATAAAGTCACTGATGACTTTCAGCCTAGGACTTCAGCCCTCACAGTGGCTTTTTCCTTTCAGGTGGGCTCAAGGGAAGATGTGAGCAGAGAACTTCTAGGTACACCTCTGGTCTATCCTAGTGAACAGCTTGTGTATCCAGAAAGCTACATGAGCTTTTCCAACCAGATCCGTCAGTCTAATGCATTAGTAATGCAAACCGTGCCTCCCTAATGACCCCGGACCGCCACAGCTACAAGAAAGCTACAACTAAATTACAAATAGTTAGTCATCTAGACTGATGGCATAGCTCACATTTGGTGAGGTGCTGAGGTAAATGGATTGAACATAGACTAATCCAAACATTTCCATTATTAGAACACGCTAGGCAGAGTCTCCGTGGGATGGGAATGAAATCACGCTGGAGCGCCTCAAACAGTTTGCGTGTGATCCACTATAATCTTACATATATATTTTCTCCATTCTCTGGTTTCATCACAGTCTTACTGCCTCAGTGGAGGGATTTTGCTTGTGAGGGTGTTTATATTACACAGAAAAAAACCCACTCAACCACTTGAAAGCTGGGATCATTTGAGCAATCATTTTAACTTCAGCAAAATTAGCCAAATGCTGAGATATCTTATGTGAGATGTTGAATTTCTAGCTGGTAGTCGACCAAAGCATTCTTTAAAACAATAACTTTATCAATCCCATTAAATCTTCTTGCCCATTATTCTACTAAGGCCAAGAACAGATGAACATCTTGCTGTGTTTTGGCTCAGCTGGCAAAATACCTTCAGCCAACACAATATTTTCAGTTTAGTGTGAGAGTTTTAGCCTGCTTTGGAGGCAAAGAAAAGCAAAGATTTTTTTTAATTCAGTAACAATAAGTCTGATTTTATTGAACTAGAAAGATTTGCTCATAACATATACATGAGGTAATATTTAAATAAGACCATTTGGTAAAATGCTAGGTATGTCACTTAGGCCCCGAGAACGCAAGGTGCTGTTTTCAATTATAATTTTAATATACCTGAGCACGTGTGTACTCCCATTAAAGTCAATGGGATTATGCAGATGCTTAGAGTTAAAAGTGCTTTGCTGAAGAAGGATGATGGGACTAGAATTAAACACTACAGGTTCCTCCTATGTACTGCAGCTGAGGTCTGTATAAGAAAAGGAGTAGAATATACCTGATTCATATACAGGATGAAAATTAATTCAAAACATACTCCAGCTTTGAATAGAGATGTATTCTACAAAACCTGCTGGCATTAATCTGCATGAAATACTGCCTTGGCTAATAAGAACACCCGGGCTTTATTTATATATTGAGCCATTTGATAGATATAAATGAAGAAAGAGGTAAATAGAAGCCAACATATTTTTGAATAAAAGCCCAGAGGTTCTTTCAGAGTTCAATGATCTTTGTGTCTAGATTATAAAGAATTCAGAGCAGCTTCATGTGACTTGCCAACTACTGAATAGAGCTCCAAAACATCTGTAATATTAAACAACTTCAAGCCTCCTTTTTATGCTTGTTTTCATCCAGCAGTGATTTATAGAAATCTATTGGCTTTCTCCACTGGTCTTTTCTAAAAAGAAATATGCAGGGAGGAGGAGGAGGTTTTAAAATATGTTGGGACACAGCTACCAAACTGCAGCTGGAAATTAGAGATATTTTAATAGTGGATTTAGATTTATTTAGGAGCTTGTGGAGAAATGCTAACTGCATTGCATCAATTATTTTAAGCATTGCAAAATGAATTTGTGGTGATGTGCTAAGTATCACTGAGTTCACAGGTAATTTGATGTTTTTAGGGTAATTCAAAGAGACTATGCTGCTTTTGAAGAACAGGATTTCTTGGACTGGATCCCCACTGGCAACATTTTCCTTGCAGGAGAGCTGCAGCCCATTAATTCTTACTGTCCAAATATAGGTAGCATTAGTTTAAATTAGAAGTTTTATAACTGATTTAGTTGAGCTACTGAAATCCCTTATGTACACAATCTTATCTCATTTTCAGAGATCCTCTTTGGATTGGTTTATACCTGTCCCGATTAACATATACCAAACACATTTTACTTGATGAAAAATCTCTCTAACTAGTTTAAAATTGTTCTTTGAGACAGTGCCTCATGCACAACAATTTTCTGATATGATGAAAAGTGTGATTTAGTTCAAACTGCATAACTGGTGTTTATGGGCACTCCATTACTCTAATCCCTCGTTTAGACATGTACAGCTGCAAGCTCTGCAAGCTGCGCCAGTACGACCAACTTTAAAGTGATATCAGCTCCCCAAAGCTGATTGAAACTAAACAAGGCAGTGACTGTGACTAGGGATCCTTGTGTTAAAGGGCTGCAGCTTTTCCCTGTGAAATAGCTGAATGTTAGACACTGGATCTAAAGCATGATCAATACTCTAAGTTTCTGGACAATCTTATTTGTGGAATCAAGACCTTAAAATCAAGCCTTGAGCTTTCTTGAATTCATAGTTTTGGGGCTGTTTTTTGGGGGGGGAGTTGTTTTGTTTTTTTTAATCTGGATGTTACCTTGCCAGAGATTTGTTGACCACTGGTGGCTTCCAGAGCATTTTCTGGTGGCTTAGAGAAAGTTATTTGGTTATAGGATGGTGCTTCTCATCCTTTGTTCTGGAGTGAATATGAACAAATGGCAAGGGGAAGATGCAGTGAAGATTAGCGTCAGCAACAGGAATCACTCTTCTTTAAAAAAGAAATAAAGCGCTTTCAAGGCTCGAATTAAAGACAAGTTAAAATTGCAGAACACAGAAATATTTCTGGGTTCTTCCCGGCACTTGTCTTTCGGCACACAGTCTCTTAATGCCTGATGGTCTCGTGGCCATTAATGAAGGGAAAGCAGAGCTGTTCACCCGAGAGGAAAAAGGAGCATCAGAAAAGTTCTGAAGGAGTATACTTTGATTCCAGGTGACTTAACTGGCAGAGCCATGATAGAGAGGGTGAAGATTCCAGGGAGAGATATTATCAAGTTGGGATAATCATCAATAAAAAAGGTTCAAAAATGGGAGCAACAGCTGCAGCCACAATGGGAAGATCCACTATGTCATAATGAAAGACAGAATTATTAGGTCCCTTGAAAATGGATATCAAGTTCTACTCCTCATAGCATGCACCAAATGCCGCTTTCTTTGCAGTGTACCCCCTTTTCCTTTCTGAAGCAGAAACAAAGTTGCATTGGGAAGTAGGAGCACTTCAATACCTCAGTATATTGGTTTTGCTTAGTGTGAGGCAGCAAGGAGGAGTGCACAGGAAAAAAGCAATAGCTTGAGCTAAGTGACCTCCAGTAAACAAACATAAGCTTGTTCTAGGGCAGCAGGGGAGCAGGGGGTAGGAGGATTCTGGCTTGACTACCCATTGAAGGTGTCCAAAGCAGTCTGAACAAGCACAATCAGAGTGCAGGACTCAGCCAGCTTGCTCAGCAGGCTCAGAGGCTCTGTCAATAAAGCAGTAGAAACTGTTTGGTGAAGCCTATCTTAAGCACAGGCACATGTGAAGCAGTCCAGCCTTGCTCAAGATTCCATCAGTTGGCAGTATGGAGAAACATGCAGAGATGGTAGTTCTTAAAATTTCTTTTCTAAAAGCATTATTTCTTCCACGGAAATCAACCAACAGTCTGAATTTCAGAAGACTACTTTATCCGTGGATATGTGCCCTATCAGTCTTTCTCAAAGATGGCACATGCTGAGCCCTGCCAGCATCCTGGAACAGCAACTGGCACACTGCAGCCCACTGCAGACAGTGGAGCCTGACCTGGCACCCAAGAGAAGGAAGGACCACAGCTCTGTGCTTGCCTTCAACAAGACCATAATGAGGACGAGGATGGGTCTCAGCTGGAGCATTTAGGTCTGATGTCAGTGTGTTTGTGATGGCAACAAGTGAATATCCAGGAAGGTAGTGACAGCAGCAAGAGTCTAATCTTTTGCTATCCCCTTTCACCTTTCTATGACTGTTGATTACCCCAGAAGATTTCTATATCTGCCAAATGAGCTTTATTTCAATCCTGGGACACAAACCTTTCCCCATACTGCTTCAGAAAATGGCCTTTGTTACCAAAACCATGGGGTAAGAAATGGCTGTGAGTGATTCATACTGTTCTAATATTATAAAACCTGATATTCAAACCTCTGCAAGCCCTTGACATTTCCTCTGCTTTTTCCCACTGATTTCCTCCTATTTGTTACTGATGAATTGCTTGCACTGCCGTCCTACTACAGGATCAGGGTTTTATGATACCCCTTAGTAAAAGAAAAGACATCTACATGTACTTGTTTCCCAAATGTGAAGAACCAGGTTTCCCAAAACTTTACTTTTTTTTACTGTTGCCTGCTGATTCTGAATTCTGAGTCTCTAAGTTCCCACCTGTGAAAGGAAATTTTCTCTAGCTCAGTTTCTGAAGGAAGGGGTCAAGAGAGAAAATAGCCAGAACATGAGGGCAGACTCAGCATATCAGACCCACAGGAGATGTAGGGAGGAGCAAGAGAAGGACAAACATGGGATTTAGCCCAGCAGAAGTGGCTAGGTCTTCTACTAGCCAGTACTGTGTTTGGTTAGATCCTTCTTGGCCCCATCCTTTAGACTTGGAGGAAAAAGTGATCAAAATTCCATATTCTCACTGAGTAGGAGAGTATCTACTGTAAGCAGCTGACATTTGTCTGTTCCAAGAGAGTTCTGTCCACCTTTTCAACTACCACTGGTTGGGTTGGCTGCCTCATATATCTAAGAGAAGTACAGAAATACAGACATCTGAGTAGTTTCCACCTGCCCATAGTTGTTTCTGGCTTTAAGTACCCACAGGGTCCCCAGGCAGGAGCCTCACTCCAAGGGTGAGAAACAGAAAACAGATGGTCATATGAAACAGACCATCCCATCTAGGGGCATTTCAGGACATATTAATTAGCCAGGAGCATGAACCACAACAAAACATGGCGTTCCTTCTATATGGAAAAGCCTTTGATGGTTGGCTAGTAATGGCTAAAAATGAGGCAAATCCATAGTCCAGATAGGCTATAAGTATGCCAAAAAGACCCATGTGCTGGCAAACATGCTATTCAGCTTGTTCATTTCCTGTATGCTGTTTGAAGCAGCCAGAGCCCTTTCTCACTATTTAGCCCTTTGAATGCAAAGTAAAATAAAAACAGAAGAAGAATCATGCAGCTAGCAAAAGTTCCAAGCTAAGCACTTTAGGAGGCACTTGAGCACAGGGAGAGCAGACAGAGGACTCCCCAGAGCTGGGAAAGCCCCCACTTACAGCATATGTTCTGCACAGTGTGCTCTGTGGAGATGTTAATAAATTTGTCTCTTGCCTGCACAGCTGTCATTCACAAGGTCACTTTTTTCCACCAGAAAGAGGACCTGACAACTCTCATGTCCCTACAGACACAGGCAGAAGGTAGAAACCTATAAAAAAAATCTGTCCATGAAGTGCCCATGTTTTCATGTTCTTTCAGGTGGACTCATGTCATTAAGAAAATGTAGCAAGTTCCTCCACAATCCAGTCTCAAAGCCTATGTGCTCTAGGAACTTGTATTTGAAAAGGGAACAGAAAACTGGTGGACTTCGAAAAAAGCATTACCAGTCTATGCCCTGCTTGCTCACAGTGAAGTGTTTCTGGAGGGTGTGATCTACATCCTGAATGTCCTTCCTTGTTTTCAGAAGATAGTCATCACACATAATTTTGCCAGGGCATTCATTTCCCAAGATATCCACTTGGCAGTCTAAGAACTTCCTACTGAACTCAGAATTGATTTCTTTTCCAAGTGAATTCTGCACATATATAAGATTTCTTTCAACCTGCTCAGCCTGTTGCACCCCAGGTGCTTTAAGAGATGAAAGAAATTTTGCATCAGGCAAATATGTATGCACACCAATCCCTCTCAGACTGAGAACTGCACTCAAACTCAGCTCTTGGCCTCTCTAGCATCCTGTGCTGAGGGATACCAGAAGCTGGTAGTTAGAATTTTAAAGACACATTTCTTTCTGTGCATTTTGTCTGTGTTTATTCTGTCTTAAATGCCAAGACAGAAGATCTTGATTCATCTTAATTAGGTTTTTATTATTTTAAAGTGATTTTACCACATCTGCCCTTGTCCCCTTCCTGAGGCAGCTCAGCACCATCTACAGGTATCCTGGCCCCTAACTTCTTACTGTGATACCTTTAATTCCCACATCACAGAAAATGAAAACTGCTTGGGCAGAAGACTGCATTTTCCTATAACATACATATTAATACTAGTTGACAAAACTCCTTTTACAGAAAAAGTCAAAATAGGCATCTGAGGAAGAGTAATGGAATCTCTTGGAGGTGTCTTTTTTAGAAGAACATGACTCAATCTCTGCATGCACAGTTCTCTCCATCAGCTGTAAAAGAGCTCAGGTGACAGGCTCAGGTGAAGATGTCTGCTCTGCGGTCAAGGGAGATGAATTCTGGCCAAGATGCCAAATCCTGAACAACAAGTAATAGACAAAATTGAACTGCTGGCTCCTGATGTGACTCTGTGTAGTCCCCACCACTCTCCACAGGAAGCAGAAGTTTTTATCACTCTGCCTTCAGTAAGACCCAAGTCCTTTTTCAGAGCTCCTCATCACATGAGTATTTTGTCTTCCCCTCTATTGTATCTTATTTTGCATGCGCCACCAATTTATCTGCCATTGTATTGGGCCTTTGCCTGCTTTGCTGACTGACATGCTGCCCCCAGTGAAGAACTCGGCTTTGACTAAAATAAATAACTTCATCCATTTCACTTCCTTACTCCCATTCCCCTCTCCAGACTGCCAATATATTTGTTAAACAATACTAGACCTTGACACTTCAGTGCCAACATTTTTTTCAGAGACAAAAATTTGCTATTTTTTCATGTCTATTGCCTCCAATTTCTTAGCTAGCTTTCAGTTCATGGCTTCTCATCATGTGACAGCCTTAATTTCTTTAGTAAACACTCAACCAAGATCTTGTCAAATTTCTTTAATAGAAGGATGTGAGATGCTGGAGTTTTGGTTTGTTGTTTTGTATTTGTTTACTTGAGATTTTTTTACATTTTGATACAAAAATCAGTCTGGAAACATATAGATGCAATTGAAAGATCAATCCCAGAGTGTATGCAGTGCTTTTCAGGCCTATGGATAAACTTCTCATCTTACTTACAGCAGTGCAAACTAAGAAAGCAAGAAAAAGTTTCTTTAGTTTGGACTGATTACTTGGGCAGACTTAGTCTAACTGAAAGAAAAACCTGCTAAAAATGTTTTGAGAAATATACAGGCTGATCAGATATTGTATCACAAATATAATAAGTAGTATTTTCAATAACAATGTCATTTGTAAAATCACCTTGTCCAATGCACTGGAAACACTAAATAATTTAGGATACCAGTATTTTGTTACTGAATGAACGTGCTAATGCAGTAACAGTGATCTGGAGAATCTGGTAAGAAGAGATGAGAATGAGAAAGAAAACCAGCAAAAAATTAAGAACCCACAGAAAATAAAAAAATTAAAATTATTATATGTCACTGTATATTTCCTAGGTGTTATTTTCTTTACAGTGAAAAACAAAGGAGGAGGGTAAGAAGAAATGTGCAGGGAATTAAATACAGGGTGTTATAAGTCTTCCCCAGAAACAGTGAGCAGCACCCAGGGCATTGGGAAGCAGCCAATGGTCCCAGCACTGGCCTGTTTGGGCCATGAGCTGGCGTGTCACCAGCCCCTCTCTGACCCAGCGCTGACAGACATTCCAGGCTAACACTGCTTCCGGCAGAAAGACAGGCTTGTGTCCTGCCTCTCCCAGCCCAAGAGCAGAGGTGCCAAGATGACATGGAACTTGCCCAAAATTTGGGAGGTAAGAATGAAGCTTAAGTCATATTCACGCGTGCAGGCCTTCTTCTGTTATTTTAACCCAGTTATCGGAGCAACGTGTTCCTGTTGATTTTTAAAACCTATTTTGTTTTGAAAAGGCCAAACTGCGTCACTGGATGCATTGTCTGGTTACAGAGCTCCCAAGAGTGGGGAACTTCCAGCCAGCTTCCAAACCAGCTCAGCAAAATGAGGAGACAAGGGGATTTGAAACCGGAGATCTGGTCTGAAAGGGATGGTCCCCATCTGAAATGAGGGGGAGCACAGGGAAGGGGTGTGCAGGGAGAGGCTGCAGAGGCATGGGAGGACAGTAGGCACACTGGCCATGGAGGGGACACGTTAATACTGGCAGATGGATACTGGCTCTCATCATAATTTGGAGCTATGGCATGCTGATGTGAGCAAGCCTTTCACAGCTGACAGGGTTCTTTTATTTTTCATTTGTGGTTCTACATTTTGCAGACCCAAAATTCCCTGGGAAACAGGTCCGGGGAGAGCATGACATCTGCTTGAGCTTGAGAGGTACCACAGAGGAGATGTATCATCAATAATGTCTCTGGAAAACAGGGAAGCCCAAAGGGATGACTGCAGGAGGAGGATGGCTTCACAAAAAGCCAGCCTACTACGAAGAAAGAGTTTTGACCTATGGATGGGGAAACCCATGTGGAATGATTAGGGCTGGGAAACAGGTATGAATAAAGAAAAAGACAAAAGAGAAGTGGTCAGAGTCACCCTGATGGAGAAAGAGAATGGGAAACCCAAAGAAAGGAAAGCATTATGCAAAGGGCAGGATAGGACAGAGGGAAGCTGAGGAGCCTGGAAGGAGTGAATATAATGGTGATGCTGGGAAGGCCTTTCAAAATGAAAGAGGGAAGCTGAGATGGCTAACCTGCAGGAAGGGAAGTCCTTCCTATTTGGTACACTGCAGGAGACGAGCAGCTGCCAGTCCCTGAAAACTCAGTTCTGGGAAGGAAACACAGAAATATATACAATGGAGATGCATGAAGAGATGGGGAAAAGACAAATCTGCATGGAGATGAAAATGATCTTTTGTTTATCCTGTACGGGCCATTTGCTGCTCATCCCTTTGGAGGTTTTATTTCCCTCTCTCCAAGGCATATCTAGGTTACTAGAAGCATATCAGATCCTTACTGAAGCACACATGGCTTCTGTGCTCAGAGGGACGTGGAGATCTCAATATATGTTATCTCCTATTAAAAATGGATTTGTTGCCACATGAAAATGCATTTAACTTGCATATGGATAACATTTGTGGATTCCTTCAAAGATGAGTTTTAGCTGTCATAGCTGTCTCAGTATTCCTGTTTCCCCTATACCTGTAGTCTGTCTGCGGAGATAAAGTCGCTGAGAAAGAATATAGATTTTCTTCTTCAGAAAAGCCTTATTTTTGTCTTATCAGTGAAATAAGTACATCCTGTGCACAGAGACTAAAAAAAATTAAAGAATCCAAGTTGCTCGAGACCTCACCATTGGCTTACACTGCCAGATTATTATAAAATGGCTTAAGTAAATAAATAACATTTCATTGTCCAAAAACTCCTTTCTTGGAAAGCTTTGTATCCAAGATCTTTATGCAGTGAAGGTAACATTAACATCTTCCTGGTCCTTTAAAAAGTGGTCTGTTACACTGCTGTAAAAAACGTGGAGAAAAGATACTGCAAAATTATTCCAAATAAGGAAAATATGAAGCATAATTTATTACAGCCATAAATTCTCATGTAAATGTCAGCAACCAGTAGAGCCTGGACTTCAGTGATGGCAACTCTCCTAGTAGGAAAGATGCAGTGTTTAGTTTGAGGCTGTAAAAATGCTCGTCTGTAGCCTTTGGACAGCCAGTATTCAGAAACTGCCTCCCAGCCAACAAAAGAGACTCAAGTGTTACAGATTCCCATTAGGATTTGTGTAATGGCAACGAGAGCATTGGCAAAGCAGGCTGGTTGGCATGGGACACTGTGTGTCATCTCTCAGGATAAACCTCAGCTTTCATCTGGGGAACCCAAGATGCCTTTACTAGGGAAGCCATGTGGCACTTCAGCAAGACAACAGAAGCCTGTTGCCTAAAATTGGAGGCTGTTTGTCACTCATCACTCCCGGGGCTTTTGGGATCCACAGTATCCTGAGGCACCCAGTTTGGAGAAGATCTGAATTCAACTTGACTGCTGGTAGTGGAGGCACGGGAATAACAGCAGGGCAAAGGCAAGCAGCGTGTTGAAGCTAAGAGCCAGTTTCTGCCCCTGGGGCTAACTTCTTGTGTGCTTTTTGTTTGATTAGGCCGACATATTTCACCCATAAGTTCTTCAGCCCAGGGGAGCAGAGTCTTTGTGCCCATGGCCACTTGCATGCCCTTCACCTTAGCTGTGTCTCTGCTCTTACCTCAGCCTGCTCCCTGTCATGCCTGAAGCAGCCTTTGCCTTTGCGGCAGGGTAATTCAGATGCAAGGCAGGAGGTTATTCACAATATAAACCAACACCAAGGTTGGTCCAGCTCGTACAGCACTCAGTTGTAATACAACCTGCCAACGTAGAGATACTTTTTATGTTCAGAAATAAAAATAATTTATTTACAGGTTTACATTCTCAAGGTGAAAAAACAGCGTGTATTCAATGGGAGGAGCATGTTTGGAACAAGGAACAAGGATTCTCTTCTTTTCCTCATTTTTTTCATTTCTCATCTCCTTTGCTTCAAGATTATTCTCTTCCTTTCTCTACCTCACTCCCAGCGGATTTGAAACTCTTCCCTTATTTCTGTCCCCTGTTCTCTTTCTCTGTAAGACCTGTACCCAGTCCCAAAATTACAGCTTCCCAGCAATGGTGGGAAGGAACAATGAGGCTGGCTCACACACTCAACCCTCAGCCCTTTCCCGGACTGACACAGGTGGTGGCTCTGTGACTGCAGCTGGCCCAGCTCACAGGCTGTGGCTAACCTGTTTTATAGGTGAGACAACATCTTTGGAACAAACATCCTTGGAGCAAACATTCTGGAGATGCTTACCAGACACTTTGCAACAGCAAGGCACAGTCCCTCCCTCCAGGGCTACTCAGCTGGCTTTGGAGAATGTAGCCTGACCACACAGTATCGTGCCATTGACTTTGAAGCCAAATTCCTCACTGATTACTCTTTTTTCCCTCAAAGTTGAATGTTTACAGGCAGCAAGTATGAGGTGCTCAAACACTCCTGCAGTTCCTTCCCCACACACTAAAAATGATTGGGAATTTTTCAGTGAGTACCCTTTCATGTTAGTAGGTGCACACGACCATCAGAGAGAATGGAGAAAGCTGTATTTTTATTTGGTGAAAAGATGCTTAAAAAACTAAAGCAAAAATCCAGGGAGGATTAGTTACAGGAGGTGACACTTTGATGGTAGGTGGTGTGGGGAGCACCCTTTAGAAGGTCCTCCTCAGGATGCGGCTTTGATGACATTTGGCACTCATTGAAAAAGGTCTTGTCTGCATCAGCCTATTGCTCATGACAACAGCTTGCTCATCACATCAGCCTCAGGCCCTGCTGGGGCCCCAGGGTCATACAGGCAGAAGAGTTGCTTCCTCAGATCTTCCTATGGGAAAGCAAATGCAAAGGTGCAGCTTTAGGGAAGAACTGGCCCCTTAACTCTAGAGGAATGATCAGGTACTTACAAAGAGGTCATCATTGTTTTCATACGCTTAGTTTCAGAGCTTTAAAGATGCTTTTTTAAATGACGATTTTCATTTCCAACCACCATCTATTAAAGCTGATGTCCTCAGAAAGTGAGGGCTGCTTGAGTGAAGGTAAACTTTTTCTCATTGCTTCTCCACTTCCCCTTTCTGCTCCTGTCAAGGGTGGCTCTGACTGCTTCAGCCTTTCTTTTGATTTTAAAAACACAGATGTAAGCAGATAATGAGGCCACAGGAGGAGAATCCTTCAGGATGTCTTGTTTGGTTTGGAAATATTTAAATGTCTGCTGCATTTCCTTTGAGCACAAGGCAGGAGTCTGTGAAAGGGCACTGCTCCTTCTGCTACCCACAGTACTGCTAGGGGTGGGAGAGCGTGCGTGCATGCGAGCACATGTGTGCATGTGCGCATGAGATGGTTTCTAATCTTTTCAGCATGGTTCTTTTGCCTGGGATAATGGGAAACATTTCTGTAGGTCACACTCCCCTGGAGGAAAAGATTTTAACTCTAGTAATTCAGGTGAAGCTGGTTCCATCTAAATAGTCTGCCAGTTTCACATTATTGCACCAAATTAATAACTTTCTAAATCAAGGTTAAGAATGATTTTTTTTGTGGTTTTGATAGGTTTAAGTGCTTGTGGCTGTTATGAATGATAGCTGGTTGTTTTAGATTAAGGTAACATAATCAAGAGGAACGTTTTATCATTGTGTCATATACAGTGGCAGTGAATGGCTGCTGGATGGATTGTGTGATGAGTCTGAGAATCATAGTCAATCACCTTTACAGTGTGGGTGGTACAAAGCAGTTGCCCAAGAAACATGAACATAGAAAGAGAAATCTTCCTCATTTTTCTCCATGAAGTTAAAACTGTGTTGGAGGCTGCACTTGACTTCCTACTGACAAACACCTCATGGTCTGACTACCACAGATGGGTCCTGAGCAGAAGTGGAATACAACTCTAATTAAAAGGCAAGGACACGTCATAGGAGACAAATGTGTACAGAAGATCAATGGGTCATACCACAGATGAATGAATGAATTTAATATCCATGGACTTTTCATAAGATTTGAAAAGTCCGTCACATGCAAGCCATGGCTTCATCCAAAGACATCTGAGGTCTATAGAAAGTATTAATAATAAAATGTATACAGAAATGTTCAAAAGAATTGGCAGTATTCATGCTAGAAAGAGCTGTGCCTTTGCCAAACATGAAAGACCACTTGTTGGCTTCACTATCTTGTTTAGGCCCTGCAATTCAAATTTAGAATATAGCTATCAGGGTAAAGAGCAATAGAATAAATTTGCTATACATAAATAAGAGAAAATTACAGTCTGATCCAAGAAATCTGATGAACTTGAGAATGCCCTGACCATGACAAATGTTTGTGACATTTTGAAGTGATTTGTTTGGGCTTTCAGAAACAGGATTGTTTCAAAGAAGTGTAAGTTACAAATACTATTGCACACTGGTTGTGTCCTCATACTCTATCCCAACATGTGCTTTTAAGCCTCATCTTAATCATGATTTTTCACGTATGCTTGAAAGTAACTGTCTTTTATTGCCTATGCCTTTGTATGTCATTTTAATTCTTGCACACTGAGGTATCAATGGTTTTTTATCCATTGTAGAAAAAATCCTCAGCTTCCGTTTTTAGCTCTTGTATTTTTGAAAACAAACTAGTGGAAGGATGAAAACCTTCAAATGTTTTAATTTAATTTCTAAGGAGACAATAACTGTGAGGAAATGTTTTTAATGTAGCTTATTATATCAGTGGAGACTGTATTGTAAAGAACATTTTTTTCTATTTCAGTTCATTGTGCCAATAGCTGAGTGATGCAGCTACTCTGCTGTTAAAAATAGCAGTACTATTACAAGTTTAAAGCAGGATACCACGAAATGCACTCTACAACCACAAATGCATTCCAAAGTGTTGTTGCTAGTAAATATGTGTCCTGGGCTCGTCTTGTGGGCAAGTCAGGGAGTGGGATAAATCCATCTACTGAGGATGAACATGGGATGTGAGCTCAGTGAACATACATAGGCACGCAAGCCTGCACACACACACACACACACACACACACACACACACACACACATAAAAGTAAATATTTATGGAATGGATGTCTCAGTGTCAGTGTCAGCCCTGCTCTGTATGTTGACATGATCCAAGTCTAGAAGCCACAGCTCATAACACAACAACCTGTGAATACTTGACCTGGAAGCAGTGAGAAATTCTTCTGCAATTCACTGATCTTCTAATGTTTAACCCTTACCAGCTGCACTTCTGGCATCTGCATGAATGTTTGAGATAGAGCTGGAGTGGCAGAAAGTGAGATATGATATAATTATGTATCTCCAATAGATTAACTGCCTTAGGAAAGTAGAGCCAGATGAAATTGCATATGTTCTGAACAAGTGGAGAAAAACTAACACAGTACATGCTGCTCCCAGAAGGGTAAAAGAGAAAGAAAACCTTTGAAACAGCAAAGATTGTTACATTCAAATTACTCCTTTCCAAGTCTGTAATTTCTCAGCTAGGTCAAAACAGAAAATGAGTGATTACTGTTACAACTGGCATACACTCTGCACTTTGGCTGCATTTAAGATACACAACATTTTCCAGAGAATCATGTCGGATAATTTGTCTTGTGTATTTTAAGCCTTTTTCACATGTCCTGAAAGACATAAGCAATAAAATACCTCAAGGAGTGCAGTGGCTGCAGAGGGGAGGAGGCCTGGGCCCAGTGTCAGGGCACCTGGGTGCTTTCCTGACTGTGTTCCCATATATCATACAACTCCAGATGGATTGCTGACACCAGTACTCCCCAGCTTGGCTGCCTAAAGTTCAATCTCTCTTTGGCAAGAGTAATTTCCAGTGTCAATAGTGCTGTTTATCTTCACACAGAAGAAAAAGTAACTGCACCTAGACACCTAAGTCCAGATTGACAGGCAGAAATAAGCACTGTGGTTTGCAGAGCTAAGCTCCCATGGGGTCAGTGTGCAGTGCTATAGCTGTTTGCCTATCTGTGCCACCTAAGTGGCATGGCAAGGAGAGAGGGTCCTCAAAGGAGCTTCACAGCAGGAAATGCACTTTGGTTCTAGGGCAACCCCACATTTACAGTGCCCTTATCATGTATCTGCTGTAATGGGCTCTCACTTCTTGCCTAGGCTACTTTCTTATGGAAACAGATGAGAAGGAAGCATTGAGGATTAGGGGGGTTCTCACCTTGAGTTCAATATGAGTGATCACACACATATATAGGAAACCGAATGGCACTACTGAGTTGCCCAGGCCAGACACAAATTTGGCTTCTCCCAGGGGGGATCCTGCCTCTCCCCACTGCGCCCATACACTGGGCTTCCACCTTTGGCAACTACCCAGCATTTTCCTAACCTTAAATTGTGTGGTATATTCTATACATTTCTTTGAGCAACATTCCCCCTGACTTCTTCTATTATATTAAAATCCCCCAAATTCATTGAGATAACTCTTAGTTTAACACTAAAGAAGCAATCATCTACAAACAGTACACCATTAGGCCTTTTTATAAGGGCATCTTTATACACTTGTCAAACTTGAAATACATGCTCTGGCCGTATTAAGTTCAACACCTGTCCACTTTGTCATAAATAAATTGCTTTTCTCAAGAGAATTTACCTTTAAATTCATGGTCACAGGTATATTCCTTGGCTCAAATTTAGTTACTGCAACTAACTTGGAAATGGACAGAAAATTTTAATTTTGCTTTTTGAAACAGAATTCTTGAAATGTAGTTCTAACCAGAAGAACTAATGTAAAAGTAGAATTCTAGGTTTCACTGTCTTGATTCTCCCCATGAATTCTGATTAGCTTACTGGTAGACATCTTTTTACCTATTGCTAATATGGAGAATTCAGACAAGTGCTGAAAACCAGTTTCGCTGTTCAGGGAGCCGTGAATCTACAAGGTCAGAAAGGACTTCCTGACACAGGTGACTGAGGGACTAATGAGGAGAGATGTTCTCTTGGACCTGCTACTTACAAATGAGGCAGAATAGATCATGGAAGTGAAAATCTGGAGCAAGAAAAACCCTCACTGGAGGAGCACCCAGTTAGGCAATATTTAAACAGATTGAATCCACACAAATCTATGGACTCTGATGGGCTGCAGCCATGAGTCCTGAGACATCACTGAAGAATCATGAGTGTTGAGCATATATCATCGTGAGGCCACTCTTGATAATATTTGGAAGGTCGTGGCAACTGGGGAAGTTCCTCATGACTGGATGAAAGTGTCACTGGTAGCTTCCAGAGGGGCAATAAAGATGACCAGGAGAACTAGAGTCTCACCTTGATCCGTGTGAATATGATGAAGCAAAATAAAAAACAAGGTTGAGAGTATTCACTGTGGATTTATGCAGGGGAAATCATGCCTGACTGACCTGATGGCCTTCTACAATGAAGTGACTCAGTTGATGACATAAAGTGGTGGCTGAAAACCAGGTGGGTGTGGTGCCTTTCAGAGGGACCTCCACAGGCTGCATAAATTGGCCAACCTGAGTCTCATGATGTTCAGCAAAGGGAATTGCAGAGTCCATGCACCAGTACAGCAGGAGCCTGGCCATCTGGATATCAGCTTTGCAGGAAAGGATCCAGGGTATCTTGGTGGCCACCCAGTTGCCCATGAACCAGCAATGAATCTGCAAGGCAAAGAAGGTTAACAGTATCCTGGGCTGCACTAAGAAAAGCTTTACTGGCAGGTCAAGGGGTGTGATCCTTCTAATCTATTCAGCACTGGTGCTTGGTCTGGATCTGGGCTCCCCAGGACCAGAGATACATGAACATTCTGGAACAAGTTCATCAGGGAGCCACAAAGATGGTGAGGGACTGGAGCGTTTCTCTTATGAAGAAAAGCTGGGAGAGCTGTGACTATACATTCTATAGTAAAGAAGGCTCAGAGGAATCTCATCAATCTAGATAAATACCTGAAAGATGGGAAGATGGAGCCAGATCCTTCTCAGTAGTACTCATGGACAGGAAAAGAGAAAACAGGCACAAGCTGAAATAGAAGAAATTCCATTTAAATGCAAGAACAATTTTTTTTAATTTTTCTTTCTTTTTTTTTTTTTTTTTTTTAGTGTCAGGGTGGTCATAAGCTGTCTAGAGAGGTAACAGAGTTTTCATCCTTGGAGATACTCAAAACCCAACGGGATGTAGCCCTGAGAAATTTGCTGAAGCTGAAACTGCTTTGAACTAGATGGTCTCCAGATCTGCCTTCCTACTTCAGCTTTTCTGTGATCCTGTGACCCCTGCAATCCTTTTGTCTTATCTCATACTGTACACAGGCCACAGCGTTTCATTCATGGCTTCCTCATACATACCAATCAGACATACTAACTGAACAAAACATCAGTTTTAGAGAGGTTTTGCCATAAGATTTTGACTGATGGCAAACCCCTATGCCCTTGATGGAGTTATAGCTCCTTTACTATTAGTAAAACACCCTTCACCTTACCTAATCATCATCATCTCCCATTAATATTTAACAGCTAATAATTTAAAATTTCAATCAACTAAATTAACCTCTCATTTCTGCTTGTGCAAAAATACTGCATACACCGAGTTCAAACCTGGTACAGCTGACTTAAACTTTCCAGATGTTTCTGAGGGTGACACATGACCAAGAATTGGGGCCAACTCTCTCTTTCAGACTGAAACAAGTTAAGGAGGGGACAATAGATTGCTGGTTTAAAGAGTGAAGTGGATCGGCTGAGCAAGAAGGTAATATTTGTAAGATGTTTTTCAAAGTAAAATTATCCCCTCACTAATAAAATTACCACCCAGATATTGGCAAAGGTTTCCTGTTTGAGATGTACTTCAGGAGCTGATGGCTGCACCTGTCCCTTCCAGTTCCTCCTGAAAATCCTTTCTCCTTGATGTCACCAAAAATTTCCTCCACTCAGTTATTGTAAACTCAGAGCCTCTTACAGAGAATGAAATGCAAACTAGACCCTGTGCTGGTATGATGTCCTTGAAGATTAGAAAATAACTGTATAGACTGTGTAATCCACCAGCCATTTAACCTGCCTTGAGAACACATGTAGCTTCCCACTCATCAGAAAGGAGGGTATCTCTGTTAATTGGGAGCCTGATGTTTCAACCTATTTTTGTGAAACAAAGTCACCTGCAATCCACTAGTAAATTATTACAATAACAAGCTCACATTTTCACTTCGAATAATTCACTTTGCAAGCAAGATTTTGTGTTCCTAGTATTCTGCCATCCTGGTTTGGCTGGTGTCTAATCCCTACCATAATACTTATTTTAGCTAATCATCATAGTTTTTCTTTAAATAAACCCACAGTAACCAAAGTGATGAGGGAATTAAGTACATTATTTCTTTTGTAGCCCAATATCTCCATCTTATGGTCATAGCATGTATAAAGACTGAGCTTCTCAGTATTCATTTTACCTTGAATTTTAGTGGAGACAATATAGCAGTTAAAACACAGTTTAGTATTTTATCTGAAACAGGTGGGAACTTGGTGTGTTTTTTCAAAACTTCTAGGATTTTTAAACTGAATGCTATTACTGAATCTTTTTCTTAAGGAAGGGCTAGTTGAAATTACTAGTGATAAATACACTTTTCTACATCAACCTACATTTCTACATCAGTGTTGCACCTAACAAGAAGAGAGAAGCTACATGGACAATACATATACATCTGCAGGCATTGTCCAGCAAACCATGAATTGTCACCATTGTGCTTTTCTTCCACAGAATTTCAAAGGGAAATTAAGTCATGCCATATTTGCAGTGTATTTTCATTAATGTTTGGAATCAAGGCCATAGGGGACCAGGCAAAATCAGGAATGGATGCACTGCTCAAGTTTGTTTACTGAATGGCTTAGTGCTGTCCCAGTTTTGCTGCTCATGATCTACACAGCCTAGAAAGACCCAGCTGAGCAGAGAGCAGAGGGGACCTGGAGGAAATGAGCTTGGCAGGTGACAGCTGCTGGTAGAGAGATGTGATAGACAGCAGCACTGATTGCTCTCTCAGAAATGCTCTCCACCAAGCATTTCCATGGTGATATGGCACACTGTGGCTCACTGAGAGCAATTTTGTTTGTGTGGGATTAGAATATCAGCTCCTCTCTCCACCAGAAAGAAGAATATAAATACACTGAGGCCTCAAGATCACATGGGAATCCTGAAATCAGACTAGTATACCAGCCAGGCTAGGGATGTGCACCACACATCAACATCCCTCCATTAATGATGCAATTGATAGTACACCTCTTCTGTCACACAATATTCCTGTCCTGTCTCTGAATGGCAGCACAATTTGATTTTCTGGAGAGAAGGAGAAAAACCCCAGAGATATTTGGTCTAGCTAGCTTCAAAACATAAAACATCCTGTTTTATTTACCCATCTATGCCAGTCTCAGCACAGAGCAGATCAGAGAATGTGCAAACAAATTATCCTTTCAGGAGTGTCAAAGAAAACCTATTTCTGCCTCAAAGGTTTACTCTAATTGGAGAACTAGGCAAGAAGCAAACACACTGTTTTGCTTACCTTGTCCACTTTGGACTGCTGCCTCTTCACATAATTCTGAGCAGCAGAACCTAACCACAAAGTATCCTTTCCCAAGACCAAAGATTTCTTCACACACTAGAGAAATTAAGTCATAAGTTTATATTTATCAATACCACCTGGCAAAATCTGCAACAACAGCATATTTTGATGTGGGAAAACTAATAATTTTGACATATGAGTTAAGCACTTTCTGTCAGTCCTAATGCAGTCTAATAAAAATGGCAAATAAACACTAGACCATCCAGCTTTTCTATCCACCACTGCTCTTCTGTTTGGTCAAGTGAAAGTCTGTCACCACATATGTTGCCAGGACTGCTTCTAATAATTTAGGATGTGTGTGATATTCCCATACTACTCAGTAGTTTTGTTTTGAAATAAGGTAAAAAATTTTTCCAGGGTTAATTTTAATCCAAGCACCATTGCAAAAGGATCAGTGAGGGAAATTGTATCAAAAGGAAGCACAAAGATTCTGCTGTCATACAGCACCTGTGTGGGCCCAGGAATAGGAAAGGGTCTGTAAGTGGGATGTTATACATGTTCTTGTTTATTTAAAATAGCACTGGCTACTGAAAATCTACACAGCATGAATCATATTGAATTGAAACATTCCCAATCCCACAGAAGCAGGAGAGACTCCAGAATGGTTGGGTTCCATGATGCATACCATGAGGTATGCATGAGGAACCACTTCCAAAGGATGCAAGCAGCATATACCTGTTTTCAGATGAAACCTCTCTACCTGGGCTTTATAAAGAGAATGATGGCAAAATGAAGGAATGGGAATCCATGACTTCATACTTTGCCTTGTCCTTTATTTTTCAAGCAAAATTGAATCACAGAAGTCTTAATTTAGTCCAATATTTATAAGAAAACCTGTTTTGGATTTTTTTTTTTTTTAGTTAGAGCAAAGTCATGGCAGGTGCGAGAATTTACAACTTGGGTTCCCACTGCTTTGAATGACAGTGCAGGACCATGCAGGTAGTCCAGCATGACATCCTTGATGGGACCTTCTCACTCAGGTCTTTATTCCTCATGTGTCTGTGGCTGACAAACAATTTAAATGATGTGTGAGTTTTTTCTGGTTATGGGGCCTAGAGTGACTCACACCGTGTCTAGATCTGTGCTTGACAACAGTCAGGAATAAAGATGAACCACTGCAAGGCTCATTCTTGAATGAAAATGAAACAAGATACTCAAATAATATCAAGTGTAATAGCAAGAAAGAAAGGTGGATCGAAAAGAAGTATGAAGGAGAGTTGCCATTGCAGATGCTCTTTAATTGTAATGCTGGTAAGTTATAACATGGTGCTAAGTTCCAAAATCACTCACTCCCTTGTGTAATCCACACATACACATCACAGAATAGCTGCTGCACCTACACAAAAATTAAGCTTTTTTTCCCTAGTATATGAGGTACTAAAAGTAATCAGTGAACATTTACCACTGCCAGAAAAGCTGAAACATTAACTCTCTTTTGCTTAAAGCTACAGTGCCTTGAACCAAGACACCAACCAGCTTTCTTTGGTTGCATCAGTAACAACAGCCAATCTTCCTAAAAGACAGTGAGGATAATCATCCCTTTCCCAATGTAAATCTGATTTTCTCAGTTTGCTATAGAGAAGTCACATAAGGATCCCATAGCACACAGCCTGGCATTCTCCCTGCAAGGTCAGGAAAGGCTTGCAAAGGGTGGACAATATAGGCACACTTTTCTGCAAGACAAACCCCAGGGGAGTGAGTCTTAGGCTTGCAGGGATAATGCCCGCCTTGAATACTGAACTTCTCTTTCTGAAACAAGAAAAGCCGTTCACAGAATTTCTGATCTGAAGGGTCCTTAAATAAAGGTATCTTCTGGCTTCTTTTAGTTCACTATTCTTAGCCTAAACATGGTATTTTTGCAAAAATGCTCATGAGTGCCACCTTCACAACTTAAAGGAGATTAAAAATGTTATTTCCCAGGAACAGTAGACCATAAAATATCACCATGGAGAAAGCAGAACTATGTAAATGCTGTATCTACGAGTACTTGCGTGTCCTAGTTAAGTCCTTTTCCGGCTCATCAATCAATGAAGCTGCAGCCTGTGAGTCTTTATTACACTGACCATTATCTGTTTACACCGTTTTACACTGTTACTACACATGTAGTGTCATGGCAGATATATCCTCCACGGTAAAACTGGGTGTGAGACCAACTATTTATCCATAGAATTTTACAGTGAAGATGTCTCAGGAACAAAAAGGAAAAAAAAAAAAGAAAATATATGTATTTTCATAGAATAAACATCCCTGCTCCTGCTCCAGTGTCAGTGGCTGCAGCATTCTGGCATGTGCTGCTTTGCTCAGGAGAATCAAAATGTTTTTGAGTGCTGTTTGTGATTTCAGACTTTTAACCTGACATAACTCTGAACCTCCTGGGCATTTCTTTGGTGATATTCATCTTTGTCTTTCAATGCTAAAAAAAAAGGTAAATAAATAATACAGAAAAATCTATTTTAAAGTATGTATGTAACAAGATTTCGAGCTCTCACAAACTCTTGCTGTTTTGTTATAGAGAGTACAATTTCTGTTCTACTGTATGAATAAGGGATCTAGGGAAAGTGCAGTAGGTTTATTGAGATGGCTTTCTTTGAAGGGGGAAAGAGTAAAACATATTAGTGGAATGAGATAAAAACTACACCTTCAACTCATAGTACGTTTTAGAGACTACTATATGTGCATCATACTTCAGAGAAAATGTGAAAGATACAAACCAAAAGGAAATCTAAGGAGTGTGTGCGCAGAGCAAAGTGCACCAGAGCCATGAGTGTGAGAAAGCATTGCTTTGACAACTGGTGAAGCAGCCTTTACATAAAAGCCTTTTCCCAAGGAAATACAACAACATCAAATAACTGAAGGGCAGGGGCCAAGGCCACACACACTGGATCCCCACAGGTGTGCAGCTCAGAGTTTACAGGTTTCTCAGCCACCCTCATTTACAATAAGGGCCAAAGGGAACTTCCAAAGGCAGGTTTTGCTGAGTGCTTTTGTGTGTCTGGGGCTGAATCTGCTCAGCTTTTCACATGACAACTGCTTTTGAAATCTCAGCATCGCACTGGTGCCAGGGCAGAGGGGACCTGTGGTGGTTCCAAGCATTGCTGAGGCCAGTCTCCAGCACAGCTGGGCTGCCTGAGCAGCTGCAGTGCTCACACATCCACGGGGCACCGGCTCCAGTGAGGAGCTGCCCTTCTGAAGGAGCCCTGGGAGCAGCAGGAACAAGGTGCTGAAGAACTGGTTCCATAAGTCCTTGTCTTGGCTTCGCCCTCGGCAGGTAAATGGGCCTCTTTGCCCTGCCACATCAGTAAATCACCATGCATTCCCTTGGCTAACTCAGCTGGAAGTGAGCTGCTGGCAGGGCACAGTCTCTTCTTTTTACTCTCACTGTCTCCACCCCCAGGTTTGTATTCCCAAGAGTGACTGACGCATGGGCTGGAGAGTGGGCAAAAAGGCAGAGTCCTGGACACTGGGGGACTTACAGCAAGCAAGCAGTAAAGAAACACAAATAGCTCAGGAGGTATACAAAGGATTTTTCAGGAATATCATTAAATGTGGATTCTGAGGTTCTTTAATAGGCCCTAAAGCAAGCAGTGTTACATTTCCACACACCCTCATGTGTGTTTTGCATTAAGCATTAATCACGAGCATTGAATATTTAGGCACAAAGAATTCATGTGTTTTCTGACACACATGTTGATGTTGGATGTATAGTTAAGATATTCTAGAGATTAAGTGCTCCCGTTAGTGTTAGCAGTTTAGAAGGCACATAGCTATTTCCTCTCGTCTCAATATGTGATGATGCAATAGCCAAAATAAATACCCCCAAACACAGTCAGGTTGAAGTGCCCATAATATCAACGAGAGACAGTTCTTATATTAGTAAAATACTGCTTATAAGGGTTTGGCTAGATTAGAAAGAAGAAAAAAATGTAAGGGCAGATCCAATATACACTCATAAATCGTTGCATAGGAAAAAGGATAACTGCAATTTAATTTGAAGAATTTTGCAAAGAGATGTTTTAAAATAAGAATTATTAAAAACAAGCAACATATTTATACTCACAGAAATAAATTTATTCAAAAAACATTATTATAACTGAGTTATTAGAGCTAATTGTATTTATAAAGCTCTAAAACTTTGTCTGCTGCCTTTAGAACACAACACTAAGCAAAAATTTAAAGTGATGCCTTGGCCCAAAGACACATTCTCTAGCTTGGGCCATCTGGGGCTTCCTCTGTGTGAGGGAAATGCCTGCTTGGCACAAGGCCTCTGTGGTGGGAAGAATTCGCACCCTTTAAATTTTTCTGCTATGGAGCATGACTGGCATGTTTGGAAGAGAAGTAGGGAGCATGGGAAGAGATTATAGCATCTGGGGTGGTGGCCCATGTGGTACAAAAACTCAGTAAACCAATTGCATTCACCCTCTCCCATGCAAGACAAGGAAATTAAGGAAGCACAGTAGCCTTCAAACCATTTTCCTCCCTTGCTTCTCAACATTTTAAGCAATGGTTATGGCACAGGGGAAAATCAGCACCACAGAGCTTGGTGGCACAAAGCAAGAGGGGCAACAGTGGTTATACCAAGTGTGAAAGCAGTGGTTGTTATGGTTTTGTTTTGGCTTCATGCTGTCAAATAAGGTGGAACTGCTCCTTGCCAGCACCAATGAGCACCTTTCAAATAGCTGCATTTTATAAAATAGGAGAGCTTTCAAGAAGTGATTTGAAGAAGGAAATGGAGAGCACTGACACACATTAATTAGGAGGCAGCATGGAAAGAGGCCCTGAGGCAGGACTGGGGAAGCAGAACAAAAGGAACAGTCACAGCAGATCACCAAGGGCAGGAAAGAGCACAGCAGAAATGAAAGCACTATTTTCAGTTAGGTAAGAAATGCAAAGGGCTTAAGGGGTTCAACCACCTCTGGAGGGGAAAGAAGATTTGAAGACAGCATAGAGATGAAGAGCCAAGGAGACAGGGAATTAATGGTATGAGGTGGTGAGCTTGCTGGAGGGATTTGGAACAGGCCAAGGGACCATGAGCAAAATGGGATCAGCCCAGAGACTTGGATGCGATAACTGGAGGCAGAAATTACCAGAGAAATTCTTCAAGTGTTGGCAGAGGGAAGAGTGGGAAACTATTCCTGTTGGAGCACTCGGGAAAGAAAGCAAACACCATTAAAAGCACTCTGGGACAAAGTGAAAAGAGAAAACTCCCACTGAATGATGTCACAGCCTTTAAGGAGAAGGAATTAAAGAAAACAGGAATGTCAGGGTAAGAAGAGCTCAAATCAAGTACAGAAAGGTGTTAAGGGTAAAAAAGATACATATATACATGGAAAAAGTCTTAGAAAAGAGAAAGGCCTTTTGAATGTCAGGAATAGGACTACTGGAAAAGGCTTATGGGATCTGTGAAATTCTTGCCTCCCCTCTGCCCCACAGATGCAGCCCATGTTCTCAGCTGCATGGCCATGGGGCCATTGAATGGCTGCACACACTCGTGCATTCCCTTCCCACCCCACCCTCTGTGAGGGGCATCTACACCCAGCATTCCTGCACACCTGAGCTGTGGCAGGGGCTCTGTGTCCTAAATGTCCACCAAGGTTACTCAAGAAATCCACTAACCACTGGGAAAACAAAAGACAACAAAACTGATCCCAGCTCAGCCCCTCAGTTGGCTGATAATTCTAGGCCATGTCTTCGGCTCATATAAGCTGGCATTGCTCCACTGACACTACTGGAAATGCTTTGACTTTCAGCAGTACTGAGCAGCTGACCCTGTGTTCCCCATCATTTGCAGGGAAGAGTGTGTGTATCTCTTTTCTGTGAGCAGAGTCTGACCTCAGGCCCTTCACTGAGAAGCAAACTGAGCACTGTGCTAACAAAAGAAACCACCCACCAGTAATTTAGTAATATGAAATTCCTTATATTTTCTTTTAAAGTATTTAAAATAACTACTGCATACAATACTCTTCAAAACCTGCTTTATCTCCCTCCATCCCTGTTTTGCACTTCTCTTCCAAACCAATGATGAGGTCCCAACAGTAACAGTGCTTCATTTTTCATTTTCTTTTTTTCTGATTTCAAGACTTACTACTTATTTAAGAAGTGACCTTTTTTGGCATCCTCCTATAGTCAGGTCATTAAATCTGTTTACACTTCCATTTAAAACATTTCCCTATTTTAAATGAGCAAGATAAATAGCTCTGCTGTACAATTTCTTCATTTTACAGTGGTTTTGTGTCACTTTGTATCAGTGGAAACACAGATACACTCTTTCTTTAGGAGTTTGAAAACTAAATAGCTGGTGCACATCTGTTTAAATTTAATTTGAACCTATAAGCTCCAAACTGAAAGTAAAATGAGGAGGGGGAGAATTGTTTTTAAAAGAAAGTAGAGCAGCAAAGTTCTCTTTTATTTCTTATTCTCCTATGTAATTATTAATTCCCCCGGACTTTCATGAAAGTCTTTCTGGAATCTGTTACTTTCATTCCATTCTTTCAATTTCTTTTATCTTTTTCTCTACAGCTCCTTAGAGCTCTGTTACACCATATATTCTTTTCCCACTGTGTATTACATTAATCCCCCCATCCAATGAACACCTGTAAAATATAATTCCCCCCTTCTAAAAAAAGTAGTGTTGAATTTTAAAAGTCAAAATCCTGTCTAGTTAACAACAAGCCTTGTTTCCAAAGTGGTGACTTAGAAGCAGCTCAATAGCATTACAGTCAGTTCCTGCAGGTCCAGCAGTGACTGGGAGCTCCACAGGGCTTGGGAGCAATGGGAAGACAAGAAGGTCACTCAAATCCTTGTAAAAGCCACCTACACGGCCAGAAGGACCACAGTTGTGGACACGGGCTCTGGGGAGAAAGTATGAAAAAGAGGTGCACAGGGGAAGCCTGAATCCCCATCCCTCACCAGGTCTGCTGTGAAGAGACCAGGAACGAAGAGAGGTCAAAAGCCCAGCTGCTGTGCCCACAGCAGGTATTTGCCCCTGCTCCTTCTCCCCAGCTAAGGATAAATGAGCAACCTGAAATGTGATTAGAACATTTCTCAGCAATGAAAAGTACCCCTTGAAACTCATGAGCTGAAACAACCCCAGGCCTTTTCTATTATGGGACATTCCAGCTGGATTCTCAAGTTCAGGCTGTCCAGCTTTGTGTGAATAAGAACAACCAAGTCTCAGACAGCCTAAATATCCTCCTATAGAAACGAATACCCTACTCCCCTGTGGGGAGAGGCTGAACAAAGCTTTCATGACCCTTCCTAACAAAACCAGCCTCTGACTCAGTTTCTGGCAGATGAGGGAGAAAGGAGGATCCTTCTCAGTGGGAGGGCTCTGTCGAGGGAACATCAGAAGGATGCACCAGATGGACTCTTGGACTACATCTAAAGCTTTCTCACATTTCTTTTCCTTCCTCCCCGCCCTTCTTCCCCTCACACACACACACACACACACACTCAGTTTACCTCTTCCCTACTCATCTACAAAGCGGCTGTTCAAAGCTCCGGGGACGGTGATGGATGCCCACACGTGCACACAGGAGCACAGTGGCTGACACTCCGCACGTGCTGGCTGCTGCAGGAAAGGTCCTTGGAGACTGGCAGCAGGCACCACACACATCTTTCTCCTCCAGCCCAGGCCCACACTGCCCACTAATCCCTCTGGACCAGGCTGGCCTGGGTGCCCTTTGGCCAAGCCTCCTCCAAAGCCTTTTCAGGCACAGCCTGTGTGGAATGGGACCTTGCACGAATGTGCTCCTTCCAACAGGCAAGACATTGCACGGACAAGGCACGGAGCATGCTGCTCCTACAGACCCTCCAATGTCACCATTTTGATGCAGTGAAAATGGCAGAGGGGAAGGAGAAAGGAGGAGTGGAAGAACAGCTCTGTGCTGATTGCAGTGGGATTTGGAGCTGTTTTAATGAGGAAAATTACTCCCGGATCTTAAATTGCTGTGGTTTCCTCTTTGATTGAATCTTGGTATTCCTTTAAGCTTTTAAAGGAACAAATATGATTGCAATATGCATTTGATAAGTGAGTATTTCTGGTTCTTTTCCATGTAATTTACCTTGTTAATCTTTATTCTCTCTCAAAACAAACAATGGTTTGACTCTTCCTCATATTGAGGGCATTAGTTTATTAACAGGTTGAAAAGCATCAGTTCACCATTTCAAGCAGATCTATTTTCTTCAAGTTCTTGGCAAGAGAAACCCCTTTGCTTTAGAAGACAGTGAAGTGTCCTGTCTTGTCTTGTTATTCCGCTGGGAACAAATCATTCTTTATGTATGCTTTGATGTTGAAATAAAAGGGTTTTAAATACCATTTCACTGTACTGGATATAAAAGTGCTGTAATTTCCTTGTTATTTGTCTTATTGGAAGTAAGTCAGCGACAAAAGCACAAATACCATATACACAGAAACTTCCTAAATACCCCTTTTATCCACAGTGCTGTGTTTTATTGAAAGGCTCCAAACCTATTGTCTGTGAATGAAACTCCATTGTTATTGCCTACATGTTCTTATTCTCACTCCAAGCCTGAGTATGGACATGCACATTAACCTGGTCACTCCGCAATAAATCACAACCTCACTCAGGCACAAATTTAACAGGAGAGGTTGAATGTGGTGTGGATCGCATGTTTCCAGTCATGTTTTGCACTAGGGGCTGTACAAGGCTCCTGTATTTGGCCTTGCCAACACTAATAGTCCTAGAAAGCACCCTGGTTCACAGATACTAATGCTCTGTTTGCGACTCCAGTGGCACTTGCACAGCAGAGGTCAGTGGACACATGTGTGAACATTTACAAGTCATGCATTAAATCCCACTTGCATGAAACTGGCGCACAGCATAAATTCAGCCCACCGCAGATGTCTTGAGTCATGAGTGCAGTTCATGCCAAGAAAACTGAAGGCTATTAAAAACACCTTTTACACTAAAATTAAAACACCAAAACTTACAATTCACTTGCACTCCTGCAACTGCATTGGCTCCTACAAGGCTGCTTCCCACTTTGTGCAGCAGAAGCGAGAGAAGTGTCAGACCTTTGTATTTATCTTCATTGCAGAGTTTTACAGAGATGTGTACAGACCTGTGTTCAGACCCAGTGCAACAGAAAGCAAGTTGTTCTCTCACCTCTGTGACACTGCTCTCAGAATGTGTAGGCACTTCCACTGCCAAAAGCCAGCATGACTCCCCACTGAGACATAAAGTGCATGACATTATGCAAAGGAAGGTAATCAGACTGCTAATTCTTAAATAGATCTTAATGAAAGGCAACAAAAAATCAGTGTCAGGAAGAACAATAGCCACAAAAGGAAGAGGAAGGTACAACTTTTATTAACTTTTGCTCACAACCACAAAGAGTTCCTCTTCTATAATCTACTATTCATAGCAAATGGGGTAACTCCTCAGACATTCATGAAACACCACAATGTAATTGTACTGTTGACAGTACAAGTCAGTAAATCTTGGACAAGATTCATGGTGAAATCTCAAATAAATTGTGGTTAAGGATGTGTATTGGTCATGGACTTGAAACAGTCATTGAGAAACAATGAGCACCTTAACACAGAAACAGGCCTGCACATGCTGATGCAAGACTAAACTGTGAGAAATTCAAACAATTCTTTTACTGTGTTTTACAGCAAAGCTTGTGTCAGAATCACCATGGAATTAACTGAAATAATCATTCTCACATTCAGCTCCATAGAGGGGATAGGAAGATATGGCTGTAAAAAGCTAAAGGGGAGGATTGGAGAAGGTAGTGTGACAGATTAAAAATATCTCAGAATGCTTTGTTTTACCTTTAGAAACCACATGTTGAAAAGAAAACTTATAGGCAGTTATGCAGTCTGGGCTATAGGGGGCTGTCAAGAAACATACAGAATCGGCTGGGGTGGACAGTTTTAATCAAATCTGCATTTGTGATCAGTAGACACAGACAAGTGAATCAAGGCAGAAAGACATTTTATTTTTGGATTTTCAAGTACTTCTTGATGAAAGACCAAATAGTAAAAGCTTAGCTATATAACAAGTAACTCTGTACTTTATAGGTCTTTAAAAAATGCTTCATAACATTTAACTAGTAATGTAAGCTTGGTTTGGGTATTAAGAGTACAACCACTGCACAGGCACAGCCAATTTTAAACACAAGAACCTGAAATGTAAAAGAAGTCCAACAAATTTTAAATTGGTGACAAGTTTCACTGTCAGGGGCCAAGTTTAAGTCTTTCATATTCAGTATCCCAATACCTACGCATCGCTTGGCTTCCCTGAGAGACTGGGCTGCATCTGAGGCATGTAGAGACTTCCAAGCTTGTGGTAAAGCACAAAACTCTACATTTCCAGGTGCTCACTGAACAATACTGTCTCTTCTAGGTCATACAGTTCTTCTCTCCTTTGGGAGGCATCTTCTGAGAGCTGAAACAATTTGTCTGGTCTCTACCCAGTCTGGGCTGACGTGGCCTCAGTCTTGCCCTCTGCTTTCTTCATTTCCTACCTGCAAAAGGGAACACCAAACTCTTACAGGCAGCTACCATCATACAACGCAAAAGGTGTAAATTTGAAATTGGTGACATGTTAGTGCCTGCTAAGTTGAAGTATGGGATGGAGCTGGGGCAGCTTGTCTCCAGTATGGTCTTTTCTGTTCTGCTGATATTTATCTCAGTTGGCTGACTCATGGGGGCCCACAAGAGAGACAGAGAGGGACTTTTTACAAAAGCATGTAGTGGCATGACAAGGGGCAATTGCTCTAAACTGACAGAGGATGGATTTAGAATAGATAATGGGAAAAAATTCTTTACTGACGGGGTGGTGAAACACAGGAACAGGCTGCCCAGAAAATCTATAGATGCCCCCATCTGTGGAAATGTTCAAAGCCTTTTTGGAGGTGGCTTCGAGCAATCTGGTCTAGTGGAAGGTGTCTCTGCACATGGCAGGGGGGTTGGAATGGGATGATCTTTAAGGTCCCTTCCAACACAAACCATTCTATGATCCTTTATATATCCCAAGTGCCTTATCTTATGCATAGCATTAATAGATAGATTAATGTTCATTTAGAGTACTTGAGGTATCTTTTGATACCTCTGCAGGCACTGATAACTTCTTCCAGAATTTCTATGGGCTTCCAGGTTGAGGAAAGCAGGACAAAATCTGCAGGGAGTATGAACTGATGTAGCTTCCAGTAAAGTGAGGATCAGGCCCAGAAACACAGTGCATTTCCTCTGGAAAGGAAAGCCCCCCACCTCTTTCACTATAAATACACCAGACTTGTGTGCTTTGTTTTGAGCCCAGTTTCCTAAGGAAACAAGGTCTATGCAGTCATGCTGTGTCTGTCTGTTTCTGTTCCCCACTCCTAACTCTTGACCAGATTTGACACTGGGGGCCACAGTCTCCAGTACTTCAAGATTTTTTGCACCTCGGTGACCAAGAGGAGAAAGGTGTTTGTTGTTCTTTATGTCTCCCCTAAGGGAAAAGCTTTATCATAGGCTTTTTCTGAGACAGAATCCAGAGGGGAAAAGACCTTGTGAGACAGGTTAGCAGGAAACCAGGTTGTGTTAGTTCCTCTGCTCCAGGAACTACTTGTTTAGTTTACAATCCCCACAGGAAGTATCCAGCATGACAGATACCATGCAGGCAGTGCCCCAAAATACCTTTTTGAAGCTGGACATTTCAGTTTTCAAAAGTTACAGATATTTTAGAGATTTGAGAGGGTACTCTGTTAGCCTTTGAAATCTGAAGAACATCTGATGTTCCTCTGTCAGCCACCTCTCCATCTTTGTGATGTCTTTATCTTCTTGGGAGAGAAGACTTTGAGGTGCACTGGAGGACCTCCCTTGCCCAGTTTTACCCCTGCCTACCCAAACCAGGCCTTGCAGATCATGCAGACATTTGCCTCTCTGCAGACTCAGTGGATGGCAGGAGTCCAGTCATGGTAGCAATTTGTATTCACCTGCTCGTGTGCATTCCCCACAAATTAGAGGAAAAAGAAACCATAAGGATCCAATAAGATAGCATTTTATAGTCTGTATATAGTGAAAAATGCACACAGAAAAATGCAGAAAGTCTACTCTCAAGAGAGCCTTATTTGCTTTACAGCCCTCTGTTAGTCACAGCAGAGTATTGTCCTGTGATGTATATGCATAAAATCATCACTCCTTTTTTATGGTGTAATGATGCTGCTTTATCTACTGCCTCTGCAGCTACATATAACAAGCACAAAATCTGTGCTTAAAAAATGAAACATATATTAACAAGAAAAAAAACAACAACCCGTAATTCAGAATTGCATTACAGGTTCCATTCAGGATCATATCTCATCTACTTTGCTTAACAAGTATATCACATAGATATATCTATCTTAAGACAGACACAATTATTCATTGCAAAAATGACAGCTACTTTAATGTAAAGCAGAAACTAATGAAGTAAGAAAACGTATTGAGAGATTTTTGGATAGAAATTTTTTGGATTGCGAGCATAGTGTTTATGTGGCAGCTGCTTTGCTGGATACTGCCTCACTGATGGCTTGTGGCATTGATTTATTGACATTCCCAAACTAGAAATTAAGGTAGCCTCAGGGGAGGATATCAACTGACCTGTAAATTAGAACATATGTTTTGGGTTCTTTTGTTGTGCTTTTTTTTTTTTGAACAGGACTTCAGGACTTCTGACTTCTGCCACTGACTTCAACTTTCTCCATGTAACACAAAAAAATTCTTCCACATTCCAGATGTATTCAGAATATAACAATAAATTAGGACAATGGACTCATGCTGACTTCTGTCAGCGGAAGATCTAGCTCCTGTGGTTGAATTTTTTTCCTATACAGCATTAGAAAGAAGAGCTACTTTTACTTTTTCAACAACTTTTTCCAAAGTCAAGATTAATCTCAAGTAACGAAATGTGAGGTCAGTGAATACTGAATTCTAGCCAGGGTATTAGCAAGTTGGTGAAAGAGCATTCTCACGGAGCTGTCTGCCACATCTGCTGATGTTCCACAACAGAGGAGACTCCCCAAAGTCCCTATCTTGAATTACCCCTGCACCAGGTTTCTACCAGTCTGTCAAATTTTATCTGAGTCATTTACCCGCCCACTCTGACAGGAGCGTGGGAGCAGTGAACAAAGGGCAGGCATCCACCGGGAATGCAGCCAGAGTGAAGACTGACAGGCCACGCTGGGCCCAGATGATTTGATACGGTGTTTTCGTAACCTAATTGTGAGGCAAGGATGCTGCCTGTCTTTACACTGGCAGAATTCATCCCATGATGGGGCCTGATACTGCGGGGAATGAAAATTATGATGATAGTTCTGTCATCCAGGCTACTTATGAAGCATCTGCTAGGCATTTTTATGGGCAAAAATGGTGTTTCTGGAGCAGCAAAAACCTAAAGCCAGGAGAAAGTTCAAGGGAACAATTCACATTTAGGATAGTTTCCAGTGGATGTCAGTGCCTCAGACAATAAAATCCAGCTGCATTTCAGCCACCGCCCGTGGCAGAGAGCACAGGCACTTCGTGGTGTGACCAGCCCTGATCCCAGCATGGTTTGGCAGGTCCCCTGTGAATGCCTCCCAGGCTCCACACCTCCTCCTGCAAGGTCAGATATCAGTGCTGGTGACTGATAGCGCCCTTGCAGCATCACACCTGTGCCTGCACTGCAGATTTTGGCTTGTGTCTGGTGCTGGCAGCTCATCAACAACGTAGTGCCTGGGATATAGCTGATATATTTGGTCAATTAAAGAGTTTCTTCTTTCTCCTTTGGTTTTACAGATGTCTACAGCTGTACCCACACCAGGTATTTTTTGCTTCCACTGGTGTGGATTATTCTGAAAAGCATCTGTTTGAACAAGCACTGGAAACTAAAGTCTTTGTTTACTTAGTAAACTCTGAATGCATTTGCACTGAAGCTAGACCAAAAGGAAAATAGTGGTCTTGAGCTCTTCCTCACCACTAGACCAGAAGGTGAAGGAAATCCACAGCCTGTTCCTAGATCCCCACGTCCAACATCAGACAGAAGAAAACAATTGCCTTCCTTGGAGACCTCACAAAGAACAAAGCTGTAACTAAATAGAATTCTCCTGCCAGCAACTTTGAGAATTACTCTGTTGTTATTGTTACAGCAAAATCTTCATTGATGCTGAAGGAATTTCATGTGAATGGGAAAGACTGTGAAAAAGAAGCTGAGATAACAGCAGGACACAATTCCTATGTTGCTTCCCTGGCTGCATCTCCAGGGCCTGGTAGTTCAACCAATGCCTTCTCCAGCCTGATGACAACAGCCAACCTTTCCTTGCTGTTTACTCTGGGTTTTCTTGTGACTGTCTTGGTTTTCTTAAGTGACTATGGCTGAGAGCCTCCAAGGCTGGGCATGGGCGAGTGCTCATGACTTGAGTTATGGACATTAGGGTAGGAAGAAAAGCTCATGATAAGAATCACATGTCCGCAGTTATTTAGTCATTATACATCACCAAAAAGCAAAGAGAAAGTGAATTTCATAACTATTCAGATCTTAGTATTTTAATAACAACAACGGTTTTACTCAAATAATGGTTGTGCTCAGAGAAAAGGCATAGGTCTAAATTTGGCCTCCAAATATAGCATTTCTAAATATCCAGAATAAGCCTGGCTGTCTGTGCTTTACAGTTCTCAAAATCAGTCATCAGGGCCCCTTGCAATGACCTGCACCTTCTCCAGCTATTCCTCAAGCCAGCCAGCTTTTGCCAACTCCAACCCAATGTGCCCTGAGTGCCCTGAGCTTGCATGGATACTGCCTACCTCGCCTAAATGCTGTGGGAACAGATTCAGAGTTCCTCATGGGAAGAGCATGAGGGAAGCAATTGTAACTTCCTCCTGGCAGAAAAGAAACTGCAGAGATTTATTACAAGCTGATGTACGTGAAAGTACTGGCGTCACACTTGCTGCTGAGATGGAAGGCAAAATACTGTGAAGGGATGTGATAGGGAATGTTCTAATTAAAATACCTATAATTAGTAGGCCTACAATAAAGGCATTTTATTGTTTTAGAGCATCAACAGGAGTCAAGAGACTGAAGCTCTACTCATGATTTGCTATGTAACTTACAAATGTTTACCTTCTCCAACACTCAGTTTGGATACTTAGAAAAGAATTAAGAGCAGTAGGAGACACAATACATTAATGCTTGTAAAGTTCCTTCAGATATTGGCTCTACAGCAAATTAAAATATAAATTTTAATGATCTCTTACTTATTGTGAGTGAGATAGATGGAAGCAAGGCCTCTGGGCAACCTTAAGGTATTGCTTCCACTTCATACTAACAATTTATTAACGTTCTTTCATTTTCATTTCCCAAATCCATTGTAATTCACTCCGAAACTTTTCTGAGTATGCGCAGTCTTACATTCAAAGAAAGGTGTCCTCTCCCCAGAAGGCCCAGAAACACTGGCCCGTGATTAGAGGAGCAGGTTTTTAACAATTTATAAAACATTTCTCTACAGTTTTAAAGAGATTTCTCAGTCACCTCTGCTTAGAAATCTCTCCCCACTTGAGCAGCAGAAGGTCCCTGGCTGCACCTCCCGGCACAAGCCTGGCAGGCGCGTGTTTATGTGCTCAGCCTTCGCCGCCGAGCAGAGCCTGCCAATTGTACTGAGCTCGACTTCATTAAGCACCAGTTTTACGAGGTGGGCTGCAGCACACGGGGGACAGGCACGAGACCACCAGATTTATGGCATTTCGGTGTCGAGCTGACAGCGTGGCAGTATTCACACAACAAAAACCACATTACAAGAATGTTATGGTCGCAAGAGAGCTCGGCCAAAAAAACACCCAGCAACCCAACGAGGTAGGAAGATCAGGGTTAGGCATTAAAAATCCAGTACCCAGCATGGCAACGTTCAGATGGCACACCTCCCCCTCTGCCTGTCTGCTGGGATCTTTAACCCTTGGCTGTGGGTTTACAAGCCTGGCTTTTAGGGCAGCCTTTAGGTACCGGGCATGCACAGGAGGCAGGTGCCCACCCCACCAACACCAGCTCCTCACCACCATCTCTGTGCCAGCCATAATGACTTCCTGGAGCAACAGCCCAAAGAGGTTATGGTTCATTTAGTCTCCACATGGACATCTATCAAATGGGAAAGGAAACCTGCTTTTAAAAAATGCTTGTCTCTCTTGCTCATATCTCTGACCAATGAATGGGTTCTTGTTTGTCTCAGTGAGAACTACCATTTCAGAGGTATTTTCCAGAAAAAGCATGGAATTATTAAGAATAGTAAGAATGAAATTACTATATAGATGTGAAGTGATAATGAAGCTTTTGTGTAGAGTCAAATTTGAAAAGACCTGGATCACAGGGAAACAGACAACACACATACACAAACACACAGAACTTTTTAGACCAATTTCAGGGAGTGTTCTCTTTAGCCCAACATGAAATTCATCCTGGCAATTACAGGATAGTGATGTCACATGTATCTATCACTGAATCTTAGTCTCACAGAGGATAGGAGAGCAGATATCTCAAGTGCATTTGTCTACTAGAGCTTTTTCAGGAAGAATTGATCAGGAATCCACTTGGGAAATGGATTACAATAACCAGAACAAGGAACCCTGTCCCAAAACTAAATGTACAATTAATTAATATCGCACTTTACCTTGACACCTTTACATTAACCTGTAATGTAGATGAACTCAAAATCCTGATTGACATCAAGGGTTGCAATGTGCAGTCCAGCCTCTGTGCACCCTCACAGATCAGAGGTATGCACATATATTTCTTTTCCTGCCTGCCAGAGCAATCTTCAGATACAAAAGACCCAGATAGGATTTTTTGGCAAAGGGCACTTGGTCCCTGACTTTCTGGGGCAACCTTTAATACAATCTCTTTTCCACAGCAATGTCCTCTGCATCATGACAGAAAAAAGTAGCAAGAAACCTCCAAAGCAGGCACTTATAAAGTCTCTGCAAAGAGACTTTCTGCTTCTTTCTGCTTCTTTGTCTTGGTCTGAATTTGCTCTGTGCTATCAAAGGGGACTGAAACCACCTAAATGGGCCTTAGCTCCAGTCCCAAATTGGAATAATGCTGTGGCTCAGACAGCAGGTACCTTTGTTTCAGCAGCCTGAGTTTGATTATCTCATCCAAGAACTGCATAAGGCTACTGTAATTTAACAAGGAAACACTTCACACAGATACTGTGACTTGATCTTGTTTGCTCTAATCAGGCTTAATGGTGTCTCAGTGCAATCTGGAAAAATTCAGATTTGCACACCAGCACTTGGTTTCAGCAAACCCAATCCAGGACTCAGACAGCAAGTATTACCATTCTGGCACCTCCTGCTGAACAAAACTAACCCTGCTCTGGGTCTTGCAAGATACTGTCACTTTTTTTCTTGTCTGTCCTCTCCTGACCTGGGATCTCTGCAAGGGATGTGGAGGAGCTCACACCTGTCACAGATATTTGCAGCACACCTGCCCCCCTCACAGCCATACCCAGCATGTCCCTTGCAAGGTGACACAAAATGTGCTCACCTGGGGAACCTCTAGGAGCCAATTAGCTCCAGCAAACATGGTGATTGATAATGGCACTTGCCCTCCTAATTTTGTTTCTTGAAACTCAGTGCACTCAGCTGTCTAAACCTACTCAAAGCCAGCTCAGGTGCCCATGACAAGGTGAACTCCATCCAGGTGCAGCTCCAGAGCTCATCCAACAGGCAGCTGTTTGACACTGAGAACAGGCTGCCATGAGTGCCAGGACAGACCCATGGGAAGGAACAGACCTGGAGCTGCTGCCTGCTGTCCTGTGTCAAAAAGCAGCACCTGTGCCAGGGAAGGTCAGGCCGGTGCCAGGAAGTACTGTGGAGGAGCAAGGGTTGCCAGCATAAGCTGGAGTCACTGTGGGTGATGTCCATGTACACACCACACACCCCACTGCTCCCACCATTCACTCAGAGTTTCAGCAGAGCCTGAAACTGTGCTCCACCTCATGAAAAGGCTTCCAAAACCAGGACCATCTAGTGAAAGGTGACTACAATAATGATAATAGAGATAAGTGTTGCAAACAAAGAGTTCACCGGCAGAATCTGGACAAAGCACAACATAGACAACTTATCTACTGTGAAACAAATGGACAGAAGAGGTCTTTTATGAGCTTTACAGCTGAAATCTGCTGTTTGACCATTCAAAATATTTTTCCCCAACTACCAAAAGTGACTTTGATCAAAAAAGTTTGCTTCCTGTAAAAACAGGTCAGTAACTTGGGTTTCTTCAGTATCCTTCAAGATAAATCTTCTTGTAAGAACTGGAAGGCCAATGTCCTGCCCTCAATATGATATTTTGGGATAAGTTTTGGAGCTGACTCTCAGTGCAGGTCTTGAACCTATCAGCCTTTGGGCTTTTATATTTGTACTGTGAGTCAGTCCCATCTACAGTGAAAGGAAGTCCACCCCTGAAATTTAATGCAGATATGGAGTCATGGGTGGATCAAGCTAATCCAGCAGCATGATGAGCTTTTACAGATAGATTTTAGCTGTTTCATATCACAAGACTGAGAATTTTCAGATCAAAACCCTCCAAAGTATTTTAGGTACCTACCAGCGACAATTTCCATACTACTCTTTCCTGAAAAAGAAAGGTTTAGTGATGCTCAGCCCTGGGAAAAGCAGGCTCAGGAGAAATCTTATCACTGAATACAAATACCTGATAGCAGGGTACAAAGAGGATTGAGCCAGGCCCTTCTCAGTGCAGTCCAGTGATAGGATCAGGGATATTGACACAAACTGAAACACTTGAGATTCCCTCTGAACGTTAGGAAACACTTTCTTACTGAGGGTAGCAGAACATGGGAATGGTGAGTTTGTTGTGTGGCTAGCCTTAGAGATATTCAAAAGCCATCTGGACATGCTTCTGGACAACTGGCTCTAGGTGGTCCTACATGAGCAGATGGGTTGGACCAGGTGATCTCTACAGGTCCCTTCCAACCTCAACCATTCTGATTCTATGAAGAGTTATAGACTGGAAGATAAAATTCCCCTGAGGCATGAAACAGAGCAGGATCAACTGCTCACACAGTGAAAGTGCTCAAAATAAACCCAGATAAACTCAAAGCAGCCAAATCACTGCATAGACACAGACATGGGAAAAACACATATCCACTGAGGGGGAAAGCACCATGAATGCAAATGAAAACTGAGGGTTGTTGGTATGCAGAGGTTCACCCCCACCACCACCCCACTGTTGGGTTGTTGTTTTTTAAAAGAGTTGAGTAGTTATTAGTTATTATAAAGTTGTTTATTGTAAAGATACATTCGTTTTGAAGGGTAAAGAGTTATAAGCGTTAAAGTCGATGTTAAAAGTTTTTGGAATAGATGTTTAAATAGAAGTAAATTTTTAATTAGAAGTAATTAATTAGAAGTAGAAGCTGCTTTTGTTGAGGCCCCAAGAGGGCCCATGATGTTGTTGTAGCTTTTATTTTTTTTGGGCGATGGTGATGGTGGTGAGGAGAGAAGAAAATTGAGAGAGTAAGAGAGATTTTTTCTTTAATGCATAGATTTTTGTATATAAATTACTTAATAAGTTAAAAACACGAATTTGAATTATTTTTTAACTTATTAGAAATTTAGTTTTTTAGCATGTTAAGTTTATGTATAAACTATGTAGTTTATTTTGTAGTTAATGTAGTTAATAAACTATGTAGTTTATTTAGTTTTATTTTTTAAATGTAAGTAATATTTTTATTCTATTTTTATTACATAAAAAACTATGTTTTTGGAGCCTTTATGGAGACTTGTTTTTTACACTAGTACTTATGTTTTTCAGCCTTCACTGAAACTTGTTGATCTCTCTCTGAGGAACTCACCCACCACCACCAACCACCACACCCCCGGTTCTGCTGGCCCAAAGAGTGCAGATAGAGCTCAGAAATCCTCCATTCCCTCCCGGACAGGGGAATTTGGATCCCGGGGGCTGCAGGCAGAGAGAGCAGCACTAGAGGGCACCAGCAGGATGCGGCCGCTCCCGGCTGCTGGAGCTCACCTCCCCGCTCCGCTGAGGATTAACCACTTCTTTCCTCTTTTATTAAAAAACAAAAAACAAAAAACCAAAAAAAACAAAAACAAAAACAAAAAAAAACCCCAACAAAACAAAACAAAACAAAAAAACCCCCCAAAAAACCCAAACAAACAAAAAAAAAAAAAACCAAAAACCCCCCCAAAAAACCCCAAAATCATTTAATCCACTACCAGAAAGCAACACACACCTCTCTTCTGCACGGTCACGAGGAACCTTCTGTTAAAGAGAAAAGTTGGGTGCTAAGACCTTGACAGTTTTTGACACGTCCCCACAGCTCTGCAGAGTGGCACAAAATACCCCAGGCACAGACAGAAGCGGGACTTCAGACAGTCTGGGCAGCACGGCTTCCTTACAAATAGGAAAACTGCTTATGCAGCAGCATTTGAAATTTGTTACATTCAGAACTTTATGTAAGGAAAGGCAATAAAGGAAACAAAGAGAAAAGATGGAAGTCTGTTAGCCAGGCTCCATTTCCCCCTCTCTGCTCCTGGAGGATTCTTCAGCATCTGCAGCAGGTGCTGCTCTGGCACCCTCGGGATCCATGGCCATCACTCTGCAATAACACAGGCTATTCCACCATACCCACACACAGGCAGTGGGACTGATCACCCCAGAAAATCCTTTGCCAGCGCTTTGCTCACCACAGGGACCTCCCGAGCAGTCACCTGCCTGAGGCAGCTGCTCACCACTCCAGGTTCATCCCAGGGGATCACTGCAGTCAGCACAAAGCATCCCTGTTTGGACAGTGCCAACCAACATACAACCCCAGCCAAACCACCCTCACCAGGCTGCTTCCACTCCTCTGCAGGCATCACATGCTCCGTCAAGTCTCATCTTTTCTTTCTCTGCACATATGCACTCTGGGGGTGTATCAGCACCAGGAACGCCATCTCCCCTGTCCCCACAGGAAGGCAGGAGAGCTGCACTGGCAGCCAGAGCTGTTCCCCACCTCCCTGTCACCTCCAGCCTCCACCTTCAGGGACCAGGAGTGGGTTTATGTGCTTGCTGCTAGGCCTGGGCTGAGCAGAGACTGCCAATTGTACTGCACTGTACTTAATTATGTAGTAGTTTTATGAGGTGGACTGCAGCACACAGGGGACCAACGTGAGACCACCAGATTTATTGCACTTTAACTTTGAGCTGACAGTATAACAGGCTCTAAGAGGTAAGTACTCAGTGCTTTATTCACTGATCTTTTGCCCTCTCCCTACATTTTCGTACAATTTTTGGAACCTGTCTGGGACGGTGGGAAAGATCTGGAATAGTGAATAAAAGAAGAGAAAGGGAGGCAAACGGACAGACACAGAGAGCCAAAATATAGGAGAGGGATGAAAAAAGAGGAGGAGAGGCAGCTTTTTGCACAAACCAGGTGCTCCAGGCCCTGTGTTACCACTTTATTTTCTTTGTCATGAAATCACAAACCAGCCTTGTCAGCAAAGGCAATTCCCCTGGAGATGCTAATGGCTGCAGCCCTGTGGGACTCCTAGCTCAGTACCCCTTCCTTAACAGCAACACTAATATTTTAACAAAATAACAAGACTTATATCTTCGGGGTTTTCAGCTGGGAACAGCCCCCTGTCACTGCCATTCCAACGAGATGTGGCTGAAGGAGTTACTTCAACAGGACATTTTCACCAGTATCCTTTGATGACATGGACTGGATTTAGCCACATGTGCTCAGGGTTTGAGGAAAAGAAGTACTGCCTGGTTTTTGAACGTGGTTGGCTGTATGCACCAGGAGAATGGAAAAATCATCACACTTTTTTTTTTTTTTTTTTATCTGCACTTGTTCAATATTTAAAATATTGCGTTGAATCTATACAGATTTTCAGTTATTGGACCACTTGGATTTTTAAACCTCACTGACTCTCAGCCAGACTGCCTCCGTCTGCATTGAAAGGAGCCATTCTTCTTCTTCTTCCCCTTTTTTTTTCTTTCCTTCAGTGAAACTGGAGCCTTTCCCTTCCCGTAACTTTCAGCTGGCTGAGCCATTCCTAGATCTCTGCATTTTTCACTTTCCAGCCTGACCCCCAGGACTTTGGGAGACGCGTAAGAGAAGTTATGTGACACATTGGCTGCAGTGAAAAGCTGTGCAGCTGAAGGGAAAATGCTACAGATGTCAAAATAAAATAAAACACAGTTTTACATCTACGAGGAAAAAGTAGGGTGAAAATGTTCTGTGAGGAATGGTACTAGCTACAAACTAGTGGAAAAGCACAGAAACAGAGCAAAGTTGTACTGTGTAAGAAATAAAGTGTATGCACTATTTTTCATTACATTTGCTTTTTCTAGAAGACCACTTGGAACTGTGTTTTACCTGTTTCAAATACAATTATAAAGAAATAATCACATTATTAGAAAATAATCTAATTGGGTTAAAATTGTAATTTTAAACTAGTTCAAATTAACAGATGTAAATTGTAACAGACACTTTACAGGGAACAGCACATTTTGCTTGGAAAAGTAAATATATACCATTATTGCAGTGGGGATAAAATTATTAGACTGCTTAGAGGGCTTAAAAACAGTCCCAGAGCAGGCTATCAAATATGAGATCACACAAACCATCAAATTTTCATGAGTCTTAATGTTTGAGAAAGTTTATTAAAATCCCTGGGATGTCTTATGATTTTTAGTACTGATTCATTGCAAAAACACTGACAAAAAAGGAGCTCTTAGTTTATGTGTTGTTATGCAGAAGAAATTCACAAAATTAATTTTTCAACCAAACATGGTGAATAAAATGTCTTGAGCCCTACACAGCCCAAATGTAGAAATTCACATTTTTCTCTATCCTTTTCAAAGAGCAAATATTCTTAGATGCTGTTTCATCTAGAATAAAGATAAATCTCTACATTGCTGTAGTACAGGAATTCTCTTTAATGAAAAAGTGTTTTGAAACACTTCTGCAGTAAAAGAGCAGTACACTGTAATTTTATTTCTGGAATAACCTGGGGAAGGACCATTACTGACCTTAACACAAGAGCAAAAGATGTATATTGAGGTTACAGAGAACTGTTGGTCAATTATTGCCAGGATATTCATACTGTAATGTGTTTAGGCCTGGAGCTGCCTCTCACCATGTATTTACATCATTTGTTGCCCAAAAGAGCCCTGATTTGTGTGAGGCACCTGGCTGGTATAGGAATATGAATGATGAATAGTAAAAATAAACTAAATTCCTTGACAGGTGATCCTATGTCCCTGTAAAGGTTTATGGGACTGCTGCCTCATCTGACATGATTTCCCCCCACCACCACCCCAGATCTGCTACTATTGAAATTTAGGAAGGAAAACGAAGAAAAAAAAGAAATTTATATTATTTACATTAGTTAAATAAGAATCTGGCAAGCAAGATAGCCTTAGGTCTTTCCAGGATTCTTATTTTATTCAACGTTTCACAGATCACAGTGACAGACATAGTTTCAAAGAAAAAAAATTAAGACAGAGATGACTGTAATAATTAAACATAAAAAACTGTTTTAACCGAAGTTCGTTAATGAGATCCTTACTTAACTTATCAATATACAACAGATGAGAAGAAGAATCTTTTAAATGGTGGTGAAAATATCTTAGAAGTTTCCATTGAGCACCATCACATGTGGAAAAGGTTGCTCTGCACCTTGCTGCTAGACCCTTCTGTCAATAGCACACATTAAGATTGCTGGAGCACACAGAAGTCCTGTTGGATCAGCTCTGCATACCAACCCACATACGCAGCACTCCGTGCCGTCCCGGCTGGAAGGTTTTACCTATCCATCAGTGGCTAGGAAATGTGAGATAAGCGGACAAAGGAAAACGCCAAGGCACGATTAGGTAATCTCTTTCCTTTACGAAATGGTTTCTCATACTGGGAAGATGAATGGGACTCCAAAAAGCACGTGCCCTCTCCTGTCAGTAGCAAAACATTTTTTTTTTCCCCAAAAGCAGGCGTCCCACAGCTCTCAAATTCCTCGGCACAGAGGACGTGCTTCCCGTTGAGAGAATCCCGTTGATAACCATCCCCATCACCCAACAGCTATTTTGTGTCCCTCCTACGCTCGTCTGCTACAGTGACATGTTGTTTCTCATCTTCCACTTGTCCTGTTGCACTCACCGGGGCATTTGTGAACAATTTGGATCTGCATCTCAATGATATCTTTCAGCACCACCTGTAAAAATTAAATGGATGAATCATGTACACAGGCTGTGTCTAAGGCATGGGTGCCTGTGACTCCCTAGTAATTTTACAACCTGTTTTCCAGAGGGGCAAACACCTCCCAAGACACAGAGTTCTCACAAGTTCTGGAAAACAGATATCCACATAGAAGAAATTGGCAATGTAACTACAGGAAAGGCAGCAGGACCAGCTCTGCTCTCACGAGACCAGAGTACACCCTACAGACACAAGGAAACCACGTTTCACTGGGTCTGCAGCTCATGGAGGTACTCGATTCAATGGCAAAATGTGTTTGTCCCTGCATGAGTGGTGCGATGTGTGTCCATGTTCATGACCAGCAGGGTCAGGCTCACACTTTCCATTTCTAGAGGTACCCTACCCAGTTCAGGGATGGAAAATGTGAGAGTATCTGCTCCTGCTAAAGGGAATCAGTACCTGCCTATTGGTGTGATTTAGAGGAAGCTCGGGATGAAACTAGTCATGTATCCCTTCCTCCTTCTACCCCCATGTAACCTGACTTGCATTGCTGCCCATCTTAGCCCACCAGGACTTCAAATATCGGTTGTTCTTCCCTAAGTCCCACGTTTACTGCACCATAACCCAGTCTCAAAGCTTCATCTGAACACAAAGCCATCTTGAATGGGCTAAGAAATGGAAAATACTCCTGTAAATATCTGTTAAATCCAGACCCATCCACAGGAATTCAGTAGACATCTCAGGTAGGAAGAAAACAAAGCAGACACCCAACAAGCAAAGTTCTCTGAGAGAAGGATACACAGCTCCGTGCAAGAACCACATGGGCCAGAGCATCAGTGTGCAAGTCTGTCAGTGACATCCTGCAATTCTACATGCACATGGATACACCTGAGAGTCTCCCTGGAAAAGAAACACAAATATGTGGATCATCACTCACAAATTCAGCCTTTCAAAGGTCAGACCTTTTCTCAGAGGCTCTTCCTCCCCACTTTTCTCAGGACTATTTTTAATATACATCACTTAATAGAAAATTGCTTCTAATGCCCATGCTCCTGGGGACCTGTCTCCTGATCTACTGCCAGAGAGATGCAAATCTTTGCTAGTGGGCAAAACATCCAATAGCAAAACTCCTCTGCATGTGGAAACCAACTCATCCCTTTATTTTGGACAGTACCTGTTTTTGGGAAGGGGATGGCTCTTATTTCAGACAGCTCATTTTCTAATAGAGTCTAACTCATCTGGGGTTTTGCTTTTTTAAAGAGCTGTGGAGAAGCAATCAGGCCTGAGCCACAAGACCATATTGTGTGTTCCCTTTGGAAATACCCAGCTTCACAGCTGTCAGCTAATTGTATGTGCAGAATAAGTGGTTTATATATACAATGGTATGGAGAAATAGATAATCTACACAACTACACTCTTTTCTCCAAAACTGCCCAGAGTTTTTCTCTGTGATTGCACAGAAGGCAAGTACATGTAACAAAACAGAATTCACGTTCTGCACAAACTTCTGTGACTGTATCACCTCTACCAGGCACCTATATCACAAGAAGAACAGATCTCTGGGTATTTACCTTCAAACCCACAAATATTTCATCCCTTACTAAAGGGAAATTTCTGCTAGTGGCATCAGTTGTGTAGCTAAACCAGCGATCAGAGACAGACGCAGATGGAAGCAGGTCTGACATTCCACCAGGCAGGAGGCAGCAGTGACCTATATACCCTTGTCAATACATTTCACAAGAAACTGCAAGTTGTTTCAGCAAAATATGACTCCTTTGATACTTTCCTGTTTAATTTAATACAGGCTTTTAGTATCCAAAGAACCCCACTGCTTTGAAATGAGGAAACTTGGTCAAACAGTTCGGCAGTCAGCCCACAGCTGGCAAGCACAGTTCAGGGGCCTAAAACACAACTGCTTACTAGGTTTGCACTCACAGACAATGGAGCTTTGAAAATTAAGGCTTGTATACACAGGCAAATTTATCAGCCTGATTACACTGGCATAATTAGGCTGATAAATTTCCCTGTGTAGACAAGTCCTGAGACTCTCAAACTCATAACTAGGCAGGTCTTTCAGAGAGAGAGAGAGAGAGAAAGAAAAGAAGGCAAATTAGCAACTCCTGAAATATCTGAGGAATAATTTTTCATTGGTCTCTCATTTTTCTTTCTTAAGACTTCTTTTTTTTCCCTTCAAATGAAGGTATATTTAATTTCTAAATTAAGATTTGGATGAGGCATTGGTACACTTGTTTTTAGACAAATTAGAAATAATAACAATCATCAATATTCCCTTGACAGAGAGGGGTCTGTCTCCAGTGTCAGACAAACCCATGGTCATTGACAGAGCCTTGTCAGGCAAGCCAGTCTCAGAATTCCAGTTTAGAGCACAGACTAGAATGGGTTGCTCATTTTTTAGGACTGTGCATCTGACATGAGACTCCCAGACACCCCTGTCCCTCCACAAGCATTGTGAGAAGCCCATGCTGTGGAGAACAGCAGTCTGGAGACACACCAGGAGCACCTCTGTGGTTAACTTTCTTCCTTTCCATCCCTCCCTCAATCTTTTCAAACCAGAGTATCATGTAACTCCCTTTTGAAACTGCCAACTCCACAATGAAATAGATCAAGCCTGAACTGGAAATAGCCCACGACACTTCACCAGGATAAGATCCCTCTGGTGTCTTTGTGGATGGGAAGAGTCTCTCATCCTGGGCACCTTCCACATGTCTTCCTCTGCCTCACTGTGCTGGTGCCCTGAAGCACTACTTCTGTAACAATAAGGATCATGTCAGGGGAAAGAGTCGTGGCAGGACAACCACAGTGAACCTAGCCTCAAGACCCTTCCTAATGGAGAATACTGCCTGTGCTCTCCTGGTTTCCCACAGGGTGGGATCCCACCCTTGTACTGCTAATATAAAGTGACAAGGGCTTCATGAGCTATGCCAACACAGCTGTTACCAAGCTTCATCTGCAAGGGCTGACTTCTGATTCTCATAATCTCCCTCAAAATAATCCCCCAATGGACTTGGAAGATTCAGCCTTCAACTTCAGCTACTTCCCCATCCCAACCTTTTCTCTCCTACCTATCTTCAACTCCCATCTACTTCCATACCCCTCCTTGTCAGAAACACAGCTCCCTGCCTTGCCAGAGGCAAAGACTCTCTTGATAACCTAGCATAGTTCCCAGGCTCTCCGTCCCCTTTACTCACTGCTATCAACATAACACTGAGCAGCTCGACAGAGAAGGGGAGCCCCCACCATGCTGGGCACTGCACATGCACATGCTGGAAGAGAGACTTCTCTTCTTGATCTTACAACCAAAACAAATAAGGCCAAAAGAAAGGTTCTTCCCTTTTTACAGATGGGAAACCAAGACCAAAGATATTAAATGTCTAGCCCTAGGAAGCCTGCAACCAAGGCAGGAACTGACCCCCTGTTTCCTGAGAGCCAGCATTCGGTGTCTAATCGCACATGATCAGTCTTTCCTCTCTACCTCCCTGCAGGCACAAGGAATTTGTGCTCTACATCTCCACATGTTTCTTTTGCTCTGTACTGCACACAGCCATACACACCTAGATGAGACTCCTTAATAAATAATAATATGTGGATTCCTGTACTTCTCTTGTACTTGTCAACCCGTGCCTCCCTTATAGCACAGGAATTAGTCTTTCCTTCCTGTATTCCCAGTGTAATTATCAAACAAACTTTCTTCTGGCATAGACTTCCCACACCAAGGACACTTTAAGTCTCACACATAAATCTCTTTCATTTCAGCAGGTCTCTCTCCTGCAGAATGGCATTTAATGGTGATCTTTTTTTAATCAGGTTCAGTCCCCTGTTTCCCACCCCCATCTGGTGAAAGCGACTTTCCACTTAGAAAGGAAGTCAGTCTTTGATTTCATAAATGATTATAAGAAGATTTAACATCCTCAGGAGCACAACTATTTTGATTAGAATGTATTTGCTCCAATACCTTTTCCAGCTGTCCTGCTTCTTGATGCAGACTCCAAGATACAGAAATCTGTCTGAATTTACCCACAGACACTCCAGTGTGGAGACAAGCTGCTCACCCTCCCATCATTTGGACTCTGGCTCCATGTAATGCAGCAGAATAAAGCAGGGAATTGTCAGCACACTAACTGTGTGCAGGTCTCTCCCTCAAGCCCTGGCAGGCGCTTTGCTGAGCATGGATGTGTGCGGGCTTGTTTGCTTTAGCTCGCTGACCTCCGCTGTGTTGCTGGAGCCCTGCAGCTCGCCGAGACTGCCACCACCAAGAGCAGCTTGTGTGGAAAGCCAGGGGAAGGTTTCAGAGGAGCGTGCATCCACTGTCACTCTTGCAGGCAAGCTGGCGTGAGCGTAACTTTCACAGGCAAGGGTAATATTGCAGGCAATACCCATTTGTGCACAATCTGTCCCTCTTCACGCTGTGGCCAGCTGAAGGATAATATCAGATGCTGTTTGCACAGTGCCATAGTGGGTCGGAGTTTTCTGGCTTCAAAGGCAGATTTGAACTGTAAGATAAAATTTTTCTGCAGCTTTGCTTTCAAAGACTTTGTACCATTTTTCCTTTCAAATACTAGCCCTCTGAGAATATGTGTATATGTAAAATGAGATGGTAACTTGAGGGCCACAGTCCCAAGTCACCCTCCAGTTCTCTCAAAGGCTGTCAGAAGCTCAAAGGGTTCTCCTTAGAAAACAGTAAATGAGATTCTGGCTCAGAACGACAAGCTAGGCAGAAATTTCCTGCCTAGGTTTCTTTAGGAGTGTTTCTGACTCTGCTACCAGGTCCAAAGCAGTAGGACCCTAATGTGAAAATGTTTTTTTGATCAAAGTCTTCAGTGTTCCATCCTGCCTGTCCACAGCTGTGCAGCTTCATTTCAGCAGCACTAGCTTTGTGAAACAGAGCACGAGCTGGCAAAGTCAACTTCGCTTCAGAGGGCTTCTTAATGGTCTTCCAGACTAAACCTATTCTCCTAGAACCAAAGACACTCTTTTGAGATCTTGATAACGCAGGTAGTGTTTGCAGGTAGCACACCTACCCAGGAATACAGTGATTAAGTGTAGTTTTTCTATGTTTCAGTGCCATATCCAGTACAGTCCCCCTCTGACCTGGTTGGAATATTTGGATTTGAGGTGGCGTGCCTGGAGACTCAAACCCTTACAAGCCACGTCAGCACCTGTGGCAGTTGTTGTTCTAGGATGCAGAAATAAACTTCCCCATCCTACACAAATGCTTGGATGTTGAGGCCAGAGGGACTTACTGAGATAATTTTCTCTGGCATTTAGAGCAACATGGACTATGAGATTATGCTAAGTAATTCTTATTTGAAGTTTCATAGCTGTGGTTGAACAACAACCACAATAAACATGCAATCGTGGAAAATCTACCACAGTCCCTAGTAAGCTGTTCCAATGGTAAATCACCCTCACTGTTAAAAATGTGGACGTGGTTTTCAGTCTGAAGGTGCTTAGCTTCAACTCCAACATATTGTTGTTACAAGTCTACAGAACTGCAGAACTCTTCCATTGCATCTCTGATCCTACTGAGGTATCTTTAACTTGTGGCAAGGGACTGGTTTGAAAGCTAAACAAATAGAACTCCCCCTCCCATCTTATGTTTTTGTGAGGGATATTTTTTTTTGTTTCTCTTCACTCAGTTGCTTTTGTAACTTTCCCCTGAACCTTCTCAAATTTTTTAATATCCCCCTTGAAACCAGTTGTGAAGCTTTCTGAAATGTAAGTGGCTCTCTCAACATTCACAGAGCTAAACTACCTCCTTAGGCTTTGTTCCAAAAATTTCCAAATGCGTTCATGAAGTCCTTCCAGGCTGTATTTTAACCAGCCCTGAAAGCTACAGCAGCATTTCCAAATCTCTGAGACCAAAGTCATATTAAGTGACATTAAGATGAAGCAACAAGCCCTTGAGCCCTCACATTAGAAAATTTAGAAAGAAGCAATCCCACAGCAGGAATGAGTGAGGAGAATGATCTGTCAACTTCTCCCTTTCTGTGTGTGGGCAAGGGCTTTGTAGCTACTGTCTGATCATTCATGCTGATGGCTGCAAGTTCACTGGGAGCTTTGCTGTTGTGACTTTTAGCATATTTCCTTCTGTCTACCACTTTCAGGGCCTGAGGACACGCAATATGTTCCAGACTAGCTTTCTTTTCTAATCAAAAAGCAAGCAAGACTGCTTGCACATGGGCTGTTCATGCCTAAAACACCGACTCAGCCAAGTGGAGTCAGCAGAAATGGCAGCTATTATTTGCAGCTGCAATACCCTTGGAGTGACACATTAAAGAAAGGCCAGCACTTTTCTAAAACCATGCATCTAAATCCTGTGTTTTCCAGTGGAAACAGATGATCTGGTCTCAGCTTATTTTGTGGCAGAGCCTCGTGGACGTACAACTAGCAATATAACCCAACCTTCAGCTTTGAATGTCAGGATTGTGGTTCAGAACTCAGAGTTTTCCCCCTCTTTTCCCCTAATAAGTTATTCTGTATTGTAGCAGCATTTCCACCTAATACAGTCAATCCCTACATGCAACTTCATAGCCTTCAATGGTGCAACTAAAAACCCTGCCATGACTGCCTCTTAAGCGAAGATCTGTGCTGCCCAGGCTGCATGGGACTTCTTTGCTTAAGGAAGGAAGAAGAGAAGATCAGTGCCACACCCCAAGCCCAATCTTTCCCCATACACAGTGCCACTGCTCTCTGAGTATTAATAAACCAGGTGTTGAAAGCAAGGCTCAGCCTGAGGCATGCTCAGTGCTACACTTGTCGCTTGACCCACCTCCTCATCCCAGAGATTAATTAGGCCTGGCCCCTCCCTGCTAAATTGCCTCTCAGGCACATTGCTCAGTTTTCCTCCTCTTGCCTCTGGCATATTCACTCACTAACTTTTTATTTCAATATTCATGTTTTCCAGTTTGTAAGGCCCTCCACTCATTTTCAGTAGGCTGCCCCAAGAACTCTGTTTCAGTAATGGGACGTGGGGGTGGAAAAAATGTCAGGAACGAGGGAGGATGAGCACAGCTGGGTTGGGATGGGGAGCTGGAGCTTCCAATCTCCTCACTCTTTGCTCTCCAAATCTTCCCCATTATGCTGTCCTGGGTGAAATGCACTAGCTGGGCTGAGAGAAAACATCACTTCTCATCTCTTGCAGATGCCCCCTCACCTCTAGGTGCTCATTTGAGAGATTTGAGAAGTTCAGAAGTTCTCCAGCAGTGGTAGTGCATGCAGCTGTTCCCTAACCTCGGCTGGAGCTTACATCTAGGGACATGGCTGTGATATTTGGCTGCAGGAAAGGTCTCTAGGCTCTAAATTCTGCCTGGGGAAAGAGGATGGTTTGAGGAATAAACCTTCTCCACATTTTACCAGCTGTCTGGCACAGTGCTGTGTAACTGCTGCCATTCCTTGCCTTAAATGCCTTATTCTTTCTGTGTATCATCTGTGAAGTTCAGACACCTCACCCAGACCTGAGGATCACACTTTCAGCTTGGCACACCCTTGCCTAAGTTGAAATTTTTGCTCCTGTCTCCATCCCTGTTCATTTATGCCATCTGGAAAGACTGGAAGCTGTTTGGGCCAATGCCTGCCTTTTGCTCTACGTGTACCACAAGAAGCTCAACTGAACCTTAATTGAGATCTCTCGATACTGTTGTAACACAGAATGTAAATATTAATTAGTAGGATCAGCAGATTCAGTACCAGACATATTGCAAGTCACGCCCCCACTATATTTATACATGTTGATATGTGAATGTGCCTGCAATGGTTAATACCCCCATATATTTGTCTGTACACTGTGTTTTTCATGTAATATCCATTCCTTTCATAATCATATGTCACTTAATATTCTGACTAAGAGAGAACATTCTGTAACACAGTAGCACGTGTTTGGGCAGAATAGTGAAATTATCTTTGAAATGTAGCACAGATGGAAAGATCAGATGATGAGTCTCCTTCCTATTTCTCTAAATTTCTACTGTGGCTACTGTGTTTTAATATTCTAAGCCATCAACGAGTTCATTCTTCATGCCTGTGATGAACTAAGTTATGCTCGCTGCTATCTGATTCTTGTGTGTGAGTTGTACATTCCAAAGAAAATCCATAATGGAAAACATAATTGCAGTAACAAGCACCCTGCAGGGATGCAAAATTCCTCCAGAGGATCATCAGGGGTTAATTGGGCTCTTCTTTGCACAGTTCCACAGAGCCATTCCTAGTCATATCGACTGAGCACTGGAGGGAAAGCAATAAAATTACCAGCTAAAGCCCAGGTTCCTGCCTGTTCAGTATGCCATGCTAACTCCTGAGACAGAGCTCTGATTGTATGGCTGAGCCAAACAGGACGGCTGTTTTTAACACCCTTCTAACTTATGGTAACCATTAACTACAACCTGACTTCCCATTACAACATACCACTGTGAACACCTATTAGCAGCTAATTGAATCATCTAAAAATGGTCATAATTCAAACCTGTGTTTGTGTTTTCATAATGGTTCTCACAGCTTTTGCTGTAGTACAAGAGAATATGCAAATCGAGGCTCTGTTTTAAAGCTCATGCTAAGATGGAAGTTTAAATGGAAATCTAATGGAGTGACAAAGTGGAATAAAGCCATATTGTATTTTTGATGTTACCCATGAGACATGATAGGAGAAACTAATAACAAGGCTCCCTATCTCTAAACGTTTTCCAGCTGTGAGCCACTAAAGAGCCAAAAGACCTCTCTGAGTCAACACCAACAAATGCATACATTCACATCGTATTTTTCTGCCATTTCTATTCACAATTTCAAGCTGTACAGCATTTTTCATTCTCCCTTTTATTTAAAGAAATAGAAGTATTTCCTCTCAGAGGCATCATGGCTTGTTCTCCAACCCACTATATCCCAAAACCATCACTTTTGTTGTAGTTCTTTAAACATGAGCATGTTTTTACTGTAGTATGAAAGGCAACAAAGTACCTGTTTGCAAAGTGCAAACAAGCACAGTGTTATTGACAGGTTTGAGCATATTTGCTGCCAGGGATTTTTAATTTGAGTTACAGCTTTATTTTCTAAAGAGTTTTTATTAAATCTATGGAGAAGTTGTTAGGTGCTATTTTGTGTAGAAATATGGCTACTTCAGATTAGCATAAATTATCCTAAATAGGCAAATCACTTTAAACATTTTACTTAAACTGAAAGAAGAATATATTTCACCAATTATAACAGAAGTGTTGAGAGCAGATAAAAACAGATAGTACACCTCAGACAGAGGCAACTATGTCTCCAGGGAAAAGACCTGCTCCCTTTGGTTGAGTTATGGAATCATGGTGCTTCCAGGCAATGCAAAGTAAGCTGCAATCACTTAAAACTCCCTCAAGATGTTATTGAGGTTTACATCAGTTAAGTAAATCCAAACTCGGTGGGAGGGCAGGGGAGGACAAAGGGATTTAGGCAAAACTATGGCAGCTTGCTCCTACAATGAAGCACCCACTACCATCAAGTCTGTCTAATGTCGATATCCATTTGCACAAAGAAGAGTAAATGCCTTCAATAAACGTATGAAGCACTAAACCTGGCCCTCCACACCCTTTTTACACATTACCCACTGGTCAGTCACGAAAAGGGCTCAGATCTGCAGACTTGGCTTCATTGCAGGACACACCTGGCATGAGGTGTGACCCATAATCTGCATTCACTCTGCCAGCTCACGTATCACGTTCTTTCCATGTTTATTAGATGGGTCAGATGACGATGTCTTGCATCAGCATCTGATATACACTGTAGCCTTCTCGGAATAGCCATCAATTTTCAACCAAAGGAGTTCTAAATCACCTGCCATTTGTCAGACTGTTTCCCACCACTTAGCAGAAAACATTTTGATGGATAGGGAATGGTGGATTGTCTCTCCAGTGAATGTACAAGAATTATGTGTTTTACATGGGAGATGGGAATTCTTTCCCGCAGACACACATGTGCAGCCCTGCTGGCTTTCTTGGAAGCTGCATACATACTTCTGAGCAAACAACCACCACATTACTTCTCGCATGCTCAGAGATTGTGCTAGGTTACTCCAGCATGATTAATAGTGTGCCAAAAATAAACAACTAAACCCTTATTTAGGCAATTCAAACAACAGTATTTTGAATGTCCAGCCCCCAGACCTTTGTTTCAATCCGCACTTCAAAGATTATAAAATCTGCATTTGTTAAAAACCACCAGAGTTTGCTGGAGCAAGTAGCACAGGGAAGGCAGTGGCTGGGGCTATGGCAATTGTCCTCTGGCTGCCAGATGGGCTCGCAACCTGTGTGTGTGTGTCTCCCCAGTTTTGGGAAGCCCCTACTGCCCTTGTTTCTACCAGAGCTCTAAGAATTTCTTCCACTAATCAAGCTATGGGGACTTGATTTGTTTTTGAAACAGAAGACCTCGTGCAGTTATCCTTCTTGTGCCAGCAGGGTCAATGACCAAGGCACCAGTGCTGCACAGCAAAGTCATGACAGAGTTGGCAGCACTGACCTATGGAGGGGCATAGCTGCACTTTGAAGCATGTTTCAAGAACCAACTTGTTTGCCGTATAGAAAGGCTCCTACCATTGTGAAAAATGTCCTCATCCCACCTCAAAAACTGTAATGAGTTACCAGGTTTCACATTTTTCATTCTAGAATAGATGGTAAAAAAACCCCTCCTGAGAACAGGAAAATAGACGGCAGAAGCAGACTGTGTGTCAGCCATCATTTCATTTGGTTCCTGATCCATGGAAGAAAGGAAATTTATTTATTTATTTCTTTTTTAATTCTCAACTCTGACCTACAAAGCTTTAGGGTCATGACCCCCATTAGGGAAAATCTGCACTTTCTCCTCTTCCTCCTCTCTCTCTCTCTCACACACACAAACTTGCATGCCATAAAAACATTATCATAATGTCTGCTGACAAAACAATGCCTGAAGATGTGTGTCAAATGCAAGCATCCAAATAACAAAGCCAACAAAACATTAATTTCAAACATAGGTTAATAGAAAGAAAAAGCCCAAAAAAGCTTTACATTTTTACTAGACAGGCAGTGCAGCATTACATAAATTGACTGAAAATGACTGAAAATGAAATAAAATGACAGCACCCAAGAGTAACCCTTAATTCAAGGTTCTTTCCTTTCCAAGTGTTCATTCATTTTTCTTCCCCTTGACTTCATACTTGTATTTTTCCCTCTCTCTTTTAGATACTATCTTTGGCTATTTCTTTACCTCTCTTTTCCATATTTGCTTGACTTTTCTCTCATTTTCTCTGGAGCCTAACTCTGGGCTCCCCATGGAGTTCATTCACAGTCAAATGTTTCTTAGTCAGCAAAACCTTCCACATCATCACGTTTTTCAGTGCAGTTCCTCCAGCTTTCATTATACCCTTGGGCTAAGGACCATGTGAGCCCCCAGTCTGGGGAAAGGAAGTTCATTCTTCCTGCCGTCCATGACAGCTGCCTTCAAGCACCCCAGCTGGCTTTCTTGAACCCAGAATGGAAAAACTCCAGTCTAGGTTCAGTCCATGAGCAAATTTCTTTCTCCTCTCAGACATGCCATGCTGTTCCAAATTTCTGTTCTGGGTCCATTGCTAGGAAGGCCCTAGTTATCATTTGCAGAGAGGTTCTGTTCTCTTCACTGGGAGACAGCAACAAATAGAGATGTACCCAGCTCAGCCCTAGCACACCCAGATATACCATAAATCTGATGCAGAGATCCTACTTACGGATGTAAGTTCACCCTCCCCTTTCTGCATCTGTATGTAGCTGCCCCTCCTACTTTGAAAAGGAACAAAATGTTGGATGGCATCCCTGAAAAGCAATTCAAATTCCTAAGCTTTTTTTTGAGGAAAAATGTCCCTGCTTATCATATTACTGAAATCCCCTGTCTCCATGCACATTCTCAATTGACTAATATTGATTCCATAATATTTACTGTTGATCACTTTCAGGTCTTGCTGCTTTCCATCACTATTATGGTAGAAAAGCAGTATTTTTCTAGCACATTAATATTAGTCTTCAGTGTGCTGTTGCCTATCTTATTTTGGAATGCCTTTTTCATACAATGCAATTAATATTGTTTATCACCCCACAACTCAAGAAACATGGTGTTTGCTAGCCCAGAAATTATCCACTGGCCCAAGTCATGGCCACACAGCATCACACATTCTAGGAATGCATTCATGCCAGTCCCAGCGGGGGTTTGTGTGCAGGTGCAAGTTAAAAGCTTGTTTTGGTCCTTTTCACCATAAAGCATTAAATCTCTGGATCCCTTAATACTCCCACCCAGCCTCACAGCAGGCATGTCTGAGGAGACATTAGTGAAAGCATCTTGTAGTGCTGCTGAGGTACTTAGTTAAGCGTTCCCCTTTTGGGCCTCATTTTTGCTACTATGCACAATAACGCTCAAGGCTATGCAGCTGCACTCCAGTTCATGCAGGATCAGGTTCCCTTGCCCTCTTTCTCCTGGCTTAGCAATTCTTTTTTTTTTTTTTTCTTTTTCCTTTTCCACCCTACACTCGTACATGAACATTTCAGAGCACAGAGTACCATTAAGCTCAAGGAGAACATGCATGAGCATTTCATAGCTCTCTGCACGACCCTTTTTGCCAGCCTTTCCTTCCAAAAAGGCTGCTCCAAAAGTTGACTGCAGCCAACAAAAGTCTTCCCGTTGGCCTTGGATCAGGCCCAGAGCGAGGGACATATTTAGATGGGAATGGAGGCACTAAAGAAAGGCAGCTTGCCTGCCAGCAGGCAAAATGCAGGGAGACCTACACAGAGAAAGGAGAATTTGAGGGTCAGACTCGAGAGATGAGCCTCTGTGTGGCGGATGCTGTGCCAAGCAATCTGTGCTCTTCGTGACTTCCATTCAAGCAGCCTGTTGAGGCATTCAGCTTTGGCTTTGAACTGCGAGGTGAAGACAGAGTGTGGGCACTGCCTCACTTTTTTGAATCCACCAGATTTATTTAATACATTTTTGCTGTCCTGTTTATTCTTTTTATAAATCTTATTATAAAAAAGCAGAATTTTTAAATGGCAGTGGAAAATATGTCAACTGATGATATTTGGGAGAGTCAAAAAGAAACCCAAGTAAAAGCCTGCATTCAAATTTTATGAATGGGCAAATGGGTATTGTTCTTCTCACTCCCTTTTTTCTTCTGGATGCACCAGTCAGCCCAGGAGGAGACGTCTCAGAGCAATTCTTTCCATCTCTTTACCAACAAACAGGGCAATACAAGAGTCTTCACAGCCCAGCAGTCCCTACTGCCTGTTACTCAATAACTTGCAACTGTTTTAGCACCACCCAAGTCAAAACAGAGTCCTCACTCAATGCAGATCATCCATGGCTCTCTATTTTTCATAATCCTCTTTCCTGAAAATAGCTTCATTGGAATGATTTATCTACCTTGTTTAGATCTCAGTGCTTTCTACTCACATTAACATGCAGCAAATACAATGAACTCTCTCATCCAAAAGAAAATCCAAGAGATCCTTTTATCAGAGTTGTAAGATGATGTGTTTAGATGAATTGTCTAACAGGGTCGTGACAGAGCTCTGGTTTGTTTAACATTTTCAGCTGTTATCTGGAAGAAGAAGTAGAAAAAATCATTAGTTATATTAGCAGTTGACACCCAGACGGGGGGAGACAAAAGAAAACAATAAATTTATAGGGAAAATGGAAATCAATTGAGAAGGGTTTGAGAATTAGATAAGCATTATCCAAATGATACAAATTTATTATTACATATGTCAACAAACAAACTGGTTACTTATCATGTCAGGATAACTTAATGCTACCTTGGAAGATACTTTGCATAGAATGACAATGGTAATATCTTCAACCCAGAAAATGGGTTGTCCATTCTTTATACAGTGTTTCAAATGCTGTAGAAATTCATAGAGATGTGGAGATCACAGCAGGGGAAAAGCACCTACCACTGAACAGGAAAGAACACAGATGATGGAAAGACTTAAAGCACTATTGCATATGCATTTTGCCCCTCCAGGCTAATGAGAAGAATTGAGTTCAATTACTTAATGACCACAAATCTTCTGCAATGCTCTGTTCTGGTTCATTGTGTACATAAATTATGGTTTTCTGAATGGTACATAAAGTACAGGTCACTGCAACCCAGATTTGTTTACATGTGCATAAGAAGAAGAGATATCTAGACAAAGGTAGCTGTCATGCATGAGATATCTCAGGAACATCACTCTGTGGTGGAGTCTATGTTTGTTACAGACTGGGCTGTTTGTGTGCCAGAGGCAGAATTGAGCCTCCCTGCTGGAAAAGCTTTCCTCTGCACTGTGAGCTCTTGCACTGTGAGCCATTGAAAAGTCCCAGAGACCTTGAGAAGTTGGGTAGGAGGCAGTGAGCCTTGTGAGTGCCACTGCCTAACTGGAGAGAATCTGGCATGTCACAGCTGGTGTATGTGGGTAGTGGATTCTGTCCTATATGCAGCTTCATGGCCATCAGACAGCCATCAAATGAATAACTGAGCCTTAAGTTGCCTATGAAACTTCCCTACTCTGGCTGCAGTCTACTATTTGTTCCTGGTCCACCATCACCAGCTCATAGTCCTCTGTCTTACCTGTTCTCCATTTTCAGTGTCAATGCTGCAGTGGCTCCTGTCCCACACTCACTCCCTTTGCCTTTCGTTTCACGCTCCCTGACTCTATCACAATTCCTGGGCACGTCCTGATCTTTCCTCTTCTGCTCTCTGAGTTTTCAGGACAAAAGTAATTACATGCTCTCCTTTTTTCCGAAACACTCCTGGATCCCTGTCCTGGACATTGACTTCACAATCAACCAAGCACTCCTGGAAACCATCACACCTCTGAATACTTACAGGGGTTTTTATCTTGCAGCCCTAAAGATACTCTCTACAGTAAACATGGCTATACAAATCTATGTTAAGATGATGAATGTACAAAAATCATGTCAAAATCTCAGAAAGTTGCCATGAGGGTCAAGGTATGATTAGAGTGCCTCAGCACATTTTGGACAGAAGTCTTGAGCTTAACCTCCCTAGCTGGATATTCTCCACAAGCTGTCCTGAGTTGCTTATGCAGAGGCAGCACAGTCAAACCTCCAATTTGTTGCCATGGGCAGAGTATTCCATGCCTGTAGAACAGCCACTGGGAATGGGATGGTACCATGGAAACTTGTTTGTGGTTTTCCCTTCTTATCATTCAGCGAATCATTTAGGCTTTGTACTCATTTGCAAGGATCTTAGGTTGGCAAGGGCCGACTGAACACACTGGGCCTTTGGACACCTCCACCTTCCCCCTGTTATCATGTTCCCGAGACACACATCAGCAGGATTTGCCCCCCTTGTCTCATTTCTTCCTACTCCAAGGTAAGAAAGCACAAATGTCCAGGAGCTTTACTGAGGTAAAGCACAGGCCATTGAATGGCTAACATGTTCCGTGCTGAATTCCAGTACGGCCCACATACCCCCCATGTTAGGTTATATAGTCAGGTTGTGTCCATAACAGTGAACTAGACCATTATGGCATTGGGACCAAACATCCAAGCTAGTTGGAGGGAGGCCAGAGAACAGTGGGCTAGTGAATGACCCTCCCAAATAAGGTGGCAGCCAGTAAACCATCCTGCTGGGTATGGTGCCTGGCAAACTCCTATTGCCAGACCACACCCAAAAATTGTTCAGACAGAGTATCAGTTGCAATGGGCCATGCTCATGCCAGAGAATGTGCCAGCACTGTACTAGCATGAACTGTCATCTGCCAGGGTCAAAGAAGGCTGCCAGGCCTTCTTGGATTCACCAGCATAGACTGAGTCTCAATGTCTGACTTTTCTCGCTCTAATAATGATACAACAGCATCCTAGAATGTGGCAACCACGGAACTAGAAAAGCTTTTGGTTGCATTCTCTCCCTGGGAAGGTGGGAAGGTATATACTGAGTATTTCCTTCCTACTTGATGTCCCCAAAGTGAGATGAAATCCATCAGCACTTTTGCCTTCATCCAATCTGCTTGGAATAGGTATGAAAATATACTTGATTATTTTCTTCAGTAAAATTTCTTTGGTTTTAAGCTTCCTTTTGAAGTTTGTGCAGATTCTTCAAGACTGCTTCACCAACACATCTTTCTCAGTGTAAATATGTTTTTACTAACATGCTTTGGCAAATGACACTCAGAAATTGCTTCCCTGACACCACTGAAGTTTAGAAGCAGCTGAATGCAACTTTGGATATATATATATATATGTAAAGGACAAAAAACTGTCCTCTCAGGCCTGCAGAGTTACACATGGAACAAAATATATGGCAGATAGAAAGACCTCACTTTGTTGTAATTCATGAGTGATTCTCTCAAAAGCAGAGTTGTCTATCTGCATAAGACTAGCATCACAAGTGGAGCAGTAGATCCAAAGCTGAGTCTGAATTTACAGCCATTCTGGCCAAATGTCCCCTTCCAGCCCCAACTGTGCCATCCACAAAAGCCACCATCTCCACTCCCCTTGCCTACATGTCGCTGCCACAGGTCTTTTAGTTCAAGAAAGTCCTCAGGCTTCCTTAGCACTTTGCACCTAAGTAACTCAAATGATTTAAATTACAGGGTTTTTCTAAACCAGCTCATTTGACTGAAATGGTTCAAGAAGCTTCTATTTCAGCAAATCTTCCAGGAGATTGAGAGGGACATTCAGAAAACAGATAGCAATCTGCAGTTGAAAATCGCAACGTCTCCCATAGATGTAGTTCTTTGCTCAGCATCCTAGTTATTAGCACAGTAATATGTCCCTAGTTGAAGGACAGCTTTCCTGGGACACCACCACCACCACCTCTTGCACCTTCCCACCACACGTGGGTGGAGGTTGCAAGGAGAAGATGTGCAGGGCAGGCAGCTCTGCCTGAACTCTGTTGCTCTCACATATCTCCTTTGCCACTTTCTAGAGCATCTTCTGGCTTTTTAGAGAGGCTGCTGACCTTACCTGAGCCTCCTCAGACCACTGCAGATGCTCCCAAAGGAGCTGAGGCTGTGAAGGGTGTGGCAAGGACAAGAGCAGGCCCCAGAAAAGCACAGCTTGTCCTTTCCCTTCCTCCCTGTTCCTGCCCAGGACTGGCAGCACTTGGAACCACAAATAACACAGTCCTGACCTGCTCATTCCCACACTTGGAGCAGTGTCTCAGGCAGTGGCAATGACTGAAGAAAAGGCTTTAAGACAGAGAGGGGAGGAGGAAAATCTACCTAGGATCTGGCACTTTCCGCTTCCAACTCAGACTCTCCTCAGGTTGTTCACAGCAGCCCTGGCATCTGCTGAGCCTGACAGGGAAAGGGGAGGCACACAGAGGCAGGGGCAATGGGGGTAAGGAACATAACCTCTTCTAAGAGACCCAAAGAAAGGGGAAAGGGGAAGGTGAACAAGCCTGAGACCTCAAAGCAGCACTTTACACATCTATCTTCTTCTGCATTTACTTCTGAATATCGTCCTTGAGTTGAGTTCACCCCTCAGAGGGGGAATTGGCTGAGGTGTGAACTGAAGTGCCTGTGCTACAGCTGGGGCTCTACCACTTGTTTCCCCCTGCAGTTTATCTACACACTTGCCACTTTGCCACTTATTGTTATTACACCATTTCCAGTTCAGGATATCTCCATCACTCTCCTAGCTTATAAGTTCAGGAAAGCAGCTGCTGTGCTGCCAGGACACTATTTGCTTGCCTTTATTTACCATTATTTCCAATATAACTGGCATCAATGAATAAAGAGAAATGCCAGAATGCTCCTAGTCACTGATATCCTTCTTTCCTGCTGAAGATTATTGTACACCTTTAGGAGGTGGAAGACATTTTGGTATCTGAAACAGAGATTCATTCATCTGTATTTCAGAGTAACATGACATCAGTGAAATCACAGCCCAGACTGCAAGGTTTGGGTTTGTCTGCTTGCTGCTGGCAACAGGATCAGTGAGTAGTTACCTAACCATGGGTCAAACACTGCATTGCTGACTCAGGCACAGAATGGGGTTTTCAAAGTGCCTGGGGAACTTGAGTTCCAAATGAAAATAGCACTTGTACCCACAGCCTCACAGCCTCACTCAGAGTTGTCTTTGGCTTCAACAGCAGATAGGGACAGGAAGACCTTGATTTCTCTGACTCACGTGTCTGTCCTGTCCTATAGACACTTTAATGAAGGAAAAAGTCAGCTAGAGCCCCAACATGCAACCTAAAGCAGAAAATACTTTATAACCACAGACTAGTCACTCTGACTCCTGAGCAGCTCTCAAAGGTAACTATATTTTGTCTTAGCAGAGGTCTCAAGACATAGGGGAGGTATTATCAAAAGGTGGGTTCCTGGAGCACAGACAAACATCTAATGTATCAGACTGTGAGATCCCAACCCACACAGGGTTTTATGGGTCAAAAGGAGAAAATAAAAAGGAAGGGTCAGCAGGTGCCAGTGAGCATAACTTCATTAAATTATCACTAGATACTGTATCTGTAGACTTGACCCAGCTGGAAAATGACCTACAAGTTGGCCATGAAGTTTAAAAAGTATTAACCTATCAGTTTCAATAAATGAAGCTGAAAATGGTTTCCTCCTTTTTTTTTATGCTGTTTTTTAACTCAAAATTGATGTATACTTTGAACTTTCATTCAAACTATGAATTCAAAGATGGCAAGAGACAGAGTAAAAGCCAAAGAGGTTCAGCCATGAAATCAAGTCCTATAGGACTACTGGAAAGAACAGGACTAGAGGGTTGACTGGTGCTAAGTGTCTTCAATCTTTTGAAACCACTGACTTCCACCTTCTGAGGTAGCTCTTGTTCAAGCCCCTCATCACCTGTTTGGAACCTTACCACCAAGAACACAAAAAGCTCCTTGGCCTAGCTGGAACTCATATGTAACACTGAAAAACTAAACATATAAAAGGTAGAGGAAACTTTCTTTGTCCTGTGAAATGCAGAGAAACCAGAGAAAGGAAATCAGAAATAGCTTTTTTTTACACCTCCAAAAAAGAAGGCTGAGACCTCCACTCGTGTGACAGCTGAAGACTCTTAGACATGTAAAATAGCTTGTGGCAACAGCCTGAAAGTGTCTTGCAATATCGTGTCCTCATTTTGCCTGGACAGATGATGAAACTGCATTGCACTAACTCGGTGGCTCACTGCGGGCATTGTGCTACAGCTCCACAGGCTGTCATTACATGGTGTGCTGCCTCCTGCCTCTGCTGCCTACATGTCCAGGGCCAGGCACAGGGCACAGGCAAGGGACAAACTTTCAGCTGGTGTAAAATGGCAGAGCCCCACCAGATTCCCTAAGACTTCATTGATTTACAGCAACTGAAACTATGGCCCCTGCTATGCTTAAAGTCTGAGACAGGCTTACATTGGACACAAAAGAATATGCTTTGGGACACTTGGAAACCTGTGCTGTGCGCAAGCAAGGAGCTAAACGATTCCCAAGATATTCTCTGAGCCATGTACACACACATATTGTGCATCGAGTGCAAGCAGGCTTCACCAGACATACAGACACAGAATACGCTCCCTGGGATGTGCCAGGGTGAAGAGGAGTTTTCTAAGTCACTTCATTTTTACTGGAAACTCTGCGCCAGTCCTCCCACGTACAGCAGCGTGCACTCCTCGTAACCAGCATTGTCTGAACTTGTGGTATTTTAATAAACCTTCCTGCCAAGCCAAAGACGCTCTAAGACACATCACCTTTGTCCAGAGGAGGATCCCAGCTGCAGCGAAGTCCAGAGAGTGTGAGCTCTGCTACAAACCAACACATAGGTATGTTAAATGAGTTCTATTGAAAATAACTGCTCTCCGTACTGCCTGCAGTAGAAGGGGGCACAGGCTGTTTAGAGAGTGCACATGAGAGTGACAGATTGCAACAAAAAATCCTTTCACTGCACACAGAGGAAAATGAGACTGTACAATGAGGCCTCTTTTTTATTTCGTAGGGACTGGTTGGCAAAAGCAGATTATTGGGATTGGGCTGCGCAGAAGAGAGAAATTTTCCTTTTTTTCTGGAATCACAATTCATCTTCATTATTCAGTCACTCAAGCTTCCTTGGAAACAGAGTGCCACTGAGTTATGGCAGTCATAGATGAATTCAGCTGAAAAATATACATATAATAATGAAAGAAAGTAAAGCTGGTCTTCTTGTGCAGCCCTACCAAGAGACAGCCAGACAAAAGTATGAAAAAATTGACTGTCTGGCCAAGAATGAAATTGCTGGCAAGTCTGGTTTCAACCCTGCTATTAGCTTTCTTGCAGCTGCTTCAACTACCCAAGCAGTAGTGAGATAAGTGCATTGTCTGAAGTTCTTTTTCTTTCTAATTGGGTAGTATATTTATTTGCATATAGCCGATTTCTGATTAAAACCTCATCTGAAAGAACTTAGGAGCTAACGCTCAACCGCCTTAAACAAAACAAAATAAAAATGAAACAAAATCCAAGGCACTCAGAAGCGTTCCTGCATTTCAGGATGAGCGTTGTGCTTCCTCTGTGGGCAGAGGCCTTGCAGCTGCATCACACATGGGGCAATTCTGCAGTGCCAAAGGGGCAGGACACAGGCAGCTGCACTGGGAAGTGGCTGGGGGAGGCCGTGCGCTCTTGCAATCCCTTTCCCTTGTGCTACAGATGGATGGGCAGAAAAGAATGGCAGGAGTGGATCTGCATCCCTGTCCTGGCAGTGCAGCCACCTCTATGACACAAGGACTCTGAGCACAATCGTTGTGTGTTTCTGGGGAGAGAGGAGGGTCTGGAGTCAAGGCTGGCTTGCATCTTGCCCCTGTCCCAGGAAGATTGTGGCTGAGTGCTGATGGATCGGGTCAAGAGAGGTCATGGTCAGGGTCTGGCCCTCAGGAATATATTTCGGACCTGATCTAATGTTAAAGCGTGACATTGTGCCAGCCTTCAGGCTCACTGAGCTCACAGGCATGTCATTAAGGCTTCCTCTCTTCGGAGGTGTAAAGCACTTCTGTTGCAAGGCCAGTAAAAGAAGGTACTGTCTCAGGGTGGAACAGAAAAGGTTATGGAAGATTTGCCAAGAAAGTGCCTGTGCTTTTCTCCGTCCAAAACACGGCAGGGCTTAAAAAAAAAACCGAAAAGTTTCAAAAGGCATCCAGCGATTGTTTTTTAGGGAACAAAAGAAGCACTTATGGGTTAGGTTTTCCAAGTTAACTGCATTAGTAGATACACTAAACAGACAGCTTGATCTGGATGAGTCACACAGCAGAAGAGGAACAATGACCTGTGTGTTCCTCCAGTAAAAATCGTTCATTTTTTTGCTGTCAATAAAGACTTTAAAATATATAATTGCATTTGGGCAGTCAATTGGGAGGGTGTGGCTATCAGAAGATCACCCCCTCTCCCAGGGAGTCAAGTATTTGGCAGGGTGTCAGAATTTCAGAATACCCTAAGGCAGGCCACAGCACCTTAAAATAACTTCAACACACCTCATACCATGCCTGGATGTTGAATCACCCCAGAGATGTCAATCACATGCTGCCATTCATGGCAGAATCACCTCAGTTGCTCTGAACCTCACTTCTGAACTCACAGCTTACCTTCACAGGAATCAGAGGAGGTGTGGGTATGTGTGTGTGTGCTTGTGTGTGCCTGTGTGAGTGTAATTCCCCAGTCTTCACAAAAACAATTCCACCCTTTCAGCCTCCTTGTTGGGAAACAGTCCTTGTGGAACAGCAAGTTCCTCTTTCACAACAGCTGCTGAAAGGAGGCAGCACAGCTTGGCAATGGCAGTAGGAGACAGCAAACCTGAGCCTTCCCCCTAGAAGTTTATAGGGCTTTTGCTACCGACAGGCCTGTCAGTGTGATATAACCCCATCTAGTAATCCTCAGCTTGGCCCCTTTAACTTGTTCAGAAGTATCTGTTCATGAGATGAGTAGGTCTCAGCTCCCTGAGAGCTTGGCTTGAGACACTAGGTCTGGTTTTCAGAGGGTCTAAGATTCCCCTGGTATTACATCGTATGCTGCTGTGGTAGTTGCTCTGGTGGTTATTTATCTGCACTGGAACACTATCCCACAGGCCAGGATTCTGCCATGCTGCATCCATATGTGCTCTAAATCCTTACTGACTTCAGTGCACTGCTCAGCTTCCCTCGAGAACAGCATCCCCATGCAGCACCTAAAAACAATGATACGAAAGAGATATTATTTGTTGAAGCATCTGCCATAGTCCTTCGTATATTTTTTTTTCCAGCTGTAAATTAAGGATGAATACAGATGTGTAAAGTGCTGTGGGATGCATAGGTGGGTGCCAAGCATTTTGTACTCACAGCACAGTATTCATTGCATTGCTCTCTGGTTTAGGAACACATGATTTTCCGTGCTTTGCCTTGCAGTCACACTATACTTGAACTTGTCATCTAACAAATCACATCAATTACCACGGAATTAAGTAAAAAAAAAAATTACTTTCACACACAAACAAAACCCGGATTACTGTGTTGCTCTTTCTGGAATGTAATCAACCCACTGCTTCGTATTAGAGCAAGATTCACAGTTTCAGAGATTAACTTCAAGATTTTGTGTGGAGTAAGAACCCCCGAGGTTGGATAAATTGCCTTAATTTGTGCAGACCACTAGGTGGAAGTGCTGCTCCATCAAGGCCTCTGGAAGCAGCAGCCAGAGCCAGAGCCTTTGAGAAAATCTTGTTCTCAAGGAAGAGAAAAATGAGGAACCAGAAGCCTCAGTCCTCCTTTTTTCCAAAGCAGAGATTCGGTTCCAGTGCATCCAAATATCTCAGGAAACATATATCAAAATCAGCATGTAATGAAATCATAACAGCAAGGCTTGTGACAGTGAGGCATAAAAGCTGGAGTGTGCCTTCAGAAGGACAGACAGATGAAATTATCAAGCGTGCCATAACACAAGACATTTATGAATTATTAGTAATTTATAATGCTTTTTTAGGGGAGAGGGCAGAACTTGGGGAAATGAATGGGCTTCCTTGGCTTTTCCCTAAAATAACAAATATCTTTTCTATCCCATTTGCCCTCTCCCAATTCCCAGCTTCTAGTCTCTGCCTATAAGCCCGCTTAGCATGAGGTAGCACTATATCTCCTTCTTCTGCTCTCCCCAAAATGAATTATCTCTTATAGCAGCTGGCCAGGGCAGTGCATGCCAGAAGGCAGGTTCCAGGGGTAAAGTCCTGCCCTATGTTCATCTGTTCAAAGCCATGTGCCCTGCAGTCTCCCTCAAAGCTGACCTAGTAAAACCAGACAAACAACTCACTGCATCTCCCTCCTCTCTGCTGCCTTCTCCCCCTCCTCTCTATCTGCCTTCTGTGCTCTCACTCTCTCACCTCAGCAATTTCATTTTGCTCACTCTGGAATCCTGGGACCACCAGGCACTTCACATGTCCCTCATAGGCCAAAGGCAGAGCAGGATAATCCTGAAGGGAAACACAAGAAAGATGCCAACACAGGAGGGTTAAAGGCAGGCTGAGCCTAGCAAGCATCGTCTAGACTTTCAGTCTCATGATTCAGTGTGTCTGATGTAAAAGTATTTAAATAAGAGTTATGTAAATAACATGGCAGACAGATAGATTATTTAATATAATCAAAGTGAGATAAGGCCCAGGCCCCAATCCTTCCCTGAAGTAAGGCTGCTTTGTGCCATCCTCACAATGCAAACAGCCCAGAGGCTGGAAGACCCAGCCAAGGGAGGATCACCCCAGTGCAAGGAGCTTGTCTCCTGGCCTGCCACCAGCACTGCAGCTCCTGCACAGCTCCTCCATCCCTAAAGCCAAGCAAAGGGGCACTCGTGAGAAACCTTCATATCCAGCTGGTCCCCGCTGCCATATTAGTGCCTTGGAGACACTGTCATTTGGGATCATTTGGAGCAGACTTCCTCTGAGCTACACTAGAGGCTTTTGCCTGCAACTGAGACAACTGGAGACTGCGACCAATGATAATAAAATGAGCAAATATTCCTCACCTCTTCACCTTCCAGCAGGGTTAGCCTCAAAAACAGAGTTTAAAATGGCCCATCAAGTAGAATAGAACTTCCCTCTCATTATCCAGTTAGCACCTGTAGCATATTCATCTGAGTTTTACCTACTTTTTAGTGTCCCAGGGCATGTCTGCGCTGCAGAAATTGCATGTAGGATGGGCCCTGCTGAGCTAGCTTCATATCCTCTTACTGGGGGACTGATGGCAGTGTAGACACAGAAGCAGAGGGTTGCTACAGCCTGCAGAACCTGCTGGAGAGGCAGCCCTGCACACAAGCAGCCAGGGCCCACAGCATCACACACAAGAGCGAGGTCCACTCGAGTTTACTGACAAGGAGCAGGAGCTGCTGCAGTGCAAATGTGCCCTCGTGTGATGTAATTGCCATCAGCTCCCCTAGGACACAAGGCTTCCCACTAACTTGGTTTGTTTTAATCTCACAGTGAGGTGACACTGCTTCCTTGACATTGTCCCTCTGTTTCCCGTTAAATGTATAGGCCTGACTCGACCATCCCTATACTAAAGTCAACACACAGGCAAGTCTAAATAAAGTTTAAGTAAGGACTGTGCTGCTGGCGCTTTCCACAGTACCACACCCTCTTACCTCTTCTTCCCATTCAGGTCACTCCTAACTCTTCTGACTACATCTTTTTTTCCCCCTTTTTCTTAAGTTACTTGGTATCTGCTCCATCTAATCTTCTCATCCACTCTGAATGGGACCAACCAGTTCTGCTTCCAGACACAACCTGACCCACAGATAATCCTTGCATGATTATGTCAGTCAAAGGCAGCTCGTATTTTTTTTTAAGACAGGAGAGTTAAACCTATCAGGTACAGGTGCACTGAGGTGTGAATGTTCTTTGTGTAGGTACACCGTAGTTTCCCTCCCACAGGGAATGCAGGGGAGTTGGAGCAGTGCAATGGAAGTGCTGTGTTTTTTTTACATATGCACATCAGCATGCATGGCTTTTGCACGCACACAAAATCAAGACGAGCACATGTGGGACCTCTCCTTCTCTGCCACAGTCACTCAATGGTGGGCAGGAACTGAATGCATCTTCTTTCAGCCTGCAAGCAACGGTGACCATCTAAAGGCAGCTCGCACAAGGAACAGATTTGCTTAGACTTCCTCCACTCCTACCTTCTACCCAAATTAATGTTGGAGTAGATAAGGTTGGAGAGCACTTCCCTTTTTTAAACCTTTCCTTAGTTTTAATGGTCTGACTCATCAGCAACACAAAGATGACAAAATGTCTATTCTCCCTCCCTGCTCCACCCCCCCCCCCCAAATATTTTGGCATAATTTTGCTATCAAATTAGGGTACTCAATCCATGCCAGCTGGAAAAAAAATATATGGGCTCCCAGCACACTCATTGTATATGATTAGGATTTGGGGAGGGTGCGGAGCATAACATCATCACAGGCAGAAAGTGAAAACAGCCAAAGGAAACGCCTACACTCTTCCTTTACAAAAGCTGCTTGTTGTGTCTGTCTGAACAATTGTTAAAAAACCTGGAGGGGAATTAGAAGGGAAAAGATAACCGACTTTATTAAGAGCAAAAGATTGATTGAGCAATTGATTGCACTTAATTGGAATGGTGTGAGCAAGGGAGATGATTTCAGGGTAGGTTGTTGTTTTTTTTTTTTCCTCATCTTGTAGGCAGTCCTGCCACAAAACTGTACAGGCAGGAGACTGAGTTACCAAGCTGAGAGCTTGGGTCTGTTCCTTCTCCCAGGGCATTGCCTGCCTGGAAGCAGCTGTCTGGAAGAGCTACCCCTTCCATAGCACTGCCAATTGCAATAGCTGAGGCTTCAGAAGGAAGGAGGAACTTAAGAGTCACAAGGTTAAACTACAGAGGTTAGTTTGTTCATGTGTTTCTTCCCAGAGCTATATATATTTTTTTTTTGCTTCTAAGATATGCTCACATTCATAGGGTGCTTTCCTCTCAAAAAATAAGGTCTAGAAACTCTCTTTTTTTAACAGGATGGAAAGAGTCTCTTCTCATCAATCCATTTCAGGAGTGGAGTTCTTAGAAAAAAAAAAAAAGTTATCCAATTTATAATAATAAAAACTGGAAGAATCATGTTACTAAAACCTCACTAACCAAAGGGACAGAGAGAAAATTCTTATCGGGAATATTTTCATGAAGTAGAGACTTCATTTTCTGGAGCTATGCACATATTAATGAAGCTGCAGCACAAGAGAGAACTAGCTCAGGGTTTCACAATCTTTTTCCCCAAAACAGTCCTCAAGGGGAAAACAATAATGTGTAAGAACAGTTAAAATAAAAGCAAACCCTTAGCTAACCCCTTTGAATGAACTGATTCCTGTTAATGTATTGTTATTACCTTACTATATATCACCTTCATTTTCCTCTTAAGCAGCAGGAAGGACAGACATTCATACTGCACAGATAAGAGTGTGATTTCCAGTAAAAACAAAGGTTCCAGCAGTTAGGTTTGTATTTGCTTTGTTTAAAATCAAATTACAAGGTACGTGGGCCCCAAATTATCTAAACAGTGCAGTCAGTACACAGACTTACAGGGTCACTGGAGTTGGAATGGACCAGATCCACACCACCTTGTTTTGCCAGAGTGATCGCCTCACATTAATAAATACAAAGCCTTCTTGCCTGTGAAGGCAGGGAGTAGAACTGGATGGTCAGGATGTCCTGTGTAAGGCTGTGCTCTGCCCTCCCAGGTGCTGGCATCTGGTACCCTGTAGAGCTGCATGCTCTGAGGATGCATTTCACATCCACTAATCTCATTTGCCTACTCTAAGCAACAGCAGAGGTATTACCCAAGTACTTGTGGATGAGTAATCTTAGTAAGAAAGCAAAACAAGAGAGAGCAGAGGGGCACCATTGCAAGATCAAATGGCCAATGTTGCAGGCTGAGGCAATAATGCATGGACAAATGGCCATAGAAATGACAGGACTGGACAACTGTCTCGTGACCTTTCTGCTCACAAAAAACTGAAGAGCTGTCGTCTGTCCCTCTGCTTCACAAAAAAAAAAAAAACCAAAAAAAAAAAACAAAAACAAAAACGAAAGCAAAAATATTAAAAGCAGCACTAATTTCTCCAGTACCCTTTCTCGTTTCCACTGTAAGCCAAGAGCTACATGGATACAGCAAGAAGACTAAGGAAATAAATAATACCTTTTACAGTGACATTTTTTCATATCAAATTGACTGAGAGACAAACCGAAATGGGGATGAACCAGCATGAGCTTGTCTCTCTTGGTCAGATATACACCTCCTGTGCCAGGTGCCACCACTGCCAGCCTCCTACAGGCCTCCTGCAAGCCTCTCCACAGTCGCCTTCTTTTCTGTCCATCTGCCAGGAGTTACCAATTTCCCAGATTTGATGGCAGAGCTGTTCATCCAAGCACTCCCTCATCCATTCCAGCGAGAAAACGCCAGGTCAGCTAACATGGTTTACCACTTAGGTCTTTCCTAACCGAGTTCATTGGGACTGAAATGGGTTGTGAAACCATAAGGTGAGTGATTCCACCAACAGACCTGATAAGTCAGTGACCTCTGGCAGGGGGACAGCGATCAGTCATAGGAAAAAATCAACCCTGACAGCCAAGGGATTTCGTGTCATTGGGCCTTTGCAGCCCTATTTGCTCAGTGCCCACCCTGCGTAGGACCGCTGGAGCACCCATGCACACAATTCTCTTTTTCTTGCAGACGGCCACATCACTCTGCAGCTACAATTACCTGTACCTAGTGCTCGTTAAGTGCTTTGAAGATTAAAAGAGCAGATACAAGTGTTAAATATTGTAATTATTCGTACTACGTAACATTGCTGCACTGAAAGCAGGGAGGAGTTGTTTTTTTGTGTTTGTATGTGGGAATACCATGACAGCTGCTGCTTTCTGAATGTGAATTGCTGCCAAGGACCTTGATAAGGGATTGTGCTTGAAGGAAAAGATCTGAGTCTGGGAGTTTTCTTGGAGTGCTGCATACCACAGTGAAATTAAACTGTGCTCTTACCAGGCTTCCACTGTCAGAACTTATTTCTGTATGTGCTGATTACCCTGAGCTGCCTCTGGCTCCAGGAGGAGCAGAGGTGACTCTCTGCAGCACAGCAGGTCTTGGTCCTACATGCAGCGTGCAGAAGGAAACACGCTCACCTCAGACAAACAACTTCAGAGCAGCCCTGCAAGCACCAAATCCTGAAGTCCATGGTTCTGATGCATTTAGTTCATACTCGGGGCCTTAGGGAAGAGCTATCCCTGAAAGAGTACAGGGCAGATACGAGTTTAGTCTCTTCTTTCTGTTAAGGACACCTTCTGACCTTCCAGCCCAGCAAAAAAGGCTTGAGCCTGACCATGGTTTTCCCACACACTGCACTCCTCTCCTGCACTTTCTTCCTGGCACTGACTCACTCAAATGCCCAGGGGGAGCAGTACAGGCTAAAAGCCCCTGGCTTTACTCTGTTCTTCTTTATTGTCAGAAGCTGGTGGGAGGATGAGGTTGTGAGACCAGCACATAGTTCATTACTACCTTGCTACTGTTCCAAATTATGTCAGGAGCTGGCCTGACACCTACCTGGCTCTCTGTAGCCAAATACAAATAAGCCGAGTCTGAATTTGGGTCACGTCTGAGGAAAAAGCCATGAGTGACCTCTTCAGTCCATGGCATGATGTTAAGTGTATTTCTGTGCACTCCTGGTCTTTGTGACACAGCACATACAGCCAAAGGCTGTAGCATTTAATCAGGCAGTGCTTCTCTATGTGTACTGGGAGTTCATCTGAGCTAAGATCGAAAAGAAATCCTATGAACTGCTGTTTACATGCCTCATACCTTCCCTTCCCTGTTCTGCAACAGCCCTGACCAGATCTGAGCCACACTGCATGAGAAGGCAAGTAGATCTCATGGCCCAAGACAAAATGATGCTATGACCCAACTCCTTCACACTGTCAGGCAGGTTTAGGGAAGGGATGGAAACTCTGAAAGACTGGGGAACAACTTTGCCTTCCCCTTCTGCACATACACAGTTCTGAAGATGCAAAGCCACAAAAAGGGTGGCTCTTCCCATTGGAAGAGAAAATATCAAAGTAAAGCAAGCAGCTGAAAACTTACCCTCAAAGAGGATAAAAATAAGCAACTGCTGATGGTATGGGTAGACATCAAGCTGATAAGACTCAGTTAAAGAGTAGTTCAAAAGCCTGCAGCTTCCCCAAACTCCCATAGGGCTTGAAGGTGCTCTGGGAAAGCAGTCATGTTTCAGTCCCATGGAAAGCCCATGTTTTAATCTGAAACCTACTGACAGCAACAGCACTGGATTTGGGATTAGGGATTTGGGATTGTACCTTCAGTGCTTCACACAGAAAGTGTATTTCTATGTCTTTTAAAAGAGGTGAGGAAGGGAAAAAAGTATTAAAATATATATTCACTTGAGAACACTTTTAAGCTCACAGAGAAGCTTGGGAGAAGGCAGGAAGGTAGCAGAGGATGAAGGAATAGCAAAAAAGAAGCCTGGGTGTGTCACAGGGGAAGGGAAAGGTTGTAGGAGGAAGCGTGGGAGGCAATGCAGACAAGCTTACTAAATTGCAAGGCAAAACGTGGATTTTGTCCCCAAGCAAAACACCTCGCTAGTGCTGTCAGGTCAAGCTAATAAAGGGAGCTCTTCAGAGACTCCGACGTCTGTCTGTATTTCCTTTCTCACTAAGAGGAAAAATAATTAATAAGCACCTTCTGTCTGACAATCAGCAACTATTTACATCAGCCTATGTGAAGATGCCAGCCTTCCTGATCACAAAGCACGCCTTCTCTTCAGCAGTGCAGCTCCTGCTCTGTCAGCCCTGCAACACCACACCTGACTCGGAAGAAGTTCCTTTCAGAAGGGGCTGAAGGTGGGCAGCACCCTCTGTACAGGCTAGAAGGAAAAACTCACTTTAGAGGTTTCTAAAGTCTCAGGAGGTTTTCTGCAGCCGTGAAAGCCAAGCTCCAGTATTGGCGGAATCTTTACAACAGAAGATTTGCTGTAAAGTGTAAACGTTACTGGCAAGATGCAAAATTCACAGTGAATTCAGTAACTAATAGCACTTCCTTTGTTTACTACGCGGAGCACACAAGAAAATTAAGCTAATCTGGTGCTTGTCCAAGCCACTGCTGAAAACATTTTTGACAAAAGCTGACCTCTTTGCTCCTGAATAAATATTAGCAATTTGTTTGCGCATTGTGCAGCCAGTTTGGTAGACAGGCAAGAAAAAACGAGCAAAGAATTTATTCGGTCATTTTTTTTCCCGCACCAATTGTCAAATAAATTATTCACAAATACAAGCTTCCATCATTCATCTAGCACTAGACTAAACACTTTCTACTAAACTTAGTTTTCAGCATCATGTTTCAGTTTATAGTTACGTTTTTCCCTAGGCAAAGCGAGCCAGTCATTAGACAACTCTCATAGTTTTCCACTAAACATGCTTGATTAAGTCTTTTAAGGAGTAGGTGGAGGAAATTGTGCTTTACAGTCAATGGGAACATTTCCATTCACTTCAATGGGAAATGCGCTGGAAGAGATAACATTATTTTGAAGAGTTAATGAGCATATTTAAGTCTGTGCAAAAAAAGCCGATGCCACTGTTGCACTTTTGAGGGACAGCTTTCAGAGTAAGAAACCAATCTCAGCACTGGAACTGCCTAAACCAGCAATTTTCCCTAACACCACCCCGTAGTCCTTCCTGGCACATAATGCGCGCATATGAAATCCAGCAGCATCATCCAAGCTCTAGTTTTGCTCACTCTTCAGTGGCTGAACTACTGTGACTATATTCAGCGTGGTGGTGCTGAGCTGGTACAGGTGCTCACCTTTAATTTCTCCAAGCCAGAGCCACAACTGATGCAATTCAGTTTAATGGCTTGAGGATCTGGCCTCGTTTGAAAGGGAAAGAATATGAAAAAATAAAATAAAATAATTTTGAACATGAATTTCAAACACTAATTCGAATATGAATTTCTGGACTGATTTACTGCAATGCCACACAGGCGTGCAAGGTCAGGATGACACACAAGCAAGAGACCTCTGAGACAAAGTAACTACATGAAGCTACTATATTTGGAATTTCTACGGGTAAGCAAATTGAAAAACAGGCACACATCAAGAGCACACCTTCGCTGCAGGTCAGCAAGGAAGCTCCATGTCATCATTTTCTTCAAAGACATTTAGATGGATGCTGCCATTCCCCTAAATTTAGGAGAAAGAGGGACATGATGTACTATTCAGTCTATGCAAATCCATGATGAACACTACTGAGTGCAACACTTGTGTTCACCTCTGCAGAAAGCAATCATTTTAAAAGAGCGGTTATCACGAGTCCTTTTCTTCAAAAGGAAATGGTCTATTTTATCCCCAGTCCAATCCGTTCCAGATGAATCCTTGAAGAGTATCCCCCATGAAAATTATGCTGATTCATTATTGGCACATCAGCTCAAGATCCCTGGCACAGTCAGTATACAAATGTAGAACACAAGGCAGTCCCTACTCTGCTGAGATTACAATCTCAAAAGTCATAGGTGAAAACAAAACAAAACAAAACAAAACAAAACAAATCAAAACCAAAATAGACAAACAGGCTCAGTAAATGTTGAAAGCTAGAGGTGTGGTGGAGGGCTCACATTCCTTCCCTTCTTGTGTAGATGCAAGACATGCCCAGCCTCTGGAGGGAAACAGATTCATGAGAGAGACATTAAACCATTCCCATGGCCCAGGCTAGCTATCCCTATCACTGCAACCCTCTTTTTCAGAGCTCACTCCTATCCAGAACTGTTGTTCCAGTTGTAGATGCGCCCATGGTGAACATTAAGCACAACATATCTAGATGTAAGACTCATAGCATTCTCTCCTTCACTCAGCACACTTGGCAGGTTCAGCTCAGAGCTTTCTGAAGGGCCAGTGTTTAAAAGTCTTGCTGTCTGCATTTCTTTTTTCCCAGAACCTGTGCTTTAGACCTTCAAGCTCAAGGCCTGAATAACAAGGAGAGAGGCAATAGTATAAAAAGCTACATGACTCCTGCCAAAATATGTCACTTCAAGTCACTCCATCCAAAAACCACGAGGATCTGGCCAGAGTTGAGACCTGTAAAATAGAGAGATATGTGGTGCAGAGCTGATAACAACCTTCCCTTCAAATTTGTCCCAAAGCCCAAGACATTATCTATTGAATCAGACCCTGCGGGTACTTAGACGCCACTCTGCCTACTTTTTGGATCCCACTGGGATTTAGGCTGCAAACAGGTGCCAAGATGCTCTGACTCAGGCGGTTGCAGGCATGCCCAGCAGCAGAGCTACCCGTGCTCGGCGAGCACACAGGTAGAGATGGAGGCACCGACCTAGGCTGGATGTTTTCAAGGTTAGATGGTTGCTCAGCACAGGGTAAAGGGGCATTGCCATGATTCTGGGCTACATGGCCTGAACTCCAGTTATTCTCTGTTGCGAGTGACAAAGCTCCCCTCTGAAGCTGGCCCTCATAAAAAGCCATCCAGATTTTCTCCACACTGTTCTCTTCAGTTAATTTAAGTGTGCCTAATCAGAAAATCTACTTAATTGGAATATCTCTGTTAAAAATCAGGGGTGCTTACTAACAATGACTGCATCTTGATCGGGATGGTAATATCACTTAATTGGGATGCCTTCAGGTATCTTAGTGGTTTGGGTTTTTTATGTCTCAAGCTCAAGCTAGTTTTGTCTGTCTGCTCCTCATAAAACGGCTTTCAGTTCCTCCTTAGTAATGATACAGGCAAACGATGATGTAAGTAACTTTAACATTTTTTGCTTCTGGCTGTTAGTTGGTGTGGGAGGGGCAAATTACCTGTTTCTGTGGGTGTTCTTGCCACAGGGACGGTTACGGTAGTTGCAGTCTCCATCCCATGCAAACACTTCTGCCTCCGACAGCCTCCCTGTCACACGGCACCTCTCCAAAAGGCTCTAGTGAATAGAGAAACGCTGGTTTTTTGCTACCTGGCAAGCTCATATAAACTGCAGGAAAGATACCAAGCAGAGTGTCCTATACCGAGTATTCCCTTTGTAACTGTTTCAATGTTTGTAGGGTCTACAACTCTTGAGAGCAAAAGTGTGTGCTAAAGGAAAGCTGTGAATCTGCCTTCGAACCAACAAACCATACTTATACCCCACAGTTTTACAGGTGCAATTATTTTTAAACGTAAGCCTTGTCTAAGAATCTCTGCTTCTATTTTAGGGATTATCAAGTTAAATAGAAAAGTTTGTTGGGTTTTTTTTTAATGAATTACCGAGGGTCCTTTTCTTCATGCTACACTATCTTAAAACGCCTGTACTTGTATTTATCAAGTGTAGTACCTCTGAATTGGTTATCTGGCACTGACTGTAGTCTGGCAATCTCTTCTGCCTTGCAAAATGTGGGAACTGACCTTGCCTGGCTTGGCTGATGCCATCATGATGGCAAACATTAGCAATGTTGCCATCACAGTCCGCCAGCCGGTCTCACTGGGACAGGAACTAGGGTGTGAGCTGAGCAGGTGAGGTGGTGACATGCCAGAGCCAGAGCCATGCATCCAGCACACAGAGGTCTCCTTCATTAGAAGGGGGCTAATGCCACTTGGATAAAAAAGAAAGTCTGAAAGCTTTGCTTTTATTTAGTCAAAGAAGAGGAGACATTGAAATATGTACTGCCAAAGATCGTTTCTTCTTCAGTACAACTTTTCTGTTCAAATCATGCCTACCAGTCTGTTTATAGATTGGCAGAAATGGCACTGCATGTGAACTTACAGAGGCAGAGAGGGAGAGAAAGAATCAGAAACTGCAGTTGTAAGACACTCAGGAACTGAATTATTACTTCTTTTACCTTTAAATGGTATGCTGCCTCATTTTGAGGGCAGAGACCTACTAGAAAATGGGGCTTGCCTGGGGTCACAGCCCATGGAACTCCCGCAGCTGCGAGTTTCAAGCGTTTGTTACACAAGGTGCATTTAAAACACCTCTTCTTTTGTGCATTCCCCGTGGTCTGTAGAAAATAATAGCTACATCTTGAGAGCTCTGCTTTTTAAACTATTCTTTCACCTCTTTTCATTGTACTTTGCTTTTTGCAGAATGAGACATTGTTTTCTGTATGTAAACAAGCATGGGTTACTTCCAGCAGAGCGGAAATAACTGCAAAGAGAGCATCTGTGGCTTCATAAAAGTGCATATGCAGATATCTAAGTTTTATTGCTTATATTACCATAGCTCCTAGGAGTCTTAGAGGAGACTAGTTCTTTGGTGTGATTGTCCTTAATAACCATAAATGCCTTGTAAAACCCTTTAAATGCCTTGAAAACCGTGAGTGCATGTAGCTGTGTATATGTGTGTGTGTGTATGTGTATGTAAATTTACACATCTCTGCGGCCACTCTGTGAAGGCATCTGCCTCTGGGCTTACCAGACAGTTTTACGAAGCTGTTCCCCGGAGGTTGAACACATCAGTAACAGGATAACAAGGGGGAGGTTAAAAAACAGAAGTACTTTTCCCGGAAACCAACTCTTTTTCACTCGCAAGCTTTATTGGCAAGCCTGGCAACCAATAAAGACGTTCCTTGGCAGAGGGAGGAATATAATGGCCTGGACGCAGCTGGCATCGCTCTAGCGCTCACCTCCGACAGCGAGCTGCGCCCCGCGAAGCCCGCCCCGCGCGGCCGCGACTCCGAAGGGTCGGCGTGGGCTGCGGGTCCCCGCGTGTACCGGCGGTACCGGCGGTACCGGCGGTGCCGGGAGCAGGTGCCCGGTGGCCGGCGGCGGGCGGCGGTGGCGCGGGCGGCCCGGGAGGGGGAGCCCGCGGCCCGCGCAGAGCCCGCCCGCCGCGCAGGTGGCCACCGGGGCGGTGCGGAGCCGTGCGCGGCAGCATCCGCGCTCCTTACCGGCGGGAAGCGGCTCGCCTTGCTATTCCGCTGTCCCCCCACGCATCGGCGGCTTGAGGGCCGGCCTCCCCCCGTGCAGCCCTTCGCGGAGGGCGGCAGGCTTTGGACTGGCCCCCGCCAAGGGCCGCCCGCAGCGGGGCAGAGCCCGGTCGTGGCTCTCAGCAGGGCTGAGCCCCCTCACCAGGACCCCCATCCTCACCCCCACTTTTTCTGCCTCCCGAGAAAGCTCCCAGCTCTCAAAAACGAGTATGGGAAAGGCAGGCAATTATGTATCCAGAGGCTGATCTCTATCTGCTACCTAATGACTTGCCAAGTACTTATCACTTCCCAGACTAGGAACTGTCGCTTCATTCTAATGTAAATAAACCCTTTATACAAATAAGTCTCTCTCTCCTCTCGTCTGCTAGAGCAATAGGTGGAGATGGAGCACGACGGGGCTGCTGAGGTTCATACTCTCAGCTTCGTTGCTCCCTGTGTGTTTGCATTTATATGAATCCAAAGAATCCAATGGATTGAGTCCCCCTCCGCCCTCGCTGCTCCTCCCAGAGAAAGGAAGGAAATTAGAGAGGGAAAGGAACACAAAAGGGACAGGGGACCTTGGAAAGTAAAAGAAAAAAAAATTAAAAGTTCCATGTCTGGCTATCCTCTTGTCAGTATACGAGTAAATTTCTAACACCCTCAGCCGCTCAGATGATAGTGTTTTACTATGGGATGCCAAAGCTAGAGAACCTACCAAATAATTAAAGGTTTCTTAGGCACTTGCGGGTTTTTCTGTGTGTGTGTGTGTGTGTGTGTGTGTGTGTGTGTGTGTGTGTGTGTGTGTGTTTGTGTGTGTGTGTGTGTGATAGTACTTTACAGAATGTACTTTACAGCAGAAACAACACAAGTAGTTTCCCACAGCCTGGTTTTTGTCCTTATTCTTAGTGCCGCGACATCTCTGTGACACAACCTGTGTCACAGAGACGAATTATGAGTACGACCGCTATAATTATCGTGGGAAGATGAAATGCTCCGACCTCTTGATGGTCTCGGTTCTTTTTTGTAAACTAAATGCAAAATTCGCTTTTAGATACTGAACGTGAAATTAAGGTATTTCTCTCGTGAATGGCACTAAGTCGATGTCTGCTGCCTCATTTACTGCAAAGGATAATTTATGTCTCAGCCAAGAACGAGAGGCTAAAGATGCCACAGGGAATGGAGCGCTCATTTTCGTATTAAGTTGTGTTATTTATGTCTCAAGATAAAAGACGCCCTGGATTGGAAAACTACCTCGGTACATTTATGGAATTGTTTACCCACGTTAATAAAATAACAATCACGCCTGTTTGCTTAACTGAGTACCACGCAAAACAGACCTTGCATTTACAGCTCGGCTTAATTGCACAGGCTTGAGATGGCAGAGGTGTTGGTGCAAGGACGAGAGGGTGGGAGGAAGGGATTGCTGTCACCCATGTCCAGCGGCTGCAATCAGAGAGGAGACTTTCGGCACAATAGATTTTTCTACTAGCGAAGCACAGATTTGATGCGATCATTTCCCTCCCTGACCCTCGAAAGGATGTCAGCGGTTTGCTCCTGTGGTGTCGCCCGCTGTTTAAAGAACATGGAAAGCTGCATCCTGAGATGCAGAGACGGGCTGGGTGGCTGGTTTCAGAGTTACAGGGACACTGCTATGATGTTGAAGCCAAAAGAAAGGGAGAGAAGCGAAGCTCTGACTACGACTAAACATAAACAGCCCGGGGCTGGAAAGCAGTTCACCTCCAGGTCTTTGAGAGGAGCGAGAAGGACAAGGCACAGCGAATTGTTTGGGTCCACCTGGGTTTTGCCCAGGTCAAATGGTAGTCCCGCCGCCTACCCCTCCGATGTCATCTTTCTTTCTGACATCTTCCTAAATAAGGTTGCAAATGACCACACACACGAACCCTCGGAGGGTTTCAAGACAAATGCGGCTCCCCTGGCCTGGGTCTGCCCATCGAGGCTTCCTCCCCACCGCCGGCGTCCCCCGCCCGGCTTCGGGGAGGAGGCGGCAGCGGCCGTGCCCGTGCTCTCCCCCCCGGGAGAGGGGGCCCACGGAGGCCGAGGCTGCTGCCGTTCTGCTCCGTTCCTGCGGCAGAGCCAGGCGGGGGCACCTCCAAGGCGGCTGTCCCGCACGGAGGCCAGGCTGGCTAAGGCGGCAGAGGTAGGGCGCCTGGGAGAGGTAGCCCTGCCGGACGACCGGGTGGGTGAAGACCCAGCGCCAAGAACTCTTTCTGGGTGGTATCCAAAGACAGCAGGGGGAAAACTGATCTTCCTGCCTCCCTGAACCCGTTGCTGCCCCCAACACGCACACACACAAGCCCCAAATTCCACTATGAACCTTCACAATGGTGACTTTTGTGCCTCGAGTAGAGAGACCAAAGTCCTGCTGGGTTGAGGTCTGTAACTTAACACACGTTAGTTGCGTCAGTTCGCAATTATAGCATCAGAGTGGCTATTGCAAAATATATTAGATGCAAAATACTTCGGATTAATGCCGCCCCCCTCCCCTCCTTCCCTGTACTGAAACTTCTCGGTGTTACTCCAACCTTTGCCTGTGAAACAGCTTCGCTACCGTCAACATTGTCCAGACAAAATGAAAAAGCCACTGAAAGCTCCGGGTCTCGGAGCAGCACGTTACGGGCGCTCAAGGGAGCGAGTGGGAAGCCCCCGGAAATTGTTTTTAACGGCAGGTAATACCGTGGGAAAACCGGATGACCTGGACTGCATGGAAACGTGTTAAAATGCCCTTTTTCTTTCTCTTTCCCCCTTTTTTATTTTTCCCCTCAGCAAAACAAGAAAGAGGTTTTGAAAATATAAAGTGTTGGAATTGACATCTAGTCCAGTGCTTGCACATTTATTAATTCTGCCGTGGTGGGAGGAAAGGGAAAAAAGTGTAATTAGGCAGGAGCAGGTGAAAGATTCCAGACGATGAAATACAACAGGCTAAACGGGATAATGTATTCACCATTAAAGAACTGACATTTACTACCAAAAGGAGACCCGTTACGTTTGAATATGAAAAGGAGCAGATATTAAGCTACATAAATTACCTTCTTCACATGACTTGAATCTCATTTTAAATACTTTTTATTTTTTTTAATAACCAACACATCGGTGTTTCAGAGGAAAAGCCATACCTGCTAAAATACCACCAAGCAAACAATGCGCCTTTAGCACGCTCTAAAGGCATGATCCCCAAAGCAATCGATCACAGTAAAAAGTGTGGAAAGGGGTTTCAAATCAGTGAAGCCAAAAGGGTCTTTTTAACGTATTTTGAGTGTCATGAGATCAGGATGGGTAATCCATCTCACAAACGCACCACACACACGTCTTTCCCGTACAAATTCCACCCCTTAAAATAGATTTCAGCCTGATACTTCAAGCTGATCTATTATTAACGCTAATGAAGTTTCAGAGGTATGGGCTACAAAGCGAATGAAGCATACAGGTTTGTATTTTGAATATCTGAAGTATTGGTAAAATAGACTACTATGAAACAATGTATACTAATTTCGCCCGTGTTTAAAGTACGAAAATAAAATATTCCTTCTTCAAATATAAGAGACAATTTAAATGAAAAAATTTAAACATGAATAACCAAACCCTCACTCTCTATTCCCTTTGAGTTCCCGATAAAGTCTTATTCTGATTAGACCCCAAATGTTATTTCAGATAGTTAGACAAAGGCAAAGGAAATCAAATCTTCATAGCAGAACCGGCCAAGCAGTTAAGAGAACATTTATTTTGTTCTTTTTCTTCCCCCCCTCCCTTTTTTTTTCTTTTGACACACCTGACCACGGAATCCACTCTGAAGCAGACTAGGAACAAAATTATGCCCTCTCCGTCTCAAATGAGTAAAGATATAAAGGAAGGATCTGTTTTCCGTATCACATCCCACATCACGTAAAGATTACCTGAAGGGGCTAGCTACAGACCCCGTTCAGAGAAACGCGCCCGTGTTTATAAACCGCAGGGGCAGCGGGCGCTTCAGTTGCAGAGAGAGGGAGGAAAGCCCATGGTGGCTGATTAATAAAAAGGAGCTTTGGAGGGCTCGTCAAACCCTTGTCAACCGGAGGAATGCAATCTCTTCAGAAGCATTTGGTCAGGCAGGCAGCTGGCTTCAGGCAGGGTGGTGCTGCTGGGGCAGAGGCATCCCACCACATACACACACACACACACATACACACACACACACACATATACACAAACACGCACTTTCCTCCTCGTCCCCGCGGGCGTGGGGAGTGGGAGGCAGCTGAGGTGAGCTTCTGGCCGGGACGGACAGGGAGTGAGCCGGCACACCGGCATGGAGCCGGCCGCCGACACAAGCGGCAGCCTGGAGGGAATGGCAGGAGAGAGCCCGACCGGAACTTGCGGAGAAAATAGACCAAGGAGCTTACACACACGAAAAAAAAAAAAAAAGTAAGAAAGAAAGAATAATAAAAAAATTAATAAGAGAAGTAACATTGGTGGGGAAAACACGCGTGGCAGAGCGCGGGGTGCGCATGTGGGCGGAAGGAGCTCCGGGGGAAGCATATACACATATACATACATACACACACACACATATACATATATATTGGTGAGGGCATGCACACGGTGCGTGTGCCCGGGGTGCGTGTGCGAGGGCGACCGCGCGCGTAAGGACGCGAGTGTGTGGGCGAGCGAGCGAGGTGTAGGTGCAGGGCAGTGTGGCTCGGGCTGGGTCATCGCGCAAAATGCGCGGGCGCTGGAGGATCCCTGCGGGTGCACAGAGGCCCGCGCAACGCTGGGCTCCGCGGCGCTCAAGGCGTCCGCGTGTGCCGGCGAGTGTGTGTGGCCGGTCCCCGAGCGCTACAACTCCCGGAGCTGCTGCGGGGTTTTTTTTTCTTCTTCTTCTCTCTTGTTTTTTTTTTTTCCCTCGGTCTCGTTTTTTTTTTTTTTTTTTCCCTCCTCATTCAGAGCCCGGGGTGTCTCCCGGCCCTCATTGGCCGGCCCAGCTCGGCGGGGCGGAGCTGAGCCGCCTGCAAAAGGAGGAAAAGAAAAAAAAGAGAGGAAAAAAAAAAAAAAGGAGACCAAGAGAGGAGAGGGAGGGAAAAAAAAAGGAGAAAACTGTAAGTGCGTAAAAAAGTTCTCGCCGTGGTGACGGATGCTCAAAAGTTCAGGAGTTTTTCCGATGCTTCCCAAAGCAGCCTGCGACTGAAAAAGAGACTGAAAAAAAGCGAGAGGGAGAGAGAGAGGGAAACTTTGCACTGGGAGATCGGGAAGGTGGATTTTTTTCTTCTTCTGCTCGCTTAAAAAAGCCAACAAAACACATCCCTCTACTTTTGTCCCTCCTTTGCAGACAACTTGTTGCAGATCCCCGTGGAACAAGGAACTGGGAGCGTGGGAGCCTCTTTGCAAAGGTTTTATTTTCTTAATACTCTTTCTGCGTTTGGAAGTTGCTTTCTTCGCTGCGATTACTTTTTTTTTTCCTCCACCGTTTTCTTTTTTGAAACATTTTCCCCTTTTTTGTCCCCCTCCTTTCCCCCCCCTTTTTTGATTTTTTTCCCCCCTCCGCGTGGAGCGCGGGAGCTCGCCGGTGGGCTTTCCTGGGCGAAGAAGAGGAGGCTTTCGGCGCTGCCGTCGTTATTCTTCCTCCCTTTTTCCGCGCTCCGCCGGGGGGGTGGGGGGGTGGGGGTTGCCCGGCCGCCCGGTCCAGCTCGGTCCGCGGAGCGGCGGAGGGGTGGAGGGGGAAGGGACGCGCTGTTTGGTCCGGCGGGGAGGGTGGGGGAAAGCTGACGGGAGGACATGCAGGCTCGCTACTCCGTGTCCAGTCCCAACTCCCTAGGAGTGGTGCCGTACCTCGGCGGAGAGCAGAGCTACTACCGCGCCGCTGCAGCGGCGGCCGGCGGGGGCTACACGGCCATGCCGGCCCCGATGAGCATGTACTCCCACCCGGCCCACGAGCAGTACCCGGCCGGCATGGCCCGAGCCTACGGGCCCTACACGCCACCGCCGCAGCCCAAGGATATGGTGAAGCCGCCCTACAGCTACATCGCCCTCATCACCATGGCCATCCAGAACGCTCCCGATAAGAAGATCACCTTGAACGGGATCTACCAGTTCATCATGGAGCGGTTCCCTTTCTACCGGGACAACAAGCAGGGCTGGCAGAACAGCATCCGCCACAACCTCTCCCTCAACGAGTGCTTCGTCAAGGTGCCCCGCGACGACAAGAAGCCCGGCAAGGGCAGCTACTGGACCCTCGACCCCGACTCCTACAACATGTTCGAGAACGGCAGCTTCCTCCGCCGCCGCCGCCGCTTCAAGAAGAAGGACGCCGTGAAGGACAAGGAGGAGAAGGACCGCCTGCACCTCAAGGACCATGCCCCGCCGCGCCCGCCGCCGCCCGCCGCCGCCGCCGAGCCCGAGGGCGGCCCCGCCGGGGGCAGCGCCGCGCCGCCGCCGCCGCCCGTCCGCATCCAGGACATCAAGACGGAGAACGGCACGGCCTCGCCGCCGCAGGCCGTGTCCCCCCCCGGCGCCGCGCCGCCGCTCGGCGCCGTGCCCAAGATCGAGAGCCCCGACAGCAGCAGCAGCCTCTCCAGCGGCGGCAGCCCCCGCAGCACCCTCCCCTCCAGCCGCTCCCTCAGCCTGGAGGCCCCCGAGCCCCCGCCGCCCCCACCTCCGCCCCCGCCGCCGCCCCACCACCACGGCCCGGGTTTCAGCGTGGACAACATCATGACCTCGCTGCGGGGCTCGCCGCAGGCCGCCGCCGAGCTGGGCGCCGGCCTCCTGGCCCCCGCCGCCGCGGCCCCGCGCACCGGCATCCCGCCCGCCCTGTCCCTCGGCGGATACTCGCCGGGACACAGCTCCGTCTACGGCTCGCCCTGCGGCCAGGCGGCCGCCGGCGCCGCCGCCGGCACCTACCACTGCAACATGCAGGCCATGAGCCTCTACGCGGCGGCGGGCGGCGCCGACCGGCCCGGCCACCTGCCCGCCGCGGCCGCTAGCCCCACCGAGGACCCGCTGCCCGAGTACGCGATGCCCTCGGGCGGCGGCGGGGGCCGCGGCGGCGGCGGGGCGGGGGGCGGGCGGCGGGGCGCTGGGGCACGGAGGGCTGGGCGGCGCGGCGGGCGGCCACCAGGAGGGGCACCACCCGCACCCGCACCAGGGCCGCCTGGCCTCCTGGTACCTCAACCAGGCGGCGGCGGCGGCGGCGGCAGCGGCGGCGGCTGCGGGGGAGCTGGGCCCGCTGGCGGGCGCGGCGGGCTACGCGGGGCCGCAGCAGGGCTTCGCCGCAGCCCCGAGAGAGGTCTTCGAGGCGCCGCGGCTGGGGCTCAGCGCCTCGCCGGGCGGCGGCGGAGGCGGCGGCGGAGGCAGCGGGGCAGGGGGCGGCGGCGGCGGCGGCGGCGGGGCGGGGGGCGGCGGGAGCTGTCAGATGGCCTTCCCCGGCAGCCAGCCGCTTTACCGCACCTCCGGGGCCTTCGTCTACGACTGCGGCAAGTTCTGAGAGCGCCCTGTCTCGGGGACACCGCGGGAACTCCGCTCCGCACCTCGCCACCGGCCCCCGCAGCGCCCGCCGAGGGAAGCAAGCGCATCGCGAAAAGCTTTTGTACAGAGACAGCCCCAAAGCATGTGTTGGTTTGTTAAAGGACAGTGTTACTCCAATAACACGTAAGTTTTGGTTTTTTTTCCTAATTGCTTTGAGAAATACTTTTTTCCCGCCCCCCACCCGGCGCTCTTCCCCGTCCCTTAAGGTATTGTCATGTCCCGTGTTTAAAAGGGAGCGAAAAGTCCAGCGTAGAGTACCAGCTTCTTTCCTCCTCCCCTTCCTCTTCTACAAGGACTTGTTTTAAAATGTAAATTGCGACATAGTAATTTATTTTTAATTTGTAGTTGGATGTTGCGGACCAAACACCAGAAAGTGTTTCCCCCTTTCCTGAAAAGTGACGTTAAAATTGACTGAAACGCTGATTTTTTTTTCACTATATATAAAAAGGGAAACTGTATTAATCTTATTCTATCAATATTTTTCCTTTTTTTTTGTTGAAAATATTCTGAAGGTATTGCATTGTTTGTTTATTAATAAATTACCATTCAGTTGGAATGATCCTTTACACGTCTGTATATTTTAATGCTTTCATTTAGAGAGAGAGAAAGAAAGAGAGGGAAAAAGGATTTCATAACTAGTTTTGTCGTTGGAACAGCTTGTTCCCCTCCGCACAAATTCCGAAGACCATTTAGGAACTGCCAGGTCGAAAAATCCCTTTTCAGTCTCTTCTGCAATACGTTCCACTTAGTCAGCTCGCCTTATCCGCTAGGAAAAAAATACTTTCCCATGGCAGCTCTGAGTTGGCAAATAAACAAACACGTTTTCTTAGCAATTAATGGCAAGACCTGGAAACATTTGACCATACACAGGAGTATGGCGACATTACGTTGTTTTAAATAATATGCCTATGTAAGGATATATTAAGTGATAACTCCGAGGTAGAAGTGCATGCACCAGATTCCAGACCATGTGTAACTCTATATGTCGAACTATCGATCGCTCTGTGTGTGTTTCAAATGTATTTATATCTAGGATTTACATATGTACCTATATTTAAAGAAGGATTACATATTTATTTATAGTTTCATATACGCATTGCATATTTTTCTAAAATCCCATGTATAGCAGATGCCAAATAATCTGTAGTACGTGTATTCTTAAATATAATGTCAGCATATAAATCACCGCTTCTTAGAATTGATAGGAAGGCGTGCAATCACATCAGTGAAGCCGCTTCTGTAACACTTAAAGTACTATTTTATTTCGGGGGGAGGGGGGAAAGAGTAGTTGGGTTAAAGGGTACTTGTACAGTCTACTCTTACACCTTTATAGCTCTGAATTACTCCCGTCCTTCAGGGACTTTTATTAGTCTGTATGTCAATTGCTCGGACTGAAATTATTTTAAAAATATTTTGTGTGGGTGAATTTTTCTTATACAGTTGTTTGGGTGCTGTTTTGGTTTGGTTTTTCGTTGTTTTTTTCTTTCCTTACCTCCCTCAGTTTTCCTCAAATCGAAAAAAAAAAATATTACCAGGGTAGCAAATGAGTGCTGCACAGACTGGCATCTTGTCTTATCAAGAATCCTACCTTCTGGACTATTTACTATTAAGCACCTACGGTCAATGGGGATCACCTTCCCCTTTTGTAAGTAACCACCAATATGCAATAAATCCATTAACTTAAAAGAATCAGCCTTGTCAGTCAGACTTGGAAATAAGTTTATTTGATTATAGATATTTAAGGCCTAAAATTTGCTTTCAAGATAATACAGTTTCCTATCAGAATCTCTTATCTAAAGGCAACACTTAGCAGTAATTGCTGTTGCATT